>JAUCMX010000008.1:8056331-8488831 GCA_033459395.1 Hemibagrus guttatus | reverse complement strand
ATTTTTTTTTTTTATTACAAAAAAGAGAAGCTGGTAAGACAACAGCTGTTTAAAGCTGCTGTAAGTGATAACAGGAACTAACTTGTCTTGTGGATATTACACAAGATTAAATGTAACTATAAATAGAGAAAAACATAACAGCATTCATGAATAAATAAAAATTGCAGTCGCTGTAGAGTAGTGTGTTGTATAAGAGGAGTAAAACATTTAGGATATGGTGTTATAAGGAAATGATCTGCTTTAGATTGGTAACAACGCCCTGATCACATCACCCGGTCATGGATTTTTTTCCTATATCAGCATGTCCAATTGTTTTTTATTCTTTATATTCTTCAGATCACTTGAACAGATTGTCCAAGTCATGCTTTAAAACCACTAAGGTGTGGTGTAATGCACATGATTTACTGACCTTCTAACCGCTTCTGTATTCCCCTGAGATCTCGAATTATGGACATTATTTCCTAAATGGAGAAGCATGTTAAGAAGTGTTAGTGAAAATTTAGGGAACATAGATACATCTATAGAAAGTAGACAGACATGCAAACAAACCTTGTTTGGACTTTCCAAAGGCGGAGAATCATCAGCAGCATCGAGCATCGTCTCCATTCTCTCCCATGCCTCTGTCTTATTATGGAACAAAAGCCTGAAAGCATAGAGTGAGACTGAAATGCTACTCAGACCTATAACAAACAACAGCAGATGCATTTCAGGGGCTTGTTTTTGTCACTTACTCATGTGCATTTAAACAGGGTTATCATTCTCCACAAGGGGGCTATTAAAAGTGGACAAAACTGGCTTGAAGCCACACACAACAGCGAGGTCATGGATGTGACCTATAACAGTAGGACAGTGTGACTTTCATTATTATTATGGTTTGAGGACACCACCTGCACTGTCATACTGGACCATGGACCCTAGTAAGTTATGATGCTAAACGGACAGTGTGTGGTGGACTAAAACGGTGCATTGTGCTAAATCTACTACATGCATGTATAATACAGCAAGGCAAAGACACTTTAAACATGCAACGACACACTAAACATAAACATATACACAAACACACATGTGAACACACTGCTACATTCAGGCAGCCTTTCCTTGCTGTCCAAGCTACATAAACCTTGCAGCGCTGTGTGACTGACAGCTCAGCTATCTAACGGTCATGTCAGCCAGAGTCACACTACTTAACACTAGCCACGTTTACTTTTGTTACATCCTAATGCACAGTTTTGGCTTCATTATATGCTGCTTAGAGTCTGAATGGATCACAAACACTCTCAATCATTGTACTTTTATAATGTTTAAGGTACATATTTAGTCAATGATTATTTTCCTTTTAAAATATATTGTTACTCCAATATCGTATTGAATATGAATTTTGTGAATCTTTATACCGCTAATTACTCGCAAGGTTTAGTTATTGTATTATATATAAATAATATTTCTTATACCACAGAACTGTTGAATTCTCAAATCTGATTTGTCAAAGAAGTGCATCATTTTTCAATAATAGTTCCGATTGTAAAATAAACTACAGGTTAATATTAATGCGTTTGGTCCAATACGTTAGTGTTTCTATAGCAACAGCTTCTATGCAGAACCTTATATAAGACTAATAATAATCAGATTTAAGAAATGTGCTGAGAGAGAGAGAGAGAGAGAGAGAGAGAGAGAAAGAGGGAGGGAAAGAGGGAGGGAAAGAGGGAGGGAAAGAGGGAGGGAAAGAGGGAGGGAAAGAGAGGGGGTGAGAAAGAGAGAGAGAAAGAGAGAGAGGGAGATAAAAAAAAGAAAAAGAGAAAGGGAGGGAAAGAAAGAGAGAGGGAAAGAGAGAGAGAGCGGGGGGACAGCGAGAGAGAGAGAGAGGGAAAGGGGGGAGGGAAAGAGAGAGCGGGAAAGAAAGAGAGGAAGGGAAAAGAGAGAGAGGGAAAGAGAGAGAGCGGGGGGGAGAAAAAGAAAGGGGGAGGGGGAGGGAGGGAAAAGAGGGGGAGAGAGGGAGGGAAAGAGAGGGAGAGGGAGGGAAAGAGAGGGAGAGGGAGGGAAAGAGAGGGAGAGAGAGGGAAAGAGAGAGAGAAAGGGAGAAAGAGAGAGGGAGGAAAAGAGAGAGAAAGGAAAAAGAGGGAGGGGGAAAAGAGAGAGATGCTGGTGAAGGAATTACTTTTCCCCCACTTTTTCTGTTTAGAATGTAGGTGAGAATTGTAGGAACTAACTTTTCTCTTGAATGGCCCACAAAATTTAATTTCCTATAACCTGATGACATGTACAGCTGTGGTGTTCATTACTAACTCAAACACTAATCATTGCTCAATCGCTGTGGTATAGGCGGAATGACACACTTTAATTTTTTGACATCATGCTTACTTATACATAGTTTTTTAAAGCTAAAAATGTATTCTTGCTTATCAGATGTACAACCAAGCTTGAATAACGTACTTGATCTTCTCAGTCAGTTGCTCAGTGTTTTCTCGGATAGCCATGGAAAGCTGGGAGACAGGATTCAGCATGGAATTGTCCAGAGCAACCTGAAGCCAAACAGAAGGAATGAAGTCATGCTTACAGACAAAGAACGTGAAACAAAAGAGCAGAAAGAGAGTAACATGGGGAAAATGATGATCTGAGAAAGTGTAAAAAAAACAAAAACAAAAACCTGTTCCTGTTTCCTGCTCTGGTGTTTGAGCCCTTGATCATTAATAGTCTGGTCAGGATTTCTGGCCATAGCTGGACTTTGTAGAACTTTAGAGTAGTTCATGCTGGTCTCAGGAATCTGTTGCCGTAACTGTAAGCCAGTAAAGCGTGATATATATTACCCCTATGCATGGTCATGTGAAGTACACACAATTGGTAGATAATTATAGAGAGCTAAAGCTTCATTTCTTGCATTTAATACAGGAAGTGCCATTGTTAAAAGCATGTTTTACAAGAGACAACACAAACAAAGAGAACAAACCCAACTATACAACAAAAGCATCTTAAGAAATATCAAACAGTTCTACAAAGAAAAACGTAAGCGGCTGCAGAAGAACAATAGGTTACCTCCTTGTTAGCAGACAGAGCAGATACAGACTCCACAGCATCAGCAGAGGCAGTACTCGGAGATTCACCATCACCAGCAACATTATGAATTTCCTGCGCCAATATGGCCAAGTCTTTAGCCAGGTCCTGACTCAGCCTAACACAGAACAAACACAGCTGGTTTAAAGCTAAAAAATTATTAATGCTAAATTATAACTAAATTGTACACCATTAAAACACCATTTGTTTCAATAGTTCATATAAGCAGGAATAGTTTGCTAATCGAGTACTCAAGAATGTGACCAATTACGTCATCATCCAGAATTGGAAAAATCACTGTGGGTAAACAATTCTAAAAATAAATGAATGAATGAATTGAATTAATTAATTAAAAGCAAAAAAGCTTAAAGTTCTTAAAGTAGTACTAATCTTAAACGTTATTCATCCTGCATAACCTCTCCCCTATCATATGACATGTACCAGCCGGCCAGGGTGAAGCCAACACGTGCCTCCTCCAAGCCAACCTTCATACATTTAGGGATGTCACTATTTTACCATTCAAACTCAGCTCACCTATTGACATACCACCCCAGCGAGGCAGCAGAAAGTGGGATAGAGGCACAGATGAGCGGAACATCCAGCCTCGTATGACTGCATATTATTCACTGACATTATATAGGGTGTTAAAAAATAAAAAATAAAAAACCATCCTTTGGGGGGGTGGGGCATTTGAAATTCATTTGAACTTGATTTAAAGAAAAAAAGAGAAAAAAGACCCTAAAACCCTAACCCTAACACATTACAAATGCTCATTGTATATATATCAATGTATACAATTACTAATATTTAAGTTAATTCATTTAAATATTGGGTAATCCTTTGCTCCTTTTTGAATACTCGACTTGAAACATACTCTAAATGCTAATCATCTGTCAAAATGATTGCTGGAGTATTTTTAAGTGCTTTTGTTACCTGGCAATCTCCGCACTATGAGTTGTCCAGTTCTGGTAATTGTCACTCTCATGTCCCTCTGCTTCAGAGTCTCTGCTTCTGGACTGAGGCCGAACCAGATCAAGAGTCTGGTTTCTGTGCAAGGCTCCTGAATGGTGCGAGCGTTTATGTTTAGTGATGCTATGGTTAGATTCATACTCGTCCTCTGAGGTGGAGGCGTAGTCTGAGCCCTTCTGACGCCTCCTGGAGCCTTGCCCCAAGGAATTTCATTTTTAAGGAGAGGGAAGGACACCAAGGCAAGTAGAAGTAGTAAAGGAAAGTACAAATGGAGAAGGAAAAAGAGAGAACAAATACTCAAAATATTAGAATGCCAGGTTACACTGGGGAAAAAGGGTTTTAAAATGACCACAAAGTGCTCACACAGTCAGCTGTCACAATATGTCAGTCTACTGAAAGTAGCACTTTAGGTGGTATGAAGTTTAATTAGTAATAGAAACCCAATCAATTAGTAAACTGGAGCACAATTTAAAAACCCAGTTAGTTACTGACCTAGCACAAAAAATCACTAGGACACAGACTTCGAAAAAAAAAAAGAATGGTATTAAAACCTTGGTAACATGATTTTAAGAAACATATAAGAGGTTGTTTAAGGTCGTCATTCATGAATACTTGTATTACTTCAAACCTGTTGTGTGGAAATGACTAATAATTGCATCATGATGCTGTCAAGGTGCAATAAACGCTATTAAATTCTTGTTATACAAACAATTGAGCATGGATTAATACCTTACATTCTGTAAAACGTTTAGTTACTCAGTAGTGTAAAATATGGGACATAAATTGACAGCGAAAATAATTGATCAGTTTTTCAAATAAATAACTGCAGTCACTTAATGCTACCAAGAAATTAAAAGGTGAATTCAAGGTATTAATTCATGCTGAATAGTTTGTATAACATGACTAATAAACTGTTTTGAAGTAATGCAGGTATTTATAAATAAAGACTAATACACAAAGTATTGAATTTGAGTGTAATTCTGTAATAACAATAAAAACATTAGCCCTTTATGTGTTCCTTAAAATGAAGGTGTTTCCAATACTGTTTCCAAATGGAAAACAAATTCTCCCCAAAAACATCGGATAAAATCGGATAAAACTAGAAATGAGTATGAAAACATTTATTTGATATGTAAATATTTTATGAACTGAAATGTTGGTGTCGTACTTACTGGCTGTACTGCTGGAATATTTTGCACTGCTGGATCTCCCACGGATGATTGGTTGCCTGCCTGTTGTCCCAGAACCCCTCTGTGTACCAGTCTTGAGGTCAGGTACTGAAACCTTACGTGCTGAGAAACCAGACTCTACCTCTGAGCGGTTGGAAAAGCCAGTCTTACCAGCTGAGGACTCTGTATCACTGGGTGTAGTAAAGGAGCTGGTTCTCCTTCTTGGCAGTGCCAATATATCCAGTCGAGAAAGCTTTTTGCTCTCCTGTGTTCTGGTGGAAGAGGGATTAGGGTCGGAGTTCTGAGAGGTGCGGTCAGTTTCTGTACCATCGTTGTCGGAAGCATCGCCCAGGCGTGCACGGCGCAGCATGGACGTCCTAGTAGGCTTTGGTGCGCAAAGGCTGCCAGAGCGAGTTAGTGCTTGGGCGACTGTACCTTTGCTGGATCTCCTCGAGCTTTCATTCTGAAGCGGGATGGTGTACTTTCTATGAACAGGTTGGGCGCTGAACTCTTGGTCTGAATGAGCATCAGACCACTGATGTGTGATGGAGCCCTGAGAAGCCGATTCCTTATAGTTACTGTCTGCTGCACTAACCCTGCCTTTCCGGGACTGAGGATCTCCAGATGAATTATGCTCTTGAGCACGCTGACTAGGAGTTTTTTTCCCTTTCAGTAGCTCACTGATGATCCCTGGCTTCTGAGGGGCAGAAGTGCCAGAATTTTTACCACTACGTTGACTGACTGTACTGGACGTGTCTACATCTGATTCCCCAGAAAGCGAATCTTCCTGAAGGCAGGGGGCACGGCTGGGCTTCTGCACATGGAGTTTAGCCTCTAAAACAGCTAGGACATTCTCAGTCTCTTTAAGGTAAGACTGAGTGTCTTGGTTGCACACACCTTTGAACGCATTTGTATCATTGTTAGATTCCAGACTTGAGATATGAGGCAATTTCATAAAGTGAACATCGTCGCTAGACCGACGTTTGGTAAAGCTCTCTTGTCTGATGAGTGACACAGCGCTTTCCGTGCTTGCAGAGGTGTTCTTGGCGGGTGGAGAAACACTGGAATCGCCAGACTTGCAGCTACCATGCTGTCTGGTTATGGTGGCTGTAGAGAACTGTGTGGAACAATCTTGATCCTTTACCATTTTGTCTACAGTTACATCTTGCTTTGATGACGCCTCAAAATTAACCTCCAAAGTCCTGTCTGGTTTCCCAGTGCTAGTTCTTCTACCCAGCTCTATTATGGAACCATCATCTGACTTGCTAGCATCACTCAGACTGTCTGGATCTAGATCATCCGTGACGTACAGTTTCTGATGATCTTGTTGAAGTGAACCTTGTATGTTCCTCTCCACACTGTCATACGTCAGATAAGATTCTGAATCTACATGAATACTAGGTGGAGGCACTTGTGCCTCCCCTCTTGTGGGCAACTGAGGTAGAATTCGTCGTGCTCTGTAAGTCTGGCCGTCTTCTGCCCCCGTGCTCTCATTGGTTTGGTTGTGCATCGAGTGAGGGTTAATTTGCCCAACTCCTAAACAACCGGTTAAAATAATGATTCAAATAGTTGTTCTGAATAAAATGTGCTGATGTAAAAATGAGCAAGAATAACAACATCTTACTGCTACCTGAAAGATCCATCTGTGTAGAAATGTTGATTTCTGCAGAAATTGGCCCAGAGTCAGAATAGCTGTCAGCCAAACTAGCCCAACGTGAAACCCATTTAGTTTCTCCAGTAGTCAATGCCACTGACCCGACCTGTGAATTTGGGAAAAAATGACCACCACAACACATTCAGATCCAGTAAAACATAACTGCTAATTGAGTAATATTTACCATCAATGTCAGGCAGCCTGAATTAGTTTGAATCACATCACCATGTTTTCTACACACGGTCAATAAAAAGATGCTAACGATTTCCTCGGATTTGTCACCCATCACCAACTACTCCACGTGAAGGAAGGAAGCAGAGTCTACCACCAAACCACAGAAACTGCTCTGAATCCCAGAAGAAAAAAGAAAGAAAAAGCTGCTGCACAAAGCATTAATGGAGGCCAAGCACAAGAAAATAATCATGCCTTATTATATTATCAATACTGATGATAATAACTGCACATATTGAAACTTTCCTCAGAATTAACAAGAAAAAGAATATTGATCTTTGCCCCACTGCACTATTACCTCAATAAATTACCCGAAAAGGTTAAAGATTTAAAAACAAATTTAACTGAAAACAACACACTCAGATGATCATATGAAGTCATATGGAATTATTTAATTTCTAAGTATTTATGAACAAAAATTGATTTGGGAGATTGCTTTTGACTGATTGTGATAAACTACTAACGGTTAAAGACTGCAACATTAGTCTCGAAGTACTAGTGCAAAGCTAAAGAATTAAGTGATTGAACATGTTAAGTACAAGTGAAAAATGTCTAAGCATGAATTTTAACAAAGCAAATCAAGCACCGTCATTTAAAGAGGCATACATCATACTTAATAGATGCTTGGCCCCCTTTAAACATGAAAAAATCAGTGGAAGTTTACGCCAATGACTGATTGGGTTTTTGACAGACGAACCCATATAATGAATATTTAGAGCCCAGGTGTGATGTTACCTGTGCTGGACCCATGGCTGTGTCCCTACAGCCTGGATTATGACCCAGTGTTGGGCTGGTACTATTCTCACTAAGTGGAAGGCTATCCTGGGCCCCCCTGTCACCCTCTACAGACCTATACTCTGATGCTGCTGAAGGCTGACTGCTGTGTTCAGGGCACTCAAAAACACCAAACACCTGTCAGGAACAAAGGATGGCAAAAGACTTGACGGGCAGAGCATAATCTGACATGACTTCGATGGATAACTCCAGTCAAACATACATATACAGAGCTTGGAAAACTGGGCAGAATCAAAACAAAAGAAATAAATGTGTGATTCATGTAAGTAACTGTTGGTAAGCATTACCCATATAGTATTGGAGTAATGAGTAACGCAACCGCAACCCTTTCATAAAGGTCAATACATTGTGGCAGGTTTTGTTGCACCAAAAATCTGAGAGCAAGAATAAGGAAATGCAAGAAAAAGAGCGCAGGATTGTAAACAAGTTTTTTTGATTTGGCTGAAGTAAATCCACAATCAAGCAGGGTAAACATGAAAGTGCACATGCATTTTTGCATCAGAACAGAAGGAACTGTGTGTCAACAAAATATGTACTCAGGGTTTGACAGTAAAATGTCACGGAAATGGTCTCACCTTACAACACATACAAATACACAAGTATTTGGTGGGTAGGAATTCAGACTGTGGGGATTCAGGGGGCTTGATAGGGTCAGGCATCCAACTAACCAGTGGATTCAAAAGGAACATACCTGATCAATCATGTTGCGTGCCTCCTCCACCTCTTTATCATGCACCTCTGTCTCAATGGTGTAGGTGCCAGCATCACTCAAGGTGTCGTCCTCTTCTTGCTTGGAACCTTTAGGGGTCTTTCCATCTGTGCAACTGGTAGATGTGGATGTATGAAGGGGTTCTGACAGTTCTAGCTGTTGGGAAGGTGATAAGACATGGGTCTGATCCATGGCTGAGGGTTGAGATTGGTTAGAACGATCTGCTACCACTGACACCATGCTGGAAGATTTTGCGTGCGATTTCTCTGACTTAGCTGTGGAACTTGATTTTGACACCTTGAGAAACTCGGTCATGAAATCCAGTGCCAGTCTGGACTTGCGACCAACACTTGCAAATGGTCTTGAGGAAGCTGAGCGTGAAGAAAAGTTTGAAGTACTGCCGAGAAGGTCACTTTTCTCTCTTCTCAGTAATCCAGCTCTCGACGAGCCATCAGAACCTTTGAGAGGAACAGTAAAGCGCTGAGTTGGTGTGTTCTGTACAGTCGAGGAAGGTAAACTCTCTCCAGATTGAACAGCTCCTTTTGTCTTCTCTGTTCTTCTTTTGTGGGCCACGTGGGATTCTGCTGGAGACACGTTATTGGTAAAAGACTGGGAGCGACTCCTGCGCACGTCATCGTCAAGGAAATTGATAACAAATGCTTGCTGGGGGTCCTTTTTAGACTGAGTTTGACACCGTGGTGTGGAGGTCATGGGAGGTTCCTCTCTGTCTGGAGAAGTAAAAAGTTGTTGGGGAGTGAACTCTCTTGAGAGGTTCTGGTGACTTGAGACTGGATCTTCAGTGTCGCTTTGTGTTCCATCCTCATGATGGTGTCCATCTAACAAAGACAGTTAAATCAGCACCAAATTCTAGCACATCCCTATGCCAAAATGATTGAGTCAACATAGCGTTTTAATTGCTTCATTAAAATATCTAGTAAGGGGGATAATTTGATTTTTTTGCTGGTTTTGGGGCATATTTTATTGACCAGTGGTTTGTTTTTGGAAACCCTGAACACCAGACCAGCTAACCTCATAAATGTGAGCATAAAGAGCTACTAAATCCATCCACAAATGAAAATACAGAGATGTATAAAGTTAGCAGAGGGAGAATTTACACCCCCTACTGTTGAGATTGATACATTTAGAAACATAAACTAAACTAAATTAAACTAAAATAAAATAAAACAAAATGAAACCAGGGTTTTTCATGCTAGGCCTTGGGAACCCATGTGGGATCACTTGAATTACAAATGGGGTTATGAGAGACATTAACAATTTCCTGTTTGGTTTTATTTGTTTATTTTCCAAATTAATATAATTTTTATTGCTCTAATTACATCAGACTCAATCAAGCCACATCTAAATGAAGTGTGTGTGTGCAATTTATTTCTCACTAAACTGACACAGAACATCACATACTTATGTACTATTCTAGACTATTCTAGACTATTGTAGACTATTGGGGCAGTGGTGGCTCAAGTGGTTAAGGCTCTGGGTTGTTGATCGGAGGATCGGGGTTCAAGCCCCAGTACCACCAAGCTCCACTGTTGGGCAATTGAGCAAGGCCCTTAACCCTCTCTGCCCCAGGAGCGCTGTATCATAGCTGCCCCTGCGCTCTGACCCCAACTTCCTCAGCTGGGATATGCGAAGAAAAGAATTCCACTGTGCTGTAATGTATGTGTGGCGATAATAAAGGCTTCATGCCCTCTACTATACAGACAGTCACAGGTATCTATCACATCTTTATTACAGTTAGCATTTGACTGGTAAAAACCTCTCAATAGCCTTAGAAATACAGAACATTGTGTTACCAGTGTTTCCTAGCTTAATAAATACTTATGAATGTTCCTGCAAACTTTTCAATCTGAGACGTAGCCCTGACATGGTGAAAAATACAATAACAATAACAGAGGAAAGACAAGTGCATGAATCTAATGGACACACATTTAACAGTCTGATTTGGAAACTTGCTTTTTATTCTTCCAGATGCACATACGATACACATGCACACCGGCTTTTTATTCCTCCAGATGTACATACGATACACATGCACACCGGCTTTTTATTCCTCCAGATGCACATACGATACACATGCACACCGGCTTTTTATTCCTCCAGATGCACATACGATACACATGCACACCGGCTTTTTATTCCTCCAGATGCACATACGATACACATGCACACCGGCTTTTTATTCCTCCAGATGCACATACGGTACACATGCACACCGGCTTTTTATTCCTCCAGATGCACATACGATACACATGTACACCGGCTTTTTATTCCTCCAGATGCACATACGATACACATGCAAATGTGTGCATAATGCCCCTCCTACTGCAGCTGCATTTGTGGTCACATGTCTAAACCAAAGTCTCTACTTCACATCAAGCCATGTTTTATTCCTTTTGTATCGAAGCTGGATGTGACAGTGTAAAGTGAAACTCCCTTTCAAACGCACCTCCTGACCTCAAGATGTGTCAAGAAATGAATAGGTCACACCTCCAATTAGACTGGCATGTCTTTTCTTTCATTTCTTCGGTTTTATAATACACATAGTGTGGGGACATGATCCCAGGACCAATCCCAAGAAATAAGGGATAAGGGAGTCTGCTAAATGACTTAAATGTAGCTGTATATACTGTACGTTACGGACATAAAATTCATTCATTCATTCATTGTCTACCGCTTATCCGAACTATTCTCGGGTCACGGGGAGCCTGTGCCTATCTCAGGTGTCATTGGGCATCAAGGCAGGATACACCCTGGACGGAGTGCCAACCCATCGCAGGGCACACACACACTCTCATTCACTCACGCAATCACACACTACGGACAATTTAGAGATGCCAATCAACCTACAATGCATGTCTTTAGACCGGTGGAGGAAACCGGAGCACCTGGAGGAAACCCCCGAGGCACGGGGAGAACATGCAAACTCCACACACACATGGCGGAGGCGGGAATCGAACCCCCAACCCTGGAGGTGTGAGGCAAACGTGCTAACCACTAAGCCACTGTGCCCCCCACGGACATAAAATATTTAATGTAAATTTGATTTAAAAATGTAGGATGGTCGAGAAAATTCATAATAGCCATTTAGGGTCAACTGGGCAAAAAGTTCTGGGATTCTCTGATATAACTAACATGAATGTTATTGTTTTTTAAACAGTTTTGCTTATGCTTGGCTTTCACTTTCCACTTTTACAGGTACAGCCATGTTTTTTTTCTTCTTCATCTTTTTTCATTTTTAAAGATTTTTTTTCTCCCCCCTTTGAGGCTAATTACCCGAGCACCTCCCTACGATCCACCCACTTTATTCCACATAGCTGAATTTTGTTTAACACATTATGCAAATAACATTTAAATAAACTGAACTCAACATGTCACTATTAATGAAAGCAAATTTCCATTACTGTGTACATTCACTTTCAGGAATATTCACTTACCTTTCAGAGTATTTTTGCCTATGGAAAGGTCACTCTTGGTGGTGTAGAGATCATCTGACCTGGAATTTCTTCTCATCATGCTTGTGTCAGTTTGCACCAGCCAATCAACCACCTTGCTCTCTGATGACATCACCTCAGTCGGAGTGACGAGTGACTCCTTGCTGGGGTTCTTGCGTTGGCGGAAGGAGAATTTTGTAACGTGGTCTTTGATTTTAATCTTTCCAGGAGTGCAATCGTCAAACTCAATGGTGAACGAGGCATGGCTCTGCACTACAGGGGGTGTAGGCGGCGCTTTATTCACTGTGTCTTTTGTCGGGATCACCTGGACCTCTTGCTCTGTAGTTTTGGGCCTTGATTGCAATTCCTTGGTGGTAATTTCAAAGTAACTTGCGTCCCTTCGACTGGAGTAAATGGTCTTTCCTTGATGTTCAGGGGATGGTCCATTAACCTCTTGTCTGGAGTCTTCCTTCTGTTTCTCTGTGCAAAGAAATTAGCATATAAAACACCAAACTGGGAATTAGCCTCACTGACCTAGTATATTTTACGTTGTCATCCATGCTAATATACAGACCGTGGCCAACCATTATGTCCATCATCATATTTGCACAAGAATAAAATTAGACAGAAATGCCCTAAACACTATATATATATATATATATATATATATATATATATATATATATATATATATATATATATATATATATATATATATATATATGGCTAAAATTACACAGGAGACCTAACCATCACAGTCATATGTGCCTTTTAAACACCTCATTCCAGATTTCATTTCCCTTTCCTGTTTTAAAACCTCCACTCTTCAGGGAAGTCTTTTCACTAGACTTTGGAACATGTATGTGGGGACTTGCCCATTCAACCACAAAAGCATTATGATGGTCGGGTGTCCACAAACATTTGGCCATGTAGTATAAAGTTTCAGGTTTCAAGTTCATGTGCATCGTTACACAGTAAAATTCTTGTGATTACAAAAAGTAACTAAAGTAAGCAGGTGAAATAACAGTAAACTGTAAACAATGCATGTAGTCATAAAGTGATTTTACACATGCAGTACTCTAAATTATTAATGTGTACTAGAAAGACAATCAATGTTTTAATAATATTAATAATACCTCTATAATAATTCTCATAGACTAATTCCTATTTTGGAGGCATATAGTATAATATATAGTATTAATACTGATATGGTAAAAATAGAAACTCCCATTTCATTGTTCAGATCAAGGTATTGTCAAGGCCGTGTGAATATATGTACTCCAGCTGTTTCCTGTAGACTCAAACTCTGCTGAAATACATCCGACTAAGAGATTAACCTATAAAACCAGAGAAGGCAGATTTGGATCCTGTCTCAGAAGAAAACAATGCCCCCTCATTTTGCTGCAGCTTAGACAGCACCTAATCCATCACAAGACTATGGCTCGCTGTTAACAAGGCAGTCTTTACTCAATAAGCCTTTCTTTTCACCCCAGAATTCACCAGTGTTTTTCTAGAGGGGCAGTATAATGCACCAAAAAGCACATTACGGTAGTGATGCTATTATGAGGCAAAGGTTTTGTTGTAGTTAAAAAGTTAAAGACCTTCAATATTGTGACTGCTGCTTGATTTTGCAGACTCTCCCTTGTGGTCTTCAACAACATCACCCCACCATGAGGGCTGGCCATACAACGGAGTGGGCTTGCGGACTGCTTGCTCTGTGAGTGACAGACAGAAAAGAGGGATGGTGTAAGAACCAGGGGCAGATATATTTATAGAAACCGTCGAGATGGAGGTTAATTCACTAAAAACCTAAGACTGTAAACTTTGTACTTGAGTTAAGGCATCGCAAATCCAGGTATAACTCAAGTAACTGACAAAAACAAGAAATGTTGCTTACATTTAAAGACATATAAAAGGACAATATTAACATTTTTACAACATTAACAAATATACAGAATTTAAACGATAAGAATCTACAGCATGTATAGAAATGCTGCTTAGACCCACAATGCAATGGCATCCTGCCTGACCAAGTTAAAAGTAGAATGATGACGTAGCCCTCATATCACCCTGTGGAATCTTCTCTCTGTGGAAATAAGCTTCACGAAAAGACACAGCCTGTTGTCCATCACAGCTGAGTCATTTAAAGCAGCATAACACAGTGACACTATGAAGCATGAACAGGAGGACGTTCTACACAGAAAAACAAAAGTCGGCATGGTCCGTAGATGTAAATATCACCAATCTAAACTATTTTATTTTGTTTTCTGCGAGCAGATACCGTGGATTTTTTTTTTAATGAACACTGAGCTTGCACATTTCATTCATTAGTAAACTGAGGTATGTATGCAATGCATCCAGTGAGAGAACTTGGGCAAGGCTTGGGCAACACCCGAGTGTGAGTCAGCACTGAGTCTGCTCCATATGTCACCGAAACTGCTGTAGCCTGGTAAGAGATACTAGGAGTACCTTTTGCCAGGCTACAAGACCAGGACATATCTGTCTGGTAGAAAGACAAGCCTTGAAGTAAACTTTCTAAAACCCCTAGGGCAGTCTCTGAAAATCCTCAGGATGTCACTATGATGTCAAGAAAAGGCAAAAAAAGGCAAAAAAATAATAAGTCGTCATCCAAAATTGGGGTTTTCTCCCTATAATATGCTTTGACACCTGAATTTTAAGAACGCATGAATATATTTTACCAATACAACATGGAACAGCTTTTCTGACTATTTGAACGTGCCTAGGACAGGTTCCTCATAAGATCATGTTGCCAAGTTTAACAAAGGCAAATGCCTAAAGATGTCAAAAACCGTGTCAAAAAGTTTACTTCAGAAAACAGACATATGCCTAATGCTACGTTTACACACACAGCAGCTCGCAGCAAGTCAGTGACAGGAGATTTTCATTTTCAGTAAGAGCTGGTGACTTCCAGCAACATGAGTGACAGTGACCATTAGTGATTAGATGTGGGCGTGTCCAGCAAAGTTGAAAATGTTTTTTTTTCCTTTATGTAAATATGGTGCGACTTGGTTCAGCAACTTGGTCACTTGATCTGTGGCCAAGAGCATGCGCAGTTTCTCTTTCATCTCGTATGATATGATTGAGATATACACTGCTGTATTTTATACACTAGTTGCACCACCCGCTGATAAACTTTATCACTATAGCAACCAGTAGCAGGAACTTTAGAGTACAGTGAATGAAGACTTGCAGCAAGAAGATCGTTGTGTGTGTGAAAGCATGTAAAATCAGATGCTGATTTTTTTTTAAAAATGAAAAATAAAACGGGTGGAAGTATATTGTAAAAATCTAAGATTGAAAAAGCAGAGGGCTAAAATGTATGCTATGTAAGCAAAATCCCATTCTAGACTACAGGACACTAAATACAAAATTATTAATTATTAAGTGATTAAGAGGAAGTAAAGATCTGGTGGACTTGAGGAAACAGAGCATTAGATTCTTAGAGAACATCACACAAAGTTGTGGAAATGTTAACCCCAGTTATCATATACAATAAAGCCACAAGTATGTGGACACTTGGCATAACACTCGCATGTCCTTTTTGAATATCTCAATCCAGAATTTGTTCCATTGTGCAGCTATAATATAATCTCCACTCTTCTGAGGTCAGACACTGATGTGAGGCGGTCTGGGGTTCAGTTTGGTGGTCAGTTTCATCTCACAGGTGTTCAGTGAGGTTGAGGTCAGGGCTCTGTGCAGGACGCTCAAGTTTTTCACTCCAACTCTGACAAACTATATACTTTTGTCTACAAGATTTCTTTAAGCGAACAGCATTTGTAAGAACATTACACCCATTGTTAATACACCATATACTGAAATGTCTGCACATACAGTTTGTGGAAATCTGGAAATCACTACGGACAAATTCCATCACTACAACTAACCAGCTCAGAGACTGTGGCGTGGAGAATGAACCATGCTAACGATTGCAAGCATTAACAATAATCGTCTCAGGAAAGCAGTCCTAAATCCAAATCCATTCCCACTGCAACTCCTTTAAAACGCCGCTGCACTATTCCACATTACACGGTAAGGACACATTCTGCTTTAGACCAGTATACTTCTTTCACCTTTCACAGATCCAGCGAGCAGCCGCAGAGCTCCTTCCTGACGACTAGCCACATTCAAATAAGCCTCAGAGCAACACTGCCTAAGCAACCAAACTCATGTGACGCAGAGAAGCAAATTATTTACGGTGAATTCATATTCATATTGTGGGATATTTATTTATTTATTTTGAACAGTGAGTGGACTGTGTTAGGCAAAGACAGCACAGTCAGGTAACATGTAAGGTCACAATCGAGTGTATAAGCCTCAGATTCACTAGCGTACCTGTGATATTCAACATATGGATTATTATCAAATACTCTTTAAAATATCACCCATTGATAATTGAACAGAAGTTTTATTTATTTTGTTTTGCATATCTAATTCATATTCTTGTATTTTATTAAGAATACCAACACTATGTGTAAAACTGTGGACTACACCACATTAATGAGCACCCTAACGAGCAAGCCTGCGGCGACGGTGGCAGGGAAAAACTCCCTGTGATGATATGAGGAAGAAACTTTGAGAGGAACCAGACTCAGAAGGTAACCCATCCTCATTTGGGTGACACTGGACAATAATGTAAATGTAACTAAATAATGTCCTTTCTACAACAGCAACCAAGGGCTTATGGGGAACTATTAGGTCAGTGTAGTTTCTGAGTTCATTATAGGCATTAATTCCTTGCTGTTGCAAGCTGACAGATGTAATTTTGCTATTAGTATTTTAAGAGATTAGTGATTTTTATGCTATAAGGGAAAAGGTTGGGATGATGCCATGTAATCAAGTTCTTTGAATAACTTGTGTATCAGTGTTTGCAATAAAAACACTATCTTTACCTGGGCACAATTTTAAGTCCTATTTTTTTTTTTATTTCATGGACCTTTTGGTCTATTTTCACTGTCCTACATTACCCACAATGCTTGCCGACAACTCGCTGATAGTTTTTTTTCTTTAATCCTTTATCCTATCACTTATATCTGAGATTGTTGAAATCTTTCACCTATTAAACATCAGCACATCAACTAACTTCTCACAAAACTAATAAAAACACAGCAGTAGCCTGTGACACTAGAATCACTATGATCATGACAAACATTTTTAATATAGGTAGATATTTAATATAGGTAGAGTTTTACATTATGAATACAAAAAGCTAGACTGGGCGCTTCCCAAATCACACACTTGCCCTTATTCTACACCATTGTGTAGTGTAAATAGTGTTAGTCACAGAGTGTTCACAGAGAAATTTCCAACAAGACGACAAGAAGTACACTTCAAGTACCAGGATTATGCACTCCTTCAATCTAAAATATGGCGTGGAATGTTGAACACTTCATGCACTCAATACTCGCAGCTATGCTTATGAAGTGGCAGAGGGGCGGGGCTACCAGGCGCTGAATCTGGGTGAGAAAACTGGTGGTGGACAAGACATCTTACAAATATTTATTAAATTAGTCCATGTTGTGTGATTTATTTATCAACATTGTAATTCACTGTATTCAGTTAAAGCTAGCGGCATCACATTACGTCATTACGTGTGTTGACACAGTTCTCGAGAAGATGCTACCCTTCTAAAATGTATACACTAGACCCTAGAGTACATAGTATGTTATTTGGGACACAGCTACTGTGTAATCATGGAAAAATGGTGATAATGTAATAAGAGCACATGCTGACCTCTGATCAGCAGATTACAGGTAAATGGAGGATGCAGGTGAGGCAGAGGATGTTACCTGTGTTGGATTTGCGCTCGTTTTTTTCGTGTTTAGAGAGCAACACATCTGCAGCGTTGGTCTTCTCATCCACCTGCTCTGTCTTCCTGAACTCCAGAGGATTTACACCCACCTGCAGCTGACTCGTGTACTTCTCATGCTGACATCCAGAAAACACACAAAGCAGCAAGCTGAAGAGCGCAAGTGTATGGCATTGGGCTTCATAAACTGGAAGAAAGCATGCTACACACTCTCACGCATGCACACTTTCACATACACACACACACTTTCTCTCTCTCACACATACACACTCTCTCTCTCATACACACTCTCTCTCTCTCTCTCTCTCCCTCATACATACACACACACTCTCTCACAGACACACTCACACACTCTCTCACAGACACACTCACATGCTCTCTCTCCCTCACACACACTCTCACATGCACATACACTCACTCTCTCTCTCACACACACTGTCTTTCTCATATACACACAAACTCACACACACACACACACCCCAAACATGATCTAGAACAGCAGTAATTAACAAGAGAGTGAACCGGATTGACAACTAGCTAGTACTTAGCAAGTACAGACACTCACACACTGCCACATACCTTAAGAGCTTCCTCTGGGACTTTGTGTTGGCTCCGCTCCATGATGTAAACATGAGAATGTGAGGAGAGTTAAGATATTATTCAGGCCATAGCATGAGGCAGCAAAGTACAGCACTGAGCTATAGGATTAAATCAATAAATAAAGAAAAGGATTTATCTGGTATTTTTGACATTTATATTCGCTATACCACGACTTGTCCAGAATAAAGCTGGGTCTTGTATAATTTTGTCCTTGACTGTGCAAACTGGGCATATAAAAATCCCCTCATAATCAAGAAAGGTGCTACACTTGCTAATGTCTGAACAGAATTTCTTGCATGCTCAATCCTTTTTTTATTTTGAGCACAACTGCATTAAGGAGATTTCCTTATTTTAGTACTTAGCAGAATATCAAAGCAGATGATTAACATTAGGGAATTTTTTTTTATGTGAACAGCTGTATTGCTCTTGTGCAAAAAAAGGATATCATATCCAAAGCGAACAACATCAGAGAGCTTCAGGGTGATGTAGGTCTGGTCAGGGATGCGAAGATCGTTCACAAATGTCTACAGAGCAGGAAAGGGAAGAAAACACACACACATGTGCGAAGATGTTAAATAAACATGCTTTAATTTACATTACTCAATGGGAGAGCTACAAATGTGGTGCTACCCCATCAGCGACTCCACATTATTATTATTTATTATTATGAAACCATTAGGCAGAGCTTTATAACGTTATTTAATCAAAAACGGACCACTTGCAATTGTTTTTTTAACCCAAGTTATGTATTTCTGACTCATATTTATGTCTTTTCTCTTCTAAACAGAAAGCGCAGTTAAGAAAAAAGCTGTTGATGTGGTAGCTTAGTGGTTAAGGTGTTGGACTACTGATCAGAAGGTTGTGAGGTTGAATCCCACCAAGCTGCCACTGCTGGGCCTCTAAGCAAGGCCCTTAACCCTCAATTGCTCAGTTGTATAAAATGAGATAGATTGTAAGTCGCTCTGTATAAGGCGTCTGATAAATGTAAATAAATGAGTCTGTTTAGAACTATCATTCAAACCCCACAAAACCTATGCCATTTTTCCATTTGTCTGGACAATAGGCTTGTGCAGTATAACTAATCGTTTCTAAACAATATTACACTGCCATGATATCCAGTAATGTTTACTTTGATTAGATTACCAGACCTGCCATCTGTATACATGTTTCATAGTTGCTTTAGAATTAATTTCCAAGCTAAAATATACAGCAAAGATATATTTTATGCAAGCTAAAATATACTCAAAATATACTTTTTTTTTTCTCTCTAATAAAAAAGGAAAAACATGTGGAAAGATCCGTGAAGGTGTTTTGAAGCCCCGCCCCCTCCATCGCACATGTCACTTGTGCAGCGACTCGCTTTCTGTCACAGTAAACGGAAAACATTTTCAGTTCGTAAACATATGTAAAACTTAGCAAACATTAGTTTACAGCTAACAACAGTTAACAATGTTTATTTGGAATGCTGCCAAAGTAGTTTGGTAGGAAAAGGCTTTCCGTTTTTGGTCAAAAGAGACAAATTAGGTCAAACTTTTGATTAAACAAATCAACACACAAGTGTCCTATCTAGAGCTTAATAATTATGAAATATTATTTGTGGGGCTGATCATCAGAAAGTGATTAAATATGCTGGGGTTTTTTTTTTCTTTGGAGCTGCAACAGTATAACATAAAAATGGACTTTTTTTTTTTTTTTTTTAACTGTTTCACCTAAAATCCACCATTCAGCTGAGTTTTCATGATTGCCACAGCCAGCAAACATTCCAGCTGCTATTATCATCACTCCCTCCATTACTCTACTCAAACCTGAAATGGTGGAAGTGCTCGTTTTCATCTTACGATCCTTATGATTAAAAGAAGGTTTATCACAACTGTATAGAGATTTATCAGAATTTCTTAGAAATTTGCTCCGTTCATTAGCTTCTGATTCTTCCAAGGCAATTTGCAAAATCAACGGTGTAAAAAAACCAACAAAAAAAAAAAAACCCCACACTATTATATTTCCTAACGGTTTAAAGAAATTGCACGAGTGTATTCACACGGACACGCTCATCACTGACTGCACGAATCTACAGTGTGGGCCGTAAAGAAATCAGCCTCAGCCTCTTCAAACCACACTGTGTATTTTTTTTTTTTTTTTACTTATCACTGGTGATGGTAATATTTTTCCGCCCACAGAAGTAAAAAAAAAAAAAATTTGTTACCAGCAAATAAGATGGCGTGTGAGGTGGAAACAAGCCTCCAAATCACTGGCTAGTAGTATAACTTGACAACCAAACACACAATATAACAGAATGATCCATTTTAGGTTGTGTAGACATGCAGGAAAACTAGAATAGGAGGCGAGGTAATCACTTAATGAAGCCTTGGCAGGATTAAAAGCCGGGTGTGTGAGGTTTGTTAGAGGTGTTTCGGCACCTAGCCTTCGTTCCAGCAAAAGTTAAATCGAGTTGTTCATTAAGGCGTTAATAACAGTGTGCGTCAGTTAAATAATGGCAGTCAGAAAATAGTGGAGGAAAAAATGAAGCAAACCAAAAAGCCCAGTGTCCTACTGCTGTTTAATGACTTTCTTAATGTTCTAAAGTAATACTGACAAGAAAGAAGTGTTACAGGTCCTTTCTGTTACGGAACACACACCCCATCATTGTTGCATCTCTGGTGAATGATGTTTAAACAATTGTTAAAACAAAAGGAGGGGAAAATGCATGCCGTGTTTTATTCTTGGAGACAGAAATATAGAAGAGTTAACAGGGATTAAATTCATGCGTCATAAAAAGTTTACTTTGTACTTAACATAGATAATTATAAAAAAAAGCATATCCATCTAGAGGTAGGTTATACAGACAAGTTTTTTTAAATATTTCCAAATTTTTGACTACACAGCCATTATTATTAAAAAATCATTTAAAAATTATTTGAAAAATGTGACCTTAAATGGAGTTCAAATATGTTGCTTTCGGCTGCTCCCTGTTCGGGGTCGCCACAGCAGACCAACTGGTCCGCACAACAACTTGGCAAATGTTTTACGCCGGATGCCCTTCCTGACGCAACCCTCCCATTTTTCCGGGCTTGGGACCGACACTGCATCCAGTAGCTGGGGTGGAGGCATTGGCTGGGAATCGAACCCAGGCCTTCCGCATGATAGGCGAGAAATCTACCACTGAGCCACGAATGCCCCTGGATTCACCACTGAGCCACCAATGCCCCTCAAATATGTTAAATGTCTTATATGTTTTCAGTCAGATTTATTAAAAAACTGCAACAAAAACAAAAATATTTTCTATGCCATAAATACACTATATTGCCAAAAGTTTTGGGACACCCCTCCAAATCATTGAATTCAGGTGTTGTTTTTTCAGGGGTGCTTGGCCCCGCAGTTCCAGTGAAAGGAACTCTTAATGCTTCAGCATACCAAGACATTTTGGACAATTTCATGCTCCCAACTTTTTGGGAACAGTTTGGGGATGATCCCTTTCTGTTCCAACATGACTGCGCACCAGTGCACAAAGCAAGGTCCATAAATACACCGATGAGCGAGTTTAGTGTGGAGGAACTTGACTGGCCTGCACAGTCCTGACTTCAACCCGATAGAACACCTTTGGGATGAATTAGAGCGAAGACTGTGAGCCAGACCTTCTTGTCCAATATCAGTGCCTGACCTCACAAATGCGCTTCTAGAGGAATGGTCAAAAATTCCCATACACACACTCCTAAACCTTGTGGAAAGCCTTCCCAGAAGAGTTGAAGCTGTTATAGCTGTACAGGGCATGCCAATTCCATATTAAATTCATGTGCATGTAAAGGCAGCCGTCCTAAAACTTTTGGCAATATAGTGCATGCTCTATTCCACAAAAAAAAAAAAAAAAAAAGCATGTGTAGCTCCAAACATTTCAGGTTCAACTATCTTACTACCAGGAGATCATTTATTTGGCTCAGTCTCCTTTTTGTGTGCATGAATGAACATCTGGGCAACTGCTTTTTGATCTCACACACACCCTAGACATCTATTTCAGACAGACAGGACATGGAAAAACATTCCACACATGCGACTCTGGCTGATGTGGTGACGCATGCTGATTACGGTTGCTGAAAGGCATTTGAAAAATCTCTTACAGCTGACCGCTACCACCTACTACTCACTCAGCACTAATCAATCAATCAATAATGAGCTACTTCAGGCACAGAGACAAAACACTGCCTACAACATTTCTGATGTGAGCTGAAGTAAACAGTTCAAATACAAATCACCAACACATTTTTCGAGCAGGTTTAACAACCTGAGAAACAAAAACACCTTCTCCTTACTGACTTTCTCTAAAAGAACTTGGACTTGTAATGCACTTTGTGATATCGTGATGCACCTTTTTTCCTGGCCAGATTAATTAGCATGCATGGATGATAGACTATGTGGAAACAATAATAAGACAAGGCAAAATAAACTGCTGGGTAAAAACCCATTGTATTTCTAACTGATCTGCTAGCACAACATGCAGCCACCTCACAGTTCAACATACTGAGAGACAATTAAAATGCTAGCAGTAATGAATAATATCTTTTATGTGTGTTGACGAGAACACTAAAGCTCATGACCAACATGTTATTACATCCACACACTGTTATAATTACACCGATCAGGCACAACATAATGAGTTAACAGGTGAAGTGTATAACACTGATTATCTCCTCATCATGGCACCTGTTAGTGGGTGGGATATATTAGGCAGCAAGTGAACATATTGTCCTCAAAGTTGAGGAGGAGGAAAAATGGGCAAGCGTAAGGATTTGAGCAAGTTTGACGAAGGGCCAAATTGTGATGGCTAGACGACTGGACCAGAGCATCTCCAAACCTGCAGCTCTTGTGGTGTGTTCCCGGTCTGCAGTGATCACTATTTATCAAAAGTATCCTTTAAGTCCTGTAAGTATCCTTTTAGTCCTGTAAGCAGTGAGGTGCGGCCCATGGAGGTCCCACCTCGCAACTTACAGGATTTAAAGGATCTGCTGCTAACATTTTGATGGCAGATACCACAGCAAACATTCAGGGATTTAGTGGAGTCCATGAGCTGACGGGTCAGGGCTGTTTTGGCAGCAAAAGGGGGACAAACACAATATTAGGCAGGTGGTCATGATGTTATGCCTGATCGGTGTACATTAGCCAGCACTTTTTGTAGTAGTAGTAGTAGTAGTAGTAGTAGTAGAATAATGCTTCCAACAAGCCAGAATATGGGACATGGCACAAACACTGGAGTTTCCACATGTTTGATGTAACTCACTAATTAATTTAGCATTTGTCCACCTCTGAATCATTTACACAAGATTCAACTACCTGATGCCACACACACACACAAAAATGCAGATGATGTGTGGCTTCGACATGAACTCACCCCATTAAGACTGCCCAGGTCTTTAACAAGGTGCTCGTCGGTGGCCGGTTCATAGTTGATGACAGCATGCTGTTTGTCCACACTGCGAGACTGTGGGAAAAAAATAATAATCCAACACACGGATTAGTAACTTATCATATTTTAAATATCAACTAACTGAAAAACACAAAAGACATTCTATAGATAATACTTGACCACTTATGTGTGTACACCTGACCATTACACCAACATCCTGTGTCAGATTTATTCCCCTACCTTATGCCACTATTCTGGAAAAGCTTTCCACTTGAATTTGGCACACAGCTGTGAGGATCTGTGCACATTCAGCTGCAAGAGCATTAGTCTGGTCAGGCACTGATGCTGAACAAGAAAGTCTGGGGTCTGTGCAGTTCATTCCAACCATAACACACCATGTCTTCATGGAGCTCATTGTGTGCACTGAGGACATTGTGATGCTGATAAGAGCGTTTTTGTTTGAGAGAAGAGAAATCTTATTGCCATGGCATATAAAAGCATACTAAAAAATGTGTGCTTCCAGCTTTGTGGCAAAAGACTGGGGAAAAACCACACGTGTGTGATGGTCAGGTGTACAAACTTTGGCTTTATAGTGCAGCGGGGTTGTAAAGTGGCTTGATGTGATCCAAGAAAAATACAGATTGAACAGTTGAGAGAGAGAGAGAGAGAGAGAGAGAGAGAGAGAGAGAGAGAGAGAGAGAGAGAGAGAGAGAGAGAGAGAGAGAGAGAGAGAGAGAGAGAGAGACCTCTAATGTAAAACTATGTTTTTTTTTGTCTCGATACAAAAAATAAGAGCAAACAATCTTGGATATTGTTCAGTGAAAGTCCAGACCAGAGACAAACTACATGAATAATTACATGAAGTTAGAAAGGAGCAAGTTTTCACATGGGTGGGATGACTTTCATGGGTTCGTCATTTTATTTAATCCTCTCTTGTGTAATTGGCAAACTAAACAAAAAAACAAAACAACAAAAACAAAAAACGAGAACAAATGTCGGCAAATTCAATTAAATTTTATTTATATAGCGCTTTTAACAACTGTCTCAAAGTAGCTTTACAGAACATGAGACATATAGAACAAAAAGTTCAAGATTAATATTCAACATTTATTTCAATTTATTTGTATTTATCTCAAACAGAATGTTCATGGACGAGTGAATAGGAGTTAATTTTGCTATGTCTCTTTGAAAGATCTTTTTTCGCTATAAATTCAATAGTAAGCGCTTTTTCACAATTCAGTCCTGTTAGATGTTTATCTGGGCATTTGTAAGCAAGGAATTTTGCAAATTTTGTTCAAACATGTCTGTTATATGTAATAAATAAATAAATAAAATGCTATGATCTACATGCTACAAATGCACAACCAGATAAAAAGCAGCATGCAATTACACAAGAGACCAATAAGTGATAAATGGGAATAAATTCATTTCCTGTTAAAACGTCAACAAAGGAATTCAGAGTATCAGCAACTGTCTAGAGGAAAGAAGCGCAGTTCCAGACACGGTTTGATTCACGTTATCTTTCGCAGGCTTATCTTCCTCACATCAAGGGAAAGCTGTGCTCTAAAGCCCTACTCATTTGCAGCCTCATTAGAGCTCATCGGAGGCGCCAGTGTGAGGTTGTGGTCAGAGCCAAGGGAAGCACACACAGCTCTGAAACATCCTCGACCTTCTGCTTACTGTGTCCTACTTATTGTCCTGCACTTTAAAAAGCAGAACAAAGCAACAATGAATATAAGCTTTTCTGGCATTTAATGCTGCACTATAGTGTTATGTACTTCCACTGAACAGCAATGAGTTGCTCACTTTATTAAAAATAAATAAACAAACAAATAAATATATATATATTTAATAATGGGCCATTTCATTATTACACTTAAATGTGATAGAGCAAAAAAACAAAAAAAAAAACAAAACAAAAAAATATATCTATCTATATATATATATCTATATATATCTATATATATCTATATCTATATATATCTATATCTATATCTATATCTATATATATATATATATATATATATATATATATATATATATATATATACACACACACACACACAGTGGGGCAAAAAAGTATTTAGTCAGCCACCATATGTGCAAGTTCCCCCACTTAAAAAGATGAGAGAGGCCTGTAATTTTCATCATAGGTACACTTCAACTATGAGAGACAGAATGAGAAAAAAAAATCCAGAAAATCACATTGTCTGATTTTTAAAGAATTTATTTGCAAATTATGGTGGAAAATAAGTATTTGGTCACCTACAAAAAAGCAAGATTTCTGGCTCTCACAGACCTGTAACTTCTTCTTTAAGAGGCTCCTCTGTCCCCCACTCGTTACCTGTATTAATGGCACCTGTTTGAACTCGTTATCAGTATAAAAGACACCTGTCCACAACCTCAAACAGTCAGACTCCAAACTCCACTATGGCCAAGACCAAAGAGCTGTCAAAGGACACCAGAAACAAAATTGTAGACCTGCACCAGGCTGGGAAGACTGAATCTGCACTAGGTAAGCAGCTTGGTGTGAAGAAATCAACTGTGGGAGCAATTATTAGAAAATGGAAGACATACAAGACCACTGATAATCTCCCTCGATCTGGGGCTCCACGTAAGATCTCACCACGTGGGGTCAAAATGATCACAAAAACGGTGAGCAAAAATCCCAGAAACACACGGGGGGACCTAGTAAATAACCTGCAGAGAGCTGGGACCAAAGTAACAAAGGCTACCATCAGTAACACACTACGCCGCCAGGGACTCAAATCCTGCAGTGCCAGACGTGTCCCCCTGCTTAAGCCAGTACATGTCCGGACCCGTCTGAAGTTTGCTAGAGAGCATTTGGATGATCCAGAAGAGGATTGGGAGAATGTCATATGGTCAGATGAAACCAAAATAGAACTTTTTGGTAAAAACTCAACTTGTCGTGTTTGGAGGAGAAACAATGCTGAGTTGCATCCAAAGAACACCATACCTACTGTGAAGCATGGGGGTGGAAACATCATGCTTTGGGGCTGTTTTTCTGCAAAGGTACCAGGACGACTGATCCGTGTAAAGGAAAGAATGAATGGGGCCATGTATCGTGAGATTTTGAGTAAAAACCTCCTTCCATCAGCAAGGGCATTGAAGACGAAACGTGACTGGGTCTTTCAGCATGACAATGATCCCAAACACACCGCCCGGGCAACGAAGGAGTGGCTTCGTAAGAAGCATTTCAAGGTCCTGGAGTGGCCTAGCCAGTCTCCAGATTTCAACCCCATAGAAAATCTTTGGAGGGAGTTGAAAATCCGTGTTGCCCAGCAACAGCCCCAAAACATCACTGCTCTAGAGGAGATCTGCATGGAGGAATGGGCCAAACTACCAGCAACAGTGTGTAAAAACCTTGTGGCGACTTACAGAAAACGTTTGACCGCTGTCATTGCCAACAAAGGGTATATAACAAAGTATTGAGATGAACTTTTGTTATTGACCAAATACTTATTTTCCACCATAACTTGCAAATAAATTCTTTACAAATCAGACAATGTGATTTTCTGGATTTTTTTTTCTCATTCTGTCTCTCATAGTTGAAGTGTACCTATGATGAAAATTACAGGCCTCTCTCATCTTTTTAAGTGGGAGAACTTGCACAATTGGTGGCTGACTAAATACTTTTTTGCCCCACTGTATATACTGTATATACATATGTATATACCCCACTGTATATACATATATATACACACACACGTATACATTCATTCATTCATTGTCTACCGCTTATCCAATCTATTCTCGGGTCACGGGGAGCCTGTGCCTATCTCAGGCATCATCTGGCATCAAAGCAGGATACACCCTGGACAGAGTGCCAACCCATCGCAGGGCACACACACACTCTCATTCACTCACACAATCACACAATATGGACAATTTAGAGATGCCAATCAACCTACAATGCATGTCTTTGGACTAGGGGAGGAAACCGGAGTACCCGGAGGAAACCTCCAAGGCACGGGGAGAACATGCAAACTCCACACACACATGGCAGAGGCGGGAATCTAACACCCAGCCATGGAGGTGTGAGGCAAACGTGCAAGCCACCATGCCCCCCTACGTATATATAAAGAAATAAAGAAATATTGAAATATTTCACAACTTTTACAGCGCTCAGCAACGACTTTTTGGGTATGAATCTACCATCCCAGTTTGCCGATTTTATTCCACTCTTCCTTTAAGGAATTGTCCAGTACACAGCCCTCTCCAAGTAGTTCCCCAGGTTTTCCATAGGATTTAGATTTGGACCCTGACTGGGCCATTCCAAAACACTAATGAGCTTCTGAAGGTTGACTTTCTTTATTCTATGTCTGAAATGTCATACTACAAACTGAACACTATATACTCTACTGTCCTTTGTATGAATTTTGTCTTGTCTTGTCCATCTTGCAAAATGTTTCTCATCAAGCGTCAGTGCCTGCTAGCTCTTCCATTATGTAATCAAAGCTGTGAGCACTGAGTGCATGAATTGTCCAACATTCCACACTTTGTTTTCTTTTTTCCCCCCGGATGAATAAATACATCATCGGGATACTTGACGTGAACACTGCTCACACTATTTATACTAGACAATTTGGGTAGTTATCGTATAGGCAGATGAGATTTTTCTTCATCTTCAGCTGTGTATCTGCAGGTTCAAGGTTCAAGTTCACCTATACCCCAAGATCCTCACCAGTTTTTATTGCTGCATTACTGAGAGTGTCTTGACAAGCTCCATCAGTGTGGTATGGAATCTCCACAGTGTGTGAAAAGAAATCAATGCAAAGGGTTGTGAAAAACGCCCAAGGCATCATCGGCACCCAGCTACCTGCCATCGAGTCTCTTCACCACAGTAGATGTCCTTCCATCCAGGAAGAGATACAGGACTATCCAGCAGGTCCAGAGCCAGTTTTATCCCCACAACCATAAATCTACTGAACTCTACACTACACCTGTAGTACACTCATGTCTCACTAACACTTTACTGCCTGTAAACACCTTGCAGTTCTTCTCCACTCTTTACCTTCTGCTACATCTTCTCAGTATAATATAATTAGAATTTACAAAATTGTTAACTCATAGATTACCCTAGTTTATCTATCCATATATATTCATTCATTGTCTATCGCTTATCCGAACTATACTCGGGTCACGGGGAGCCTGTGCCTATCTCAGGCGTCATAGGGCATCAAGGCAGGATACACCCTGGACGGAGTGCCAACCCATCGCAGGGTACACACACACTCTCATTCACTCACGCAATCACACACTACGGACAATTTAGAGATGCCAATCAACCTACCACGCATGTCTTTGGACTTGGGGAGGAAACCGGAGTACCCGGAGGAAACCCCCAAGGCACGGGGAGAACATGCAAACTCCACACACACGGCGGAGGCGGGAATCGTACCCCCAACCCTGGAGGTGTGAGGCAAATGTGCTAACCACTAAGCCACCGTGCCCCCCTTATCCATATATCATATATATATATATATATATATATATATATATATATGTTTGCACTTCTGGTAGATGCCAAACGACATTTCTTTGCCATGTACATGTACTTTGCAATGACAGTAAAGTTGTATCTATCTATCTGTGTGTGAATTGATTTGGTATTTGAAGCTATCCATGATTCCCTCTGCCCTGATTAGAGCTCAGGTCCGGCTAAAGAGAAGCAGCTCTATAACACAATGCTGCCACCAGCATGCTTCACCATGGGTATGATGTTCTTTGGTGTTGTTTTTTCACATTTCACAAATGTCATTCGAGACATTTCAGCTTGTCACTAAAAACAAACAGGAGCTTCATGTTTCATGTATCTAAACCCAAGTTGCTATTAGAGTTCTGGTGCATTGTTTCACGTGTTGACATTATTTAGCACAACCAAAAGCTTGTGGCCAGGAGGCATGCGACGAACATACCAGTGTTCACCTAGGCATAAAGAATGAGCACTTGAATGAGAAAAAAAAATCAAAAATAACAATGGAGAGGCTGAGGTTTGTGTAACAGTGAGCACAGGCGTTCCTGTGAGTAAACAGGATGAGTTTGTTTTGTTTTTTTTAAATTCAGCTAACTTATGTGGTGAGCAGAGCAGTGGAGTACACAGACAAGGGAAAAGGGGGGTGAGGGAGCGAGAGAGAGAAACTGTAAAAGAGAAAGAGAGAAAGTGTAAGTGAGAGAGAGAGTGTATGTGTAAAAGAGAGAGAGTGTGTATGTGTAAAAGAGAGAGAGAGAGAGAGAGAGAGAGAGAGAGAGAGAGAGAGAGAGAGAGAGAGAGAGAGAGAGTATGTGTAAAAGAGAAACAGAGAGAGAGAAGGAGACAGAGCACGCGTATAAGAGAGAGACAGCATGTAAAAGAGAGAGAGAAAGAAACAGAGAGGGAACGAATATAAGAGAGAGAGAGATAGAGAGAGAGTAAGAGAGAAAGAGTGTGTAAAAGAGAGAGAGAGCATATAAAAGATAGAGAGCATGTGTATGAGAGAGAGAGAGAGAGCATGTAAAAGAGAGACAGAAGGAGGCAGCGCATGTGTATAAAAGAGAGAGAGAGAGAGAGAGAGAGAGAGACGAGACAGAGCACGCGTATAAAAGAGAGAGAGAGACAGCATGTAAAAGAGAGAGAGAGAAAGAGAGAGAATGAATAGAAGAGAGCATGTGTATGAGAGAGAGAGAGAGAGCATGTAAAAGAGAGACAGAAGGAGGCAGCGCATGTGTATAAAAGAGAGAGAGAGAGAGAGAGAGAGAGAGGAGACAGAGCATGCGTATAAAAGAGAGAGAGAGAGAGAGAGACAGCATGTAAAAGAGAGAGAGAGAAAGAGAGAGAATGAATAGAAGAGAGAGGGATAGAGAGAGAGTAAAAGAGATAGAGAGTGTGTGTAAAAAAGAAAGAGAGAGAGTGCAAGAGAGTGAGTGAGAGAGAGAGAGAAAGCATGCGAGAGAGAGAGAGAGAGAGAGAGAGAGAGAGAAAGCGCATGTAAAAGAGAGAGAGAGCATTTGTATAGAAGAGAGAGAGAGAGAGAGAGAGAGAGAGAGCATGTAAAAGAGAGAGAGAGGAGACAGAGCACACGTATAACAGAGAGAGACAACATGTGAAAGAGAGAGAGAGAAAGAGAGAGAGAGAGAGAGAGTGTGTGTGTGTGTGTGTGTGTGAGAGAAAGAGAGAATAGAGATTGAGTTTCTATACGCTGCTATCAGGTCCTTGCAGTAGAAATGCAGACATGGTGGAAGTTACAGCTCTCCCCCATCTAGAAGGTTACTGGAGCACAATCACAGCCGGTTGCGGGCTTTCACTCCAGTACAAACATCAGTCCAAAATCACAAACAGAACGCTGTTATACATGACTTTACACCAAAGCAACGAGAAATCACCATTTTAGACTCTCTCAGTAGCACACTGTTCATATGCAGTGTGTAAAGTGCACCAGAGTGATGTCTCTCTACACTGTACACACTTCTGTACAGTGTAGTGGAGCTGTGTACTGACTGATGATGGAGATGTGAATGCCACTCTTCTGTGTCAGCACTGGATACAGTAAACATCGGTTGCAGCCAAAAATGCAGAGGTTATTTTTTTGTGTGTGCAAAATCTACTTGAACTGGTGAAACTGCCAGCACGAGATTCTGCTTTTAAACTCTTTCCAGTGAAGACGCATATGCAATTGCTTTCTATGAGCGCTGTACTCACGCTCCACACACGTGAACTGAAGAAGGCTTTGGCCGAGTGCGTGTTGTGATGTCACACGACGCGTCTTGGCCCAAATCTGTGAGAAAATCTGGTAATTGTGGAAAATTGCAAGCTCTGATTTTGCTTGAATGTCTGCGATCGCTAAATCCTGGAGGGACTGCGGTAAAGATCCGCATCATGATAACCTACTTAGAGGTGGACTTGAACTTTAGAGGCATTGAGTGGATGGGATCATGTGATCGCTTGGGACCTCTGACAATAAGGAAAACAAGCCAGCTAATTTCTAAAGTGTCCACTTCAGCTAGAGTGTCCACAATTTGTTTTAGTCCAGTGGGACACTGGCTTTCTACCTTTTCTTTTTGTCGATGCAGCAACAGGTCATGATACAAACCTTTTCGTTTTAACAGCTAGAGCTCCTTTTCTGAACCATTGCCAGGTTTCAAATACAAATTATATTTTAAAATGGATTATGCTCACATCAGTAAGTTTGCTACAAATCCCTCCGAGATTTAATCCTACTGCCTTCCAGCTCTCTGGCAAGCTTTTACACATCAGAGACGGGGAGAAAGGTTATCCATGTGCTACTTTCACACATACAGCGATTTTATCGCTGCAATCTCCAGCTGCTGTACTATAAAGTCGGCAGTAGCTGTTTCTACTACTGGGTGCCATAATAATCAGAAGGTGGTACGACTAGTATTCCACTTAAAAGCTAATCAGTCGTCTTGGTGCTAAATTGAAAGATTCTGGAGGGAGATTTGGTGTTTGTGTATAAAACTCAGCAGTGTATATCTGCATCATACCATACGAGACGAAGGAGAAGCTGTGAGTGCTCTTTGCCATGGATCAGAACTCAATAATTGTGGGTTGTGTTTTCTACCAGTTCCATTGCCGGACCCCATGATACAGAGTTTGAGAGCGAGATAGAGTGTGTGTGTGTGTGTGTGTGTGTAGGGTCTCACCTGCAGCATCAGCTCACAGTCCTCTCGGCCAACGAAGATCATCTCTCGCGGCAAACGGTGCCGTGTGCCTGAGCTGCTCACCAGGAACCACGAGGTCACACTCATCTTCACACACGTTACCAAATACTAGAACATCCTACACAGCAAAAACAAATTTGTTAGACAAAGAACACCAGATTTATTTCTGTTCATTCTGTTCCAGGTCATTTATTTCTGTTGATCTGCCTCACAAATATTTCAGGTTCATTCCTGTTAAACGTCACTGCAGGCTCTCCATCAAAACTTTCAATAATGAACGACAGAAAGCACACAATTGTGATACAGCCTGTCTGACTCAGAGGAAATAAAACTACCCAGCTTGCTCTGACCAGCTACCAGCCACCAGAACACACAGATCAAACTGGTAGACCAGTGTTACCAGAAGGTTTACCAGCTCTCTCATTACATCACTAAATTGATTATTAAATGTTTGAGATCTAAAGTATACTGATCAGTTTATGAATTAAATAAAGCTTTCTACCAATTTGAGCAGCTCAGCCTGGGTTTTGGTGGCTGTTCAATCAGACTTTTTCAGCAGATTATAGATAACTGATATTTCAGACTAAATTTACTCCCCTTTTTTTTTTTTTTTTTTTTAACGTAAACGTAGCCTAAACCTAGCAACAAAGACAAAAAAAAAAAAACTAAAGTAAAACCCTGATTTTATCTGCAGTGAAATGAATACAGAGCACTTCTGCAGAAGTTAGTAGTAGACACGGGCTGTGTCCTAAACCGCACACTATCGCACTAAACACTTCTAACCTATATCACGCTGGCACAGGTGGTAGCCATGGGTGACGTCATGTTTGCGCCACACTATTTAGCATTGGATTACGCGGTTTAGGACGAAGCTTAACGTCTCTCTATCTCTCTCTGTATGAGAGAACATCCTGGTTTCCAATTTGATTATCTGCTCTGAATCCAGAGGAAGTTGCTCTGAGGCACAAAGTCTCTTCTCTTCTTAACACTTTTCTTTTGAAGTTAAATTCAATATATTTTTATGAGAGATAAACCAGGCAGCTGTCGATATGAGGAATGGCTCGCCTCATACAGCTAGCGCAAGCTAAACGCCGCGGCTTAGCTTTCAAAAAGAAATGAACAGAACACTACTATTTCCTCCTCGTCCATCCTCTTAACAAGTCCAAAGTACAATTATTTCTGTCTACACGCTAGGCCACACGGTACTACTTACCCACAATGAACTTTCAGGGACGAGGGAAAGTGTTGTAGCCAGGGTTCAGCAACAGGAAATGAGTGAACGCGTCTCCAAGTCCAAAACGACTCTGACATTCCCAAATATCCACATCGTCAACCGCTTTAGCACAGATGTCCCATTATACACTGTTACACTTCAAATACCGAGCTAATTTTTCGGTGAATTCAAGAAACGTACAGTTCAAAAGCCGTTGTCATCCAGGTGGATCAAACTAACACACACACACACACACACACACCCACCCTCCCTTCCCAGACAGGAGCGCAGCGAGTTCTCCCAGCTCCGCCACTCAGCTCTACCCTAAGTCCAAGGTTGCCAGATTTCCAAACCTCTAAAATCCCACAACTAGACTGTGGTTGTATTTCCAACCATAAAAACCACATCACACTATATACAAATTTTACAATAGAATGCGGATACAAAACCAGTTATGAAATGATAAAGGCATACAGGTTCACTGAAGTTTCATAACCATTTTGATATGTATGTTGGCCAAATAATACATTTCAGTAGACACAGTATGGCTTTACAAAGACAAACATGTTAATATGACCAATATATACATTTAAAGTGAATTAAACAAACAGTAGTATGAAATCATTTAGTATTGATGTAGTTACTAATAACTCCTTCCTTGTGGCCATCATTCTATCAATTATCTTTCTATCAAATATCTCGCAAATACTATATTATTATTAGTAGTAGTAGTAGTGGGAGTATTGAGATGCATCAGTACTGCTACTGTTATTGGGCATCACCATCATCCATGATACTCATTCATTCATGTCTACCGCTTATCCGAACTATTCTCGGGTCACGGGGAGCCTGTGCCTATCTCAGGCGTCATTGGGCATCAAGGCAGGATACACCCTGGACGGAGTGCCAACCCATCGCAGGGCACACACACACTCTCATTCACTCACACAATCACACACTACGGACAATTTAGAGATGCCAATCAACCTACCATGCATGTCTTTGGATTGGGGGAGGAAACCGGAGTACCCGGAGGAAACCCCCAAGGGAGAACATGCAAACTCCACACACACATAGCGGAGGTGGGAATCGAACCCCCAACCTGAAAGGTTGTGGTTGGGTGAAAGGCTAATGTGCTAACCACCAAGCCACTGTGCCCCCCATCCATGATACTATTTCATGTAATTCTAAAGTACTTTGCTGCACTAATGAACAGATTAGCACTATCAAAGCAAAGCAGACTACAAACTCTGCTCTATGGAAACATTAAGAGGTTTTCATAAGTGATACTGCAACATCTTCCTACAATACATTTAACCGGATTAAACCATCCTATCTAGTTTAAACAGTATCTTTAGTATAGATCACAAGGGCAGCTGATGTGAATGTGAAAAGCATTAATACTGAGCATGGTCACTAAAATGATTAACATGCTTATTCAGAGCAACTCACATTTATCTCATTTATACAACTGAGCGGTTAAGAGTTAAGGGCCTTGGTCATGGGAACAGCAGTAACAGCTTGGTGATTTTCCTGAGTGTGTGCACTTGCTTGCAAGTCAACGTGCCATTAATTACACTTACTACTGATACTGCTCTGATACTGCTCTGAGCACCCAGGTCATCCAATCTCATGCTCTCTATTAAAGATAACATATGACCTTAAACATTAAACTCAGCACAAGGTTTATTGCACATGGCAGCAACCAACACAGAGCAAAAAGCACTGAGTTTGATGACTCATTAGCACTAAATAGGTACTCCTGCAGTATCTGTATTGGTATTAATGAGTACTAAAAATATGTACTTATATAAAATATAATAATAATAATAATAATAATAATAATAATAATAATAATAATACGCAACGCAATCAACGCAACATTACTTAATTCAGGGTCAGTAAACGGAATGAAAAACCTAAATAGCTGACCAATCTGGCAACCCTATTCTCCACCTTGGCAGGTCGCTCCTGATGACGCCATCGAAACAGACTGAGGTACTTGTCCATGTGGGGCTAAAAGCAGGAAAATCCAGATCTATAGATTATACACAGGCTAAAGTAATGAGAGAGAGAGAGAGAGAGAGAGAGAGAGAGAGAGAGAGAGAGAGAGAGAGAGATGCACTGTTTGGTAGCTTAACCTCAGGGGTTTCAGACTTGTCTATTTATTCATGTCCAATAACAAACATGGAAATGTACTCTGACCAAGCTGAAATTAATAGGAAGCAATAGTGAAGACATAAACAACTTTTTATTTGTTTTTGTTTTGTTTTCTTTCAAAAGACGTTAAAAGCTGTCTTGTATTACCTTTTCATCCTGTCCTCAAATACAGTATATGAGCATGAGGAAAGTGTAAGGCACAGTAGTGTGTTCTTGATATGTGTCTCAAAGACACTTAGACTACTAAAATTTTCTTACAACAGCCTAATGTGATCTACATCAAGTGGAAAACTCATGTGATTTCTGAATATGGAGCTAAAATACAATTACACAAATCCCAGTCACATCTTATGTTTAATGTAACCTCTTTAATATAAGCAGGAATAGATAATATGCGTAAGGAATATAACAGACAGGCTGATGCTGATGTATGAAAGGACGGTGTAATGTGGCTTGACACAAACCATAGATGATCATTTGGCAATACCAGCATATTACAATGTGTTTTATTCCTTTTACACCACAGGGATTTGCCAAGAAGTACCATTTTTAACTGATTAAATAGAACTAGAAAGCTGTATTGTCATATACAAGCCTACAGCAGAAAGACATATTGTTTTCCCCGGCCTTGTAACGACGTTACGGCGTGTGGAAACAGCGAACACACCCGACAGCATGTAGTACAACATCAGAGAAAAAAGTGTCAGTGCACAACACACAACAACGATCAAGACAATAAATAGATGCTGAGCAGGAATCTGTACAACACCATTAAAACAACACAAAACGTTCAATAGGCTCACAACACAACCTGCATGAACATCACGTTATGTTTATTTTTATGTTTAATATTGTGGAACATCTAATATTGTGACAACTGAGATTAAATAAGTAAGGGTTAACACACAACAGGCTATGACCATGCTGTTATATGAAATTAATGCACACTGGTTTGATGGGGATGGGCAACTGGGACTTATTAGCCATATTAATCAACATGGAAGTGTAATATGATGCGTTCGTTCATTCATCTTCATCTTGGTCAGGGTTGTTTAATGCCCCTAAATGGCATAGTCATATTTATAAGAACAATATGTAACCAAGGCAGTATAATGTATAACTTTATAGTTGAAAAGTTAACCAATACAAGGCTAGCATGAGTGAGGTGATTTTCTGTGAGTTCATGTAAATGCAATTATCAAATAAGTTGCAATGAATAAAGGAATTTTAGATAAGACATGGACGAGATTGGAAGGCACGGAGGCTTAGTGGTTAGCACACTTGCCCCACACCTCCAGGTTCAGTTCTCGTCTCTGCCCTGTGTGCATAGAGTTTTCCTGTTCTCCCAATGCTTAAGGGGTTGCCTGCGGGTACTCTAGTGTCCTTCCCTAGTCCAAAGATACGTGTTATAGGTTGAGAGGAATCTCTAAACTGTTCATAGTGTGTGAATGGGAGAGTGTGTGTATGATATGTGCCCTGTGATGGGTTGGCACCCTGTCCAGGGTGTCCCCTACTTTGTGCCCTTATGCCCCTGGGATAGGGTCAGGGTTCTCCATGACCTTGATAAGGATAAGTAATATAGAAAATGGTTAGATGGATGGATTGGCAAGAAAATAATGATTTCTGCATGAAACAAAGTTCACCAACTTTTCATCAATTACAGCCTTGCAGATGTTTGGCATTCTAGGTGTCAGTTTGTTGACATCTGCATCATTTTCACTCCCTTCATCCTCAAGTATTACAAGTTAGATAGGTACTTTTCATGGGCACTTTTTTCATACCATCCAGTCAAGCTGCTCACTGCAGCTCCATACAGTTGAGATCCGCTGATTGCACTGGCTAATCCATTCCAGACAGACTTCCAGCTGACTGCTTCTGCCGTAAATAGGTTTTTGGGTCATCGTCCTGTGGTTGGGTGAAATTGGCTCCACAAGCGGCATCCACAGGATATGGAACAGTGTTGCAAAATGAAGTGATAACCGTCCATCTTCAAGATTCCTTTAACCTCGTACAGATCTCTCAATTCACCAGCGCCAAAGCACCCCAGACCTTCACTGTGCTTGACAGATGGCATCAAGTTCTCCGTCAGCATCTTTTCATTTGCTCTGCACCTCTGTGATAAAAAAAAAAAAGCCCTTAAACTAAGATTTGTCTTTCCGTGACATTATTTTCCTCCAATCCTCCTCCATCTAGTGTCTGTATTCTTTTGCCCGTTTAACATTTCCGTTTATTGGCCAGTCATAAATCGCCATGGCTTTTTCTTTGAATCTCTTCCTAGAAGGCCAGCATCCCAGAGTCCTGGACTGTGCATTGCTGAAGAGGAGACTAGTGTTTTGCAGGTAATATTTAATGAAGCTGCTTGCTGAGGATCTGTAAGGTGTCTGTTTCTCAAACTACAGAGAAACTCTAGTTGGATGTATTTATCCTCCTGTAGAGTTATGCATCAGGGCTTCACACTTCTCTTTCTATGCTGGATGGAACTGTTCTGTGAAGACAGTAGTACATACCTTTGAAAGGTATCTTTCATTTCTTGACAATTTCTCACCTTCCTTTCTCAAAACAACAATAGACTGACAAGTTTCAGAAGAAAGCTTTTGGTCTAGTCATTCCCGAGACCGTAATCGAACCCACAACTGCTGATGCTCCAGATATTCCAGCAGCCCACTTCCTTAAGGAGCACAGGAATTTTCAGCTGTGCTAACATAATTGCGCAAGGATTTGCAAAATATCATTTCTAATGATGAATTAGCCTTTTAACACCATAACACAATGTGCCATTGGAACACAGGATTTGCTGGTTGTGGATATTCCATTATCAAGCAGCTGTTTTTAGCTATAAGTATAGTATAACAAGTGGTTACTGGCTTATATAAACAGGCTTTAAGAATTTTCAGTTTTTCATTTGTATTTCTTTTCTTTTCTTTTCCTAGCCTACTACCTATAGGTTTAAATGTTCTTAGTTCACTGTGTCAGTTGTATATACTGTTTAACTAACAAAAAGGCTATATACAGTATGTGCTGTCTTGAGTTGTCTTTCTACAAGTGTTTTTGTAGAGAGGTGTCAATTGTTTGTCCAGCAAATTTACGATGCTCCGCTTTCAAATCTCTACTACTACTCTACATACAGAAACCCAACCTTGTCTTGACTCATCTCTTAACAAACTTGTGGCTATTAAAATAATTCAATTGTTTATACTGATTGATAATGTCCAGTAAGTTGCTGGCAGAACGTAATGCTAGTGTACAATCTTATCTGGAAAGAGCCAGTGTGGGTGCAGGTTTTCGTCCTAACCAAACAGAAGCCACACCTGAGTCTACTGAAAGCCAAGCTTAACCGATTAAACAGGTGGAATCAGGTGTGACTCTTGCTTGATTGATATTAAAACCTGCATCTAAACCAGCGCTTTCCGCACAAGAATGGACACCACTGGGTTTAACGGTGTCTAGACCAGGGGAGTCTAATCTCATCTGGACAGGACCAGCGTGGGTGCAGGTTTTCATTCTAAACCAAGCAGAAGCCACACCTGAGCCTACTGAAAGTCAAGATCAACTGATTAAACAAGTGGAATGATGACCCCTGACCCCTTGTTGATCTGATTGAACCCGTCTGATCTGTATTTCTGATCAATTTAATGGCATTCTAATTAAAAATAATAGCGATTGTCTTTCAGAAACCAACCCATTTCTGAGTGATTTCAAACTTTTGAATGGAAATGAATGTAAAGACAGTATACTCCCACCAAATACCAATATAAAAATGTGGGAAAGTAGGAGAGCAAGGCATTTCTGAACACATACAGGTAGTTAAAGGTTGTTGTTTTTCTGAAGATGATTATTTGTTATCTCTTGATTTTGAAAAAAAACCAAATTGTTTCATAGAGGCATTAGTGGAAGTGGTAGAGAAGTGGTAGTTCTAGAGTTACCCGACTTGTTCAAAACCAGACATTTTCCAGAGAGCTGTACATACTCCTTGGATTATTTTATAATGTCCTTTTTTAAAACTAATAAAATGATTTTTATAATCAATAAATAAACAACCTACACTAGCTGCTGGTCATCAGTATGATCAGAATAATGCATGTGGACTGTATGCAAGCCACCAGCGAGTTCAGCTTTACCAACCGGGAGCATGGTCATACTTGTTTAACAGATAAACAAGGGTTACGCAATATTATCCACAAAGCACTATGTTTTCCACCAAGCTGGCAGGAACACACCTGGTTCCAGTTGCATAATCAGCTGGTCTTCAAACAACTGGCCAAGTGGATCAGGTGCAGCAGCACTGTGTTGAGGACCCTGACACTGATGACGGGTAGAGAAAGACTAAATAATTGTGCATAGAAGACCGAATACCTAAATCTTCACCAAACTTCAATTAGCACTTTATTAAAAATTTGACTTGGTTCCCCAAGCAAGATTTTTAGATTGATGGTACTGAAGTGTGTTTTTGCTTGAGATGACAAAGAACTACTGGATAAGGGCAAATGCTAAATGCCATAAATGTAAATATTCAGAATTGGAGTACGCATACTGTTACTTCAGTAAAGATGATTACTCAGAGGACTCTTTTTAGCATCAGAGATATGACTAAATTCTCTCTGTATCCTATTAAAACATCACTTTTTCTTCCCTTTTAACCAGATTTCTATCTTTTTTCCTAGTCAATGATTGATGCAAATCATTTTATCAGTACCGCCATACATTTAATACTGTGGAACATCCATGAGACAAAATAGTTCCTGTTATTACTTACGGTCGAACGATTACAGTTCAAACACGCATTTCTTTTTCTGTCTTGAAGTGAACTGAACAGACAGCAAATGGTTATGTTATGGTTAAAAGAGAAATTGCACCTACCCTCCATTTGGCGCTTGGACAAAAGGGACACATGAACAAATGCTGTTCATAGACTTTCAACACATTCAACACAATCATTGCTCAGAATCTGACTGGAAATCTGAGCCCCAGCACCTCCCTTTGCAACAGGATTCTGGACTTCCTGAGTCAGTCTGGACAGAGAACAGCTTATCCAACACCACCACACGGAGCACTGGTCCTTCACTGTCAGTTATTGTACTGTACAGTCTTTCACTGTTTGCACACCTGCCCTTTATGTAGTACTCTGCAGATCTATGCAGTGTTATTAGTTCTGTGTTTTATGTAGCAGCATGGTCCTGGAGGAACAGGGTTTCATTTTACTGTGTACTGTGCCAGCTGTATATGCTTGAAATGACAAGAAAAGCTTTTTGGCTTGAACTGAACTTGAAAAACACCAAGTGCTCCATTATGAGGATTCTGCCAAGACTTAAAACTGGAGACTCCTTTTATTATCATCATCACATTTAATAGCCTCTTTACAGAAGGCTTGACTATTGCTTTTGCTCTGTTAAATAATACATTTTAATTCAGTTATTATTAATCACTGAGTTACTAGAGATATGGTAACATTCTGTTATAACTGTTAGATTCAAGAATTTAACAGCACTGTTACAGAAGTAGCTTAAATCGAGTTTTCCTGATAAAACCAAACCAGGTCTAACCAGCTGTGGAGAGCATCAAGGAGTGCAGTGTGAATCCAACATCTGTCTCATTATTCTTGTGTACTCCTCCTGACACGTTCTCTGTGCCCTGAAATGATCAATCAACACTTTTAGCCAAACTTTTTTTTTTTTATTTGCTCAATTCCACAGAAAAAAATTGAAGCCATATAAACAGATGTGCGTACAAAGTTTATATTATTCGTATACTAAAGTTTGTGTCTTAGAGAGTAGAGGAAAGGCAGCTGAAAAGCAAAATATCTCCGAATTTAAAAACAAAAAAAAGGATGAGAAAACATATGCATATGTAACAATTGGGCCTTAAAGAAGCAATAAGTAGATTTATACGTAATACACAAATGTGGAATGTTAGAAGGTTGAAATAAACAATCACGCTTCATTCTTTTCTGTGGTCTGGTCACTTGCCGGTTAACATCCGTCTTTACACTGTGGTGAATTAGGCATAGGGACCAATTATATGCAACAAAGTTTACTTATCGCTTCTTCAACAGGAAAAAAGTTATTAGGGTAAAAAAAAAAAAAAAAAAAAAAAAGAAAAGAAAAAAGAAGGAAATTCATTACATTCATTTACTCATGTTGAAGTTTAGCCTGATGATTACTACATGAAATCTGAACACTGATCAGAGTAATGCACTTAAAAAGTGTGACCATTCCAAAAAAAAAGTCACTTTCAAAAAACATGTTCATGATGCTTAGCTTAACAGATTCTCTAACTGTACAAGTCTCATTTCAGTATCTGTACATGCACTGCACTGGATTGTATCTGAAAACAATTTCATGGTATTTACACCTTGCAATAGATTAATAGAGAGATGTGCTGGTTCGTGTCACCTTCAAGCGTAAAGGAGCTTCAGGTAAGAGTTTTTGTTGTCTTTCGTTCATTGTTACAGACTTCATAAATCAATTTAAATTACACTCATAACCATGTATCGTTGTAGCTCATTTCATTCTTTCTAAATCAGCATTTTAAGTGCGAGAGCCACTAAAACCATGAAAATTGTGGCTGCATTTGTTACCGGAAATGCCTCGAACTCCTCGATCAAATAAACAGAGCAAATATGTAGGCTCAAATACTTTCGACGGCTTTAGTTTGTAAACACGGCCGACTTTGCAAGTTAAAGCACCACGACATATTTAGTTTTACATGTAGCTCCTCTACGATCTGAGTAATGCCGAAATGTACAAACGTCACAACATCTGAAGCAGGGAAGAGCGCTTTTCCTGCACAGTCTATCTGCTGGTTTTTAATATATAAATATTGAACACATCCAGGTTAAGAAAACAAAACAAAACAAAACAGACAGTCCAAAAGGTCGCAAGCTGGTTCTGCCACTCGGGTCCCTTGGTTTCAAAGCCGAAGTTTGTAAGAAAGTCCTTAAAGTCGTTAGAGTAGTTCTACCTGTAGTACCTCACTGAGGCTGTGCAACGTGCACTGCAAATAATGCACTTAATACAGAAAACAACCAAAAACAGGAAGTAGGAAAAAAGTCAAAGCAGAATGGAAAAGAAGTACCCGGACAACAGGATTATAAAATACATGGCATGTGGGATAATATTCAAGTCCAGAATAGTTAGATGTATCTGTGCATTTTTTTTAAGTTATTAAAATGAGAACAACTCCTGACTGCTTCGAGGACTGAAAAGAAAAAAATAAATCAGTTCCTAAAGACTGAATTGGCTTTGTTTCAAACTTAACCATGGTACTAGAATCTATCTATTATTTTGCTACAGTATTGCACATTTAGTACAAATGATTATAAATGCAGGGTAAAATTGTAGCCTAAAGCAGGGGTGGGGGCGCAAAGCAATTCTAGTCCATACATCTAGAAGTAAACTGATATTCATACAGTTCTGCTTAATTGAAATGCTGTTACATTTTTTCCAAGACGTTTTTCTTGAATTCAGTCTTTCAGTGTGTAAAAATGTAGAAATGTTTCAGTTGGTCCAAATGATTGGTCTTCTTCTTCTTCTTGTTTTTTTTTTTTTTTTTTTTTTTTCTTTTTAAATACAAGTAAAACAAGTATATTTGGCATTTCATTAGATCTTCTGTAAATATCTGACTTGGTTTATGAAGTGCTATAAAACCTGTCAGCTGATGTACTCATTGATTGTGTGTGTGTGTGTGTGTGTGTGTGTGTGTGTTTTCCTTCTCACATTCGCAGTATTTAATAAAAAAAAAAAAAAAAAAAAAAAAAAAAAAATCATCAGAAGGTAGAAGGCCACAAAGTAAAATACAAATTGCAATGAAATGTAAAGCAAACCAAAATGCTGTAAAAGCCAGAATCTGAAGCGGATAAAATCCAGGAGAAGGCTTGTCTGTACACTTAGGTCAGGTTGTGAGTTATAGGGGGAAATGTGACGTTCATCAGTGGTGCAAAAGAGCAACAGCTACCCGAAGCACCCGGCAGAGGGGGCTGGACTCAGTGGCGAGGAGGCTGATATGGGAATTAGGGGTGTCTAACAGGTTCCACTGGCAGAGTAGGAGAACTTGGGGAAGTGGGGTCTCCTCTCGCTATCGAATGGCTCCATGTTTTCATCTGAGAGAGAGAGAGAGAGAGAGAGAGAGAGAGAATTATACAGAATAATTCCTTTTTAATATTCAAGTTCAGATTCAGATTTACACAAAGAAGAATAAGAGAAAAAAAAAAAGAATAAGAAAGTAGAGTAAGAGGCAAAACAAAACAGAAGTTTCCACCCTGAGGTGGACTATTTTCCTATAACAGCATGTCCCGAGGTCCTTTATTTCTAATACATCACAGCAATTTCCCAACAATTTCAATGTTTCATTTATTAATGAACATCATGTTATGCTTTTTATCCATTTAAAGTTAGTTCTTATTAATTAGAAAAATGACTTATATTCCATTATAAACAATCATTCCCAGACGACTCTCTTGAGTTTAATAAGACAAAGAGAAACTGGAAAGTGCAAAGTCCTTTCCGCTGTGACCCCCAAATCTACTTACTTTAAGCTTCACTGTAATGCAGTGTTGTTTGCTAAATTACAAAACACTGTGTAAAAGATTATGAAGATCATACTGCATACAGATGAGCTGTAAGTATATATAGAGATTTCCTCACATGTTCCAAACCTAAATCATGGAGGATCTCCTTGTCCTGTATATTTTAATGTTTTCCCTGTTCTAATACACCTGATTCCGCTAATGAGTAGCCACTTTCCGAGGTGGATTAGGACTGTTAGAGCAGGAACAAGATGTGAAAGATAAGGGTTACTCCAAGACCAGGCTTGGGAGCCAGTGGCGTAACTTGTTTTAGGCTGATAAACCAGATGTATTTCTCACTTTCCAGCAGGGGGCGAAGCTCGCTCAGTGAAATCTCTGTCCTTTGTGGTCTTATCTGATTCCTAACCCTCTGAACAAAAGCTCATTCACTTCTTTGAGGAACCTAAAACTCAAAAAAGTTCTGGCGGAGTTTATTATTAAATATGCAGCTATATACAAAAAGTGACATTTTTTCTGCTTGCTTGAAAATATAGCTGAAGAAATTTACTCCAGCTATCAATCTTTTAAGGAATCTCCAACAGTCAAAGCTCAAGCAGCAGAATCTCTAAGATGGTGAAATCTCTGAGATGTGAAATGTCCAGCAGAGTAGAAGAGTGAATGCTACTGTCCAAGTGTATATTTATTCATTCATTCATCTTTATTATTCTGGTTAGTGGCACAGTGGGTCCGAAGCCTTAAGGCAGGAATACACACACATTCGGACACTTAATCACACCTGGGATAATTTAGCATAGCCACTCCACCTATTGAGAGGTGGAAGGAAATCAGAGGACCTGGAGGAAACCCACACAGACAGGGAAAATACCAGAAACTCCACAAATACAGTAATGCTATGTTCACATATACAGTGACTTGCAGCAACAAAGCAACAAAAGACCATCCATATTCAGTTAGAGCTGATGACTTCCAGCAACGCAACAAAGTTGAGAAAAGTTTATGTAAATATGGAGCGACTTGCTGCAGGAACTACCAATAGGAGTGAAGACTGTAAAGTGCACATGATTTGTGGCAAAGAGCACACGCTGCTTCTCCTTCGTCTCGTATAATATGATGCATATATACACTGAAATTGATTTGGAACACTTGCTGCACCACCCACTGATAAATGTTATTACTACAGAAACCAGAAGTAGGAACTCCTGGCGATTTCAGTAGTACAGCAACTGGAGACCTGCAGCAATAAAATCGCTGTATGTGTGAACGTAGCATAATGCAAGCTCAGGATCAAACCCCTGGAGCTGAGAGGTGGCTAAGTTATCCACTGCACCACCACTGTGCCGCCTCCCCCAGTGTACCTGCAGCTTCACATATTGTTAATATAGATACCTTCTCCTGGTGGTGTGATAGTGATGGTCTGTGCAGTGAATTCCTCATCAAAATATCTTGTATCTGTTTCTGAGGTAACCTGGGGCTTAAATGGAGGGATCAGCTGACAGGACAGAAGAGAGAGAGAGAGAGAGAGAGAGAGAGAGAGAGAGAGAGAGAGAGAGAGAGAGAGAGAGAATAAATAAGTTTTAGACCAATTGTATAATTGTGTGTGTCTACTGTTATTACTTCACTAAGAAATAGGCTTTCATGTAGCACATTGAACGATTCTTGTTGATAAATCAATCAACAGCTGTCGTCTGCACCGTGAAAAACACAGGGCTTGCTGTAGCTTTAAGCAGGGCATGAGTATAAGACCAACCCTTATTTACAGTGTGAGCCACAGCTGAGGGTGTGATCACACAGAATCCAAATCTAAAGGTGTTGTGTTTCACTTGAACACTAACACTCCATAATGAAAGAAATGATCGAGTCTTATTAAAAGTGGTGAGTGTATGACATTAAATGAAGATGGACAGGATGAAAAGTCATCACCCTTTTTTCTTTATTTTACCTTTTTCTCATAAACATCTTGCCACACGATTCCAGCAAAAAACTTGTGTCGCATGATTTCTTTCGCATCATCAGGCCCACCTCCTAACCTAAAAATCAAGCATTAAAGGAATAGTTTAATCAATGTGTGAAATGTTGCCAGTACTTTTTTCAGTGACTACTAGTGGAATTATACATCAATATTGAATTTCTTTAGCTATAAAACTACACAGCTAACTGCTGAGCACCTAACTGATCATCTACACATACCATATTTAGTCTTCTACATAGAATAATAGTATTAAAAGCAATCAAGTCATAATTACGCATGTTAAATATATAGATGGTTTTCTGACTTTAAAGGATTAATGTGTGTGATAGAAGCTGATGCTCACCGCTGTTTGGGATCTTTCTTGAGAAGACCAGAGAGCAGTGATTTAGCCTCAGGGGCGAGGGTACGGGGAAAGCGGATGTCCTCCATTAGTATGAGCTCAAACAGGCGTTCGTGGTCCTGGTTATAGAAGGGCAGGCGGCCGCACATCATCTCGTACATGACCACGCCCAGGCCCCACCAGTCTACAGCACGGCCATAATCGTTATCCTCCAGCACCTGCAACACATCCAATATCACAGAATACTGAATAGCGTGCTACTATATTCATCCTAAATTATTAGCATGTGCGCAATTTTATATGTAGTACCACAAAGATAGGGCCAGTCTACACAGTGATAATTCCCATTACATCTGATTATGCAGTTAATGGAAAACCTTCAATTAAATGCTTTGTGATACACCATTTGTTCCACTTGGTGGCACTGTAATACATTCCTATACTGCTCACACCAAATCATCCTCCTGCATTAACACACATTTCAGCCTCCTATTCTCTACAGTCTCCACCACAAACCTTTAAACCAATCATGCACACAGTGGTAACCAACCTTAAATAGTAAATAGTGTTCTTTACTGCAGTTACTATATTATGAGGATCATGGACAGACATTTAAGATATTGTCTAGATGGAAAGAGTTATTCATAAGTCTAAACAGTGCCTTTAACACACATTAACAGGGTCTCCAAAGAGATAAACAGACATGAAAGAAACAATATTTCTTCAGGATGTAGCCTCGTTACAAGACATACACGACTGTTAAGATAAGAAGATATATTCTCGCCATCCTTGCTGAACTGCCTATAAAAGTGTTTTGATTTAATTTGGGTGGCCCCTTTCCAGTACTTGGGGTGCTTGTGGTCAGGCAGAGCTCCCAGCTGGCATCAGGAGCTGGAGATAGCGTTTCTCTCGGGAGCTAGGAACATGGTGTCAGCACACTCCCTGACTGCAGTTACCAAACTGCCAGAGATGGAGTTTAGCTTGGACAGGGCTGGTAGCACTGAGAAGAGTTTAACTGTGTTGCTCGGTCTCAGGAAAGCTAGTCATCTCATGCGGAGTTCTTCAGCTGATCATGTGCGTGTCTGAGAATATTCAGACGAATGTACAAAATGCAAGAGCCACCACAGAGAAGTGCATATTTTTGCATATTTTTATAGCTGTGTTTTGTTGTAGATTTCAAATAAAAGTGCAGAAAGTCCACCTCCTACGTTTATCATTACAAACAGGTATAAAACCAAACAGAACTGATACGACAGTAATGTAACCAGGGAACCGAAACGGAACTCAGAAATAAACAGTATTTTGCATGGTGCAAAACCCGTAAACAGGAAGCCTCAAATATGGAACAGAAATGTTAATGTGAAATCTGTTAATGGCTAATAATAGTTTCTTTTCCATTCCATATAGGCCACTAGATTAGTACTTGTATCTTACTTTTAAATGTTTTTGCATCAGCATCATGTCTCTAAGATTTGATTAGGTGTATGATTTTATACCTGCTGTACAATAAAATATAGTGTCAGCTCATCCATGGAGCAGATATGGCAGTGCTGCACCATATACTGCATATCACCTGTTCAATAAATGTTACTCTTCATAAAGTTCTTATTTACAGACTCCACATATTTTATATTTTGTTGAAATACTAATTCTCTTTTGCTCGTCTTTCTAGATTGTGTGCAATCGAAGAGCAGCGGCTGGGCAACAAATTCACAGAGTAAGTAACAAGCACTAATAGGGGTCCACTGGGGAATAAATCATGCTGCCCCATGCTTGCTCTATTATCACCATATTCAGTGGAGGAAGAGCAACCACCAGGACAGGGTTACCAGGTAGAGAAATATTCAGAAATTTAGAATATTTCTAGTTTTCTAAGCAAATAATCAAGATGAAATTGAATATATTTCTGCAAACACAGGCAAAGAGTCTGTGGTGTACAGAATAATCTTTGCAACAAACTTATATAGATAGATAGATAGAGAGAGAGAGAGAGAGAGAGAGAGAGAGGAGAGAGAGAGAGAGAGAGAGAGAGAGAGAGAGAGAGAGAGAGAGAGAGAGTTTAGAGCATAAGTCAAGTCTGATAGCCTCTCAACGTAATTGTATTTGAGGCTATTATTAATGCTGTCCGGCCACACAAAAATCTATGGTCAATAGCAATGGCTGATATAATGATATATGGATACAATTAAATTGTCTGTGAATGTTTTCTCAGCAGAAAACTTGTGTTTGTAGCTTAGCCAGCTACCCCAGACTAGGGACAGCATGTAGCCAGCTATTATGTCTACTGACAATGTATTAACACTGAATTTGGATTTATTTTCATAACAACTTGTGGTAAATAGTATGGGCTACAGACGGGAGCAAAAATAGCAAAAGCCCATAGTGTATGTGTGTGTGTGTGTATGACTGTGTACACATGTCCTCATCAATACAAACACAGCTGCCAAGTCCAATAACTTTCCAAACCTACCATTTTATTACATTAGGCCTACCTACAGCCTGCGTAAATGGTTTTTCATTTTGTTCAAACTGCTTTAGGAATGCCACGACCAGAAACACTAAATTATATTAAAAATATTTGTTTCTGCTCAGAGCAAAATGATCGACTGTATATTGTTCTATTCCTCACCCTCGACTTTACCTCCTGGTTAGAAAACAAAAAAAAGTGCATTGAGTTAGTATGAGCTACATACTCACAAAATGTGATATTTAGTATTATTTTAGTCTTGCACATAATCATGAACATGACCAGAATCTAAAGCTTAAAAACTGCACTCAGAAGTAAGCATACTAGTGTGCAAGTATGTTTCTTTTTTAATGTATGCCGACACCCTGAAGTTCATGTAGTAAAGATGGGGTTCGTGATCACTGAGGGCTACACTCCCTACATAAATAAAAATAAAATATATAGCTTTCGGCTGCTCCCTGTTCGGGGTCGCCACAGCGTACCAACTGGTCCGCACAACAACTTGGCACAGGTTTTACGCCGGATGCCCTTCCTGCCGCAACCCTCCCATTTTTTCCGGGCTCGGGACCGGCACTGCATCCAGTGGCTGGGGTTGAGGCATTGGCTAGCAATCGAACCCGGGCCTTCCGCATGATAGGTGAGAAACCTACCACTGAGCCACCAATGCCTCTACACTCCCTACATATTGGGAGTAAATACTGCAATTCTTCCGAGTGGGAAAAAAAAAAAGAAAAAACAACTCAAAGAGCACTTCCCGTCATTGTCATTGTGATCGTTAGCCTAAATATTCATGTAGGGAGATTAGGTAGGGTGGTGGAGGTTCAACTGGTTTTTGCCAGCTTGTTTAAACTAGTAGAAGCACTAATTATTCATAAAACACTTTTATAGGCCCATACAAAACAAACACTGTGGAGTACTCAGATTCAGTGGAAGTCTTTCATTAAAACGGTGGTTCTCGAGGTGTCGACCATGAAGCACAGTCAGGGGGTCCATGATTTCATTTTCTCTCATTTAATTAGCCTTTGACAGGTCAATATAACAGAATGCAGTTTTTTCAAACCTCAAGAGAAGGCTGATAAAAACATGGACATAATGTGCGATATCAGTGAAAAAGTTCAAGAATAGAAAGCTCTACAGTTCCAATGAATAACCAAAATATTATTGTACACGTTTAAATAATGTTCATGAAATAAATCTGTACTGAGTGGATTTGTGGCATTTATTTTACACTCAAGAGTTCCTAGCTGCAAAGTGCTTTTAGACCCACTGCATTAAAGGTGCACTTCATCATATTTACAGCCCTCTGCTGCTTGCTTGTCATATTTCAATGACTCTAGCAACCACAGATTCCTTGTTGATTGCAGAATAAACAGGAAGAGCTGAGTTAATTTAATTTCAATTCACTTTCAGACTGCATCTTAATAGATAATCGTTTAAAATAATTACAAAGACGTGTTTATAATTCATAGAATTTCTGTGTTGTACCTAACTCCCTGTACAAGGCTTGTGAAGCCATACATTTCTGTTACCTGTAATATAGTCCTGTATATTTTAATTTAACTTACAAGGCAGTCTGTCGGGTCATGCGCCTATATTGGAGATTTCTGGCCTAGTATGTGTATATCACAGCAGTGTGTAGCGTCCACAGTCTAGTGAGCAGGTCAGGGTGAACGCTGTGCCCCCAGAGGGGGAGACTAAGCCCATGGTGGTAAGGTGAAGCCAGCGTGCTGCTTGGATTACTAACTGCTCTCTATTTCCAGCGCCGCTGTCGTGTGACTCGCAGAAAGGGAGAGACAGACAGCTGGGCCTGCAGCTGCCCCTTATATGTAGAAAAGCAGCACAGCTGTGGAGCTGCCAGGAGTCCAGGAGCCAAAGCCTGTCCCTCATACACACACACACACACACACACACACACACACACACACACACACACACACACACACACACACACACACACTGCACCAAGCTTACACGGTTACAGGAACGCCCCCCCAGGGAAGCATGAAGGCTTCCTCAGAAGCACTGTGTACACATACACACAAGGGCCACCTATTTTCTTCCACCTGTCATCTTGTACAAACTCAAGGGCGCACACACATTCAAAGTAAAATCAATAAACTACATGCTATTTGGTACATGCTATTTCGAGTAACTATCACAAACAAAACAGCACACATCCAATGATTCATATTTATTAAGGTCACCTCCTCTTCTCTGCTTTCGACTCCCTTTCCTCTTCATGGATCTACCAGTTTCTGAAAATGTCTCCAAACCTAAAACTTTACAAACGGTACAACTTGGGAGCGTCAGTCAACAATGTTTTTGTGCAGCTACACACAACCAGTAGCAACTACCTAGATTAACATTGCATGACTGTTGAATGCTGAACTGATTTTATATCTTGCTGCCTTTGATCACATCTGCATTTTTGAAAGTTAATAAGCAAGTTCATTAGGAATGCAAAGTCAAAGAAGTGAGTCATGGAAATGTGCCTCACCCTGTGTTCACACCATCATGGGACAAATCAACAGGAGACCATTCGTTTTCTATGTACGTGTGTGACACAGAGCTGCGATTCCACAGAGACAAATGACAAGTCGACCGTATGAGGAGACGTTCAGATTTTCTCTATTCTGTTTACATTTTATATGCTGTAACGTGGCTTGAATTATTTCTCAGATCCATCCTGTGGCATGTGTGGTCCGTCTGATTCCCACCCACAAATTCAGTTCCTACCTGCAGAAAATTCCTATTTACTACTTATAGTACAAACATGGGGAAAACCCCCCCAAAAAACCCACTTTTAATCGTGGTTTCATCTCCATCCTTTTATACATGACCGCTCATTAAATGTTTGAGACATTAATAAAGAAAAGATTGGAAATGCAGTAGCACTGATTGCTGGTGCCACTGAAAATGACATCTGGTATATTAATATAAAAAAATGTTTTAAACAAAAGTACTGTGTAAATCGTATAATGGACTGTAGGGTAAATATTTTGCCTATTATCGCTTCTCACATTAAATTTTTAAAAATGACCCTATACAAATCGAAGCAATTAACTGTTACACAAATAGATTTAAGATGCTATTATTATTATTATTATTATTATATGAGGACCCTCAGTGTGCATAGATATGCCTCGCCTAAATAAACTAAATAAGTAGAATTATGATTATACTGTTTTGTAGTTGTTTATTTTATATTTGTGTGCTGATGTCTCTAGTTACACAGGTTGTTGATTTGGATTCACTATAAGCAAACACCGAGCAAAAGGAATGTCTGAGTGTATCCTGAGTGACCATTTCTCTCTCTCTCTGGCCTGGCGGAATATTCCCAGACGGAAAGGCATTCCATAGCCCTGTGCCCAAACAACAAGCTCATTGTTTATGGCAGAACAACCTGTAACACAGCCCACCGGAGAGGTCGCACTGTTTCCACAGCGATCTCCTCCTCCTCACCAACAGGTCTAAAAAACGGGGCTTTGTTGTCATGTCAACATGAGGAGAAAGGGGTGAGAGGGCATATAGGCAGAGAAATATTGGCAGCTCTATTTAGGTTAGGAGTCTCAGGACAGCTTTAACGGGTAAACCGAGTGTGAAATAAGTCATGTAGAAGTCCTCATTAGCACAGGTGGCCCAACTAGAGGAGCTAAAATTTCAAGTAGTAATAATAATTACTACAAGTAGTAATAATAATATTGCTATCCAACATTTCGGTACTCCTGGCCAAAAATGACAAACATTCCTCTCAGTTGATCCTTCTATATGATTCATTACATCCAGTTTGATTTTAGGTCTGTCATTAAAACTGTGGTGGTGATGCCTAACTACGTCAGAGTGTGGGGTATGCGTCAGCTGAGGCGTGAGGGGGCTCTCAGTAATAGGGAGTCCGTTCGGCTGGCATCAAAGCTCACATGCCACGTTGATCTTCCAGTAAATACCAAACTGAGGCAACCGTGTCAATACATGCACCCTTCCCCCAGAAAACATTCCTCATGCTGATGGCAGGTGCTCACAAAACACACACACCTATCGAGTTACTGTGTAAGTGCCATATGTCATACCTGCACACAATGGTGTGTTAGAGCCACACCCTAACACTATCACAATGTGTGTATCGATACACAGCTGCTCTCCACCTCAGCTTTCCTGGCAGAGTAAATCATTTACTCTTAAAGGGACAAGAATGCAAACGCACAGAACTTCTATGCTTACTTACAACATGTGCTGGAATGGTGCATTGAAAATGAAATTGCTATTTATTTATTTATTCTATTTATTTATTTATTTATTTATTTAAATGCCTGAAAGGACCCAATTGGTCTAATCCAGACAAATCTGTGAAAAGTTTCTGTGAAATGTGTGTGTGTAGTGTGTGCGTTTTTACCTCAGGAGCCAGATACTCTGGGGTACCGCAGAAGGTCTTCATAGTGGCTCCGTCCGTTATGCCCTCTTTACAAAGCCCAAAGTCAGTGATCTTTATATGGCCGTCTTTGTCCAGCATCAGATTTTCCAGCTAAAGAACCAGAACAAGGAAGAAGCAAGAGGTGTATGAGCCGGAGCCAGATTCGGTTTTCCAGTTTCATGTTCGCTGCATCTTGGTGGGGCAAAACCCACCAGAAACCATGTCGAAACCCTAATGACAACATACTATGAAGCTTTACAAGACATAGTCTGGGTTATGTCACAGAACTTTATTTCACATAAATGTAAAATGTTTCCAGCACAGCACCAAAAAAAGGAAAGTTTGAAGCTCACTATAATCTCATAACCTAAGACGAAGACATTTACCAGTTTTAAAATAAAATAAAAAATCCATTGTGATCCATTGTGCTTTTTTTGTGCTTGCAACAAACTGCAAAAATCCATTCTTTCAACATCATATTTAACAGTTAAACTCAACTCCATTATAAATCTATAGCTGCACAGAAAGCAGCAGTGAGCACCACTGGTCCACCACAGTGGTGTGTGAGCACTCCAACGTTTGTGTGTGTGTGTTGCAGGGGTTTAATATCAGCATGTCCTCTCTCTGTCTCTGGGGCTACTAAAAGTCACCTGGCAGCTGTAGCTCACACGTGGCCAGAGGCTCAGGCACACCAGTCAGCACAAACTGCCCCATCCTGCTACTCTGGCATTTTCAGAGGAACCTTAGCACATCCCGAGCACAGCTTAAAGACAGAGAGGGGGAACAGGACAGAGGTGGAGAAATAGGGAAATTACAGGGTGAGTGAGCAAAAGGGGGGGATGTGAAGAATAGAGATGGCTCAGTGCTCTGTTGGTCTATTTGGTTTCATTAGGTGATGCAAAGACTGCATGTAAACTCCATCAGTTTCTCCTGATAGAGATGATATCCAAGGTGGGGAAATGTTATTTTAGTGCTCTGCTAATGTGCAAATGGATGAAGCACATGACGGATGACATAACCGCTCTATTGCTATTTAAGAAAATATTATTCGAAATAGTTTATGGGATTTCTGATATGTCTGTGTGTGTGTGTGTGTGTGTGTGTGTGTGTGTGTGTGTGTGTGTGTGTGTGTGTATGTATATATATATATATATATATATATATATATATATATATATATATATATATATATATATATATATATATATATATATGTATGTTTTTCTAGCTTGGTGAGGGAATATTTCACAGTTCTGACCTTGTACGGACATCTGGCTGGTCCCAAAGAGCAAAAATGCTTGTTTCCAAAAACTGCAGGTTTTTAAAATGAAAACAAAACTAAAAACTCCAAAATGCTTCCAAGGTTCAGGTTAAATTTACGTACAGACGCAGCATTAACAGGCTGCAATAATAATTGTGTCTGTGAAACCTTATCACATGGACAGCAAAACAAACGTGTGTGTGTGTATATATACACATCATTAGGGGATCTCAAAGCTCTGTCCTAGAAGGCAAATGTAGCCCTAGTCTTGCATTAAACTTCCATCACTAATTAAACCATTCACTCTGAAAATCTGTTCACCTTCAGGTCACGGTAAACTACGTTCCTCTCCAAGTGCAGATAGTCTAGTGCAGAAACGATTTCTGCTCCGTAGAACCGTGCCCGGTCCTCAGAGAATACCCGGTCCCGTGACAAGTGGAAGAAAAGCTATTGGGAGGAAAAAGGGTTGAATATTTATTGCCTTCAGCAACAAAGACCACTTCAACTAACTAAGTGAATTAGTTCAAGAGGCATTCCACACTCACCTCTCCTCCGTTTGCGTACTCCATGACGAAGCACAAGCGGTCGTGTGTTTGGAATGAGTATTTCAGCCCCTTGAAAGTGAACCAATTCAACACAAATACTTAAAAAATAAATAAAAGAAGCTTGCACAGACCCAGGTCGAACATTTCAACCAGCTTAACATTTTATGTTCAACACAAATTTCTCAAATGATCACATATCAGGAGGACAGTTTTAAATACAAAATAATAAAAACACAAATACATTTGCATCCTAAACAGCATGAACACAGTGAAAAAGCTCTCCTAAGCTTGCTACGTGTAAACTCTTCTATAGTAATACGGCTCAGCTTGTAGGCTAGAACAAACGTTCTCCTTTTGCATGGTGCTATTTTTTTTTTAATCCTAACTGAATGGCTATTCTTTTTTATCTTACATTATTAAAACACACTATGCGAGGTAAACCTGACAAAGTAAACCGAATAGAAATTTGCTCGCTATAAACTCGCTGTACAGTTTGAAGCCTGTCGATCGAGGCTCACATTAATCAGTCTCTGGATATCTAATTTGAAACAAATTCAGGCACTTTTGTTGGATACAAATAGTTTTCTGAGCAAGATATCCCTGAATAAAATTACTTTTGTAAACGTTCCTGCAAACTATTTACAAATAAATTCTTTCATTTCCAGCTTGATAAATGAAGCCCATTGTTCGTACTCAGAGTGGATGTCGGGTTTGGAGACTTTCAGGAAACCAACTGCCTTAGTCCAAATACCAGTACAGCAGCAAGTGAATTTGACAATGAATGTAAAGGATTTTTTTCCTTTGCAGTGTATGTTATTTTTTTGGACAGGGCCACTCAAAACATCTGGTACATTTCCCTCCAATCCCCCCAAAACATACAGTACACATAAAACACAACAGAGATATTTCACTAAAGGACTAAACCTCGACATATTATACTACATATTATTTTTCCATTGTCTGTACCGCTTATCCGATCTATATATAACTAAACAAAAATAAACATTTGAATTTAATTTAATTCATTTACAAATAATTGATTATTCCGTTTAAACATGGCTTGAAACCTTGAAAACGTTTTATATTAAAATATTATATATATATATATATATATATATATATATATATATATATATATATATATATATATATATTATATATATATATATAATTATTAATATTATATATTATAATATATAATTAAAACAGAACTGTAAGGAACAACTTTTATCATCTTCTAACTTTATTTACTTTCTCCTCTAGGGTTAATCTCTAATGATTACAATAATTATTTGACATTACAAACTAGGTATCTTGATAAGGAATCTGTTTTAATTGCACACAAATTGGATTATTTATTGTTTAAATAGATTTAAATAGATAGTGCTCACTACCTTACACAGAACTTACACAGAGGTTGACTGTATTCATTTTATCATGGCAATATGAAACAGGTTAAAAGTAACCTTTGTTAAACTATAAATTTACTTTAATTTTATTTTATATATATCTTATAACATGAAAAATATAACAAGCCCCTTCCATTAAATATAATGAGTTTTCTGGTGTTTTTGTTTTTAATGCTTGTGCATCATCAGTGTGCTGCAACCTGTACACTGTGACCTGTACACATTTTCGCCATGATTTTACGAGTTTCAGTAAACGAGTAAAAAGTATTTCTCTTTTCACTTCTTTCTCCCTGCAGCCATTAATCAAATTTCTGTCTGCTGTATGCGACTGCTATAGTGGTGCAGCGGCTCGCCCTCGTGTTTTCTATCACCTCTGAGTTCACGACCTTATGCACAAAAAATCTGACTGTTTAAATGACCGGTGTTGTAAGTAAAAACAACGCCTTAGTTTTCTTCATCTTGGGGATGTCTGTTAGGTAGTTTATCTTCTGAATCAGATTTGTACTCATCAGCATATTAATCTGAATTTATTCCATGTCCATAAACAAACAAACAAACAAAAACAAGTGCTGTTCATCTATATAAGGCTAAACAGAACCTGTACATGATCTGCTTCTAAAATTCCCGTAGTGGCCCCCCAAAGCAGTTTCTCTTCACCGTCAAAGGATTGAAATCCCAGACAAAAATGTATCCTAAAATAGCTTAGTTTTATAGCAGTGTTAAACTGTAAGGAGGAAATCAATGGAAATATACAGAGTGGAGAGAAGTGCATGTGTGTTTGTGCCCACAGTTTCGCTCACCGTCAAGAAAGGGTGCTTAGAATTCTGGAGGACGCGGTTTTCTGTGAGTGTGTGAGCCACTTCATCCTGAGAGACACATCACAAAGAGCTGTAGTGTACTTGGATTATATGGACTTTCTCTTGCTCTCTCTCTCTCATACACACACACACACCTATTACAAAGTACACTCACAAAACTTTCATCTACATAAAGACACACATACACCCCCCCCCCACACACACAGACTAGTATCCTCCAGCGGAGCTCAAACAATCCTTCCTGTCAAATTACTTCCCTTTACTTACCTTTGCTACTATTACTTCCTTCTTAAGGATTTTCATGGCGTAATATTTTCCTGTGGCCTTCTCCTTCACCAGGATGACTTTGCCAAAAGTGCCTTTCCCAAGGAGTTTGAGGTATTCAAAGTCATGCATAGTCTGAAACAACACACAAATAGATACATGTCAACAAACGGGTTGAAACAATAACCTAGGAGGAGTAACAGATTACATGCAGAAATGAAGCAGCCCTGTTTACAGCATTGTGTTTATTTACACAACAGCTCCATCCTCACGCTGCACATTTCTCCCCTATCCCTCATCAGTACACATTTGACCTCTGATGGCCAAGGGGATCCAGTGGTGGATCTACTGCTGGGTGTGTGTGTGTGACAGAGAGAGAGTCAAAGAGTGAGTGAGTGAGTGAGTGAACACAAGGTGGGAGCATATTAAGGTAATTCAAATTCTAATAAAAGTCTACATGGCACACAGATTATCACAGCCTCTCTGAAGAGGTCATGTACAAATAATTTACAGACTGAGCTCTTAAAATAAAATTGATTTCTAACTTCCACAAATGCCAAAGTAATTTGATGACCACCTGTGCAATAGGGTACAACTATAACTGAAACAGACGAATGTTTTTTGCAAAGATGGTCTATTATTTACAGACAATTAAACCCGTTTAATTGAAGCAACCAGTTATAGCAGGAATTCAATAACAGGAATTCACTGTGACTTTTGACCCACTGGCTGTGTTTCTGGTCTCCTGGGGGACACCAATGGTTTAGAAGACCCTAAAGGGAAAAGCCTTAGAGCTTCAGCACACCCCAATATCGTTCTATATAAGGAAACAAATATTCAGCAACAAAACCAGTTTTCTTCAATCTTTCCCCATCCGAGCTATATTTAGCAACGACGCTTCTGAAATCTACCCACGATGCAATCCGAGAGGTTGTTGTGGAGTCCGTGGGGGGAACGAAAGCTCCAAGTTGCCGAGCAGAAAGTGAGAAACTCTACTGCTCGGCTGATTACAATTCCCATTAAAAACTGAAATTATGGTTACTACAGTGTCTCATACAGATTCTGGTGTATGCAGAAAACATGGTTTAAAGACAAACAGGGCTGAGAGAGAATGCTAGTTCCCTCACTGTGGTGAAAAGACTACAGGTAATTTGAACAGAAGCGGAGCGTACCACTTTGTGCCGAGGTTTGGTTAGATACATCTCCATGTCCATGGGCTCAGGAGAAGAGTCCATCATCTCCTCCTCCTGTTTCTGCAGACTGTCAGCCACAGCCTGGATGGCTTTAGTCCATTCCTCCCTGCAGAAAAGAGCACAATTTTAGCAAAAGCAATACTGAAAAAATCTGGATCCATCATCAAAGCTAACATTTAGTTGATACTAATTACTGAAAATGAAAAAAAATAAATTAAAATTAAGCATGATAATGAAATCGACAGTTAAATACATCGGACATTGAGGTTAATGTTATGTAATATCATTCAGGTGGGCTGAATGGTACATGATCTCATCCTTACTGATTTTAATAACTAATTCATTGAGATATTAGCACAGAATAACGATAGTTAACATCAGTTCCTCACATATTTAGACCGTCATCTACAGGTCAATACATCATACAACTAATCAACATTTCTCGGTCAAGCTAAAAGTCTGGGTGGATTTGTGTGTCTAGGGGGTAGACATCGCTATCTTATGTTAATGTACGTTTAGAATCTAAAAAAGATCTCAATCCAAATGACAATCTAGCTGAGCAAGTGTGTGTCGGGATATCTGACCGTTCCTCTGGGGTCTCCACGTGGAATGTGCGCTCAATAACAGTGGTCCACTGCAAGCAGCGGATGATGAATGTGTTAGGTTTCGGCCTCTCCGTCTTCATCAGCTGACATTCTGGACACGAGAGAGAGAGCGAGAGAGAGAGAGAGAGAGAGAGAGAGAGCGCAAGAGAGAGAGAGCGAGAGAGAGAGAGAGAGAGAGGGAGGAAGGAATAGAGACAATCATTTATCTTTATCTTCGTTCATCCCCAGCACTGCATTAAACACTCATGTTGGGGAACCTCCCCAGTTGCACTGCAGCAGAACAGGTGCATCATGGGACTGCAGCGGTGTTCAGGTCCTGGTGTTCCCTTTCATATTAAAAGAGTAATGCAGTTTTGTCACAGTGAGAATGCTGTGGTAAGTCATCGTCATTGCTATGGATTTTTGAGTCATTCTACAGTATGAAATGATATTCTGCTTGCCAGAAATATTGGAAGATTTCTCAGTTTTAACACTGTACTAGTCTAACAGCTGTTTTGGGGGGTTTTTTTTTTTCAGCATGCCATCATTCCACTCAGCCAGTCTTGCTTTCAGCTTATAACAACATGATGAATAAGTGTAGGAAATTTAATGTGAACGTAAATATCAAAAAGAAAAAAAAACAAGAAGTTAGGGAATTTTATCCCCCACCCTTTTATAGAGACTTTTATGCAACAACTTCCTCATAAACTTTTCCTTTCATTTTTTTCCACTGTCCTTTAATTTGTCGTTTAATACAGAGAATGTTTGATATTTTTTCACTAGGTTGTCCTTTGGTTAAAAAATAAATAAATAAAAATCTAACTCCACCACTATCAGAGATTATCAGAGATCTTCAAAGTCATGAGTCATGGACATGCCCAGAAATCGACATCCTTTTTGTTCTCTGTGCTTACATACTGAAGAGTCCAGCAGAGTCAGAAAACTGTACATCAGCAGTTAAATAACGAACACTCATGTCTTTTTTAGCAATGAAACAAAAATAAGCCGTGGCAACTAAACAAAAAAATCATGACTTGTGCTTTTTGAAGTAACAAAACACAATGGCGGTGGAACACAGTCGCATCAGGAGCCATATGTGGGAGAGGAAGCTGTAGCACTGAGCCATTTGTGGCAGGAGAATAGGGGGGGGGGCGACATAAGAGGCCTGTCGAGGAGATGGAGGACTTGAGTGGAGGCCACCACTGTGCTCCAGCAGGGCTCATCAACAGCCCAGAATGCTTTGCACCGTGTCATCGGTGTACACCAACATCATTGCTGTTACACGACTGACTGCATCTGATGCCAGGGACGACTGCTGCTGATGCTGCTGCTGCTTTAGAGCAGAGCAGAGATAAATAATGAGAATAAGGCACTTAATAACCGTTATAACTCACGAGTGTCAGGATGGAAGCATTTCCTTTAACAAACAATATGGCTGTCTAATTAGCCTGTTCAATCATTCAAGCGGCTTTTGGCAGCGATGGAGGGGTGATGCTCGGCTGAGTTCAGAAGGGGAAAGTGAGACAGAGAGAGAGAGAAGTGCTGGAACTCTTAGAATTTACAACTGAAGTCCTGCAGTTCTTGGGGTCAGCCTGACTTTCTGCACATCCTCCTAATGAAACATTTATCCATTACTGAGGTAAAGAGCATTGCTCACATACAAATAAAAGGCACGTGAGAGACTCCTGATCCCAAGACTTTAGAAAGTTTAAAACTTTTCCTACTAACCAGAATGTCAGCGTGAGATACTTACGTGCCACAGAGAAGTTATTGAGCGGCGTCTCTAGCTGGTCCACGTCCTGAGGCCGCTCCTTATAACCAATAAACGTACCGTCATTCTTCAGCAAGAAATACCTCGGCCTCCACGTCTTTATGTACTCTCCTGTGGAGCAGTGAGGAAGAGAGTTAGGTTTACAAGTCTTTTTGTTATATTTCTGCATGATACGCTCTCTAAATTCCTCTTTAAGATATTTAATATACTACTGCAAACTAGAGCTGTTCTTGGTTTCATGTTTAGTCACTCTGTACGATCACACAGTTACCTCACCCATGACTTTTTGACCTCACTCATTCAAACCTGATCGAGTTTCTTACTGTAGTGTATTTCATCCCTTTTGTTTTCCAGCTCTGACTGTCCAGAAGTTTGCAACCCCATACCTCTGGACTCACCACAAATCATACTAGAGCAAACTGTTTCTCAGCACAGGTGATGTGACTACACTGAAAGCCGGGTGATAGCTACTGATGCAAACATGTTACATTGTTAGCTCTGCTGCTACTCCTGATGTGTTTGTAATTTTATCAGATGATGGCTTTGGAACAGACAGAAGAACATGGCTTGCTGACCACACTACTACACTAGAAGAAATCTCGCTCGCGCCCTCTCTCTTTCGTGCTCTCTCTCTCTCACACACACACACACACACACACACACACACACAGTGATGTAGTTGCAGGTTTTGCTGCTAGGTAGTATACGCTTACAGTCTAGTGAGTCAGTCTCCCGTGTGGCCTCACACCTTGTGGATGCGTGCTGTATTTATGTCGTGCAGGCGAATTTGGCGATTTTTGTTCTTCAATCCCCATGCCAGATGTTAGAGCGAAGAACTTGTGCGATATTTAGTTTTTTGCTTGATAAAACTGCTGCCAAAGTAGTGACTATGCTAGAGCAAGCTTTTTAAGACCACCGCGTGACCCCAAAAAAAGCATGTCAGGTCAAATCACACACAAAGACAACGATGATTGCATTTTTTTTTTTTTTTTTTGAAAAGGATTGTGTATTAAGACTTTATCTTTGTGAGGCTCGTCCACTGAAATAATTAACTCCAACCTCACATACCAAATGAAACCTACCTCTTCATTTTTCTAAAATAAAAACAGTTTTTGTGAAAAAGCAGTTTTCAGCATAGTACAGACAAATGTTTCAACAAGGTCAAAAATGTCAGATATTCCAGTCTTTTGAGAGCACATTTGCTGCTGATATCTACATCCACCCCACCCAACACACACACCCACACACCTGCCTGTACTGTTGGCATGAAAGAACACAAAAACACACCTCACTTTTTCACACTTTGCAACTAAAACCCTCTACCCTTTACCAGTAAACCTTTATTTCTGCTGAAAACCAGAAGGAGACAGTGTGCCAGATGTTGCACAATTTAAAAAAAAGAAAAGAAGAAGAAGAAGAAAAAAAAAAAGCTTACGCATTAGGGGGAAAAAAAGCCCAACTGAAGCATCTGCAATGTCTTGGTGAGAAACTGAGAGTGAATAAAAAGTTGGAATGGAATAGTTTTCCAGGATAGAGAGTCTGAATTCATTTTTAATTACGGCAGAGTGGTATTAACCCCATGCAGAGGCTGAGCAAGCTGTCCTTAATTGGCCCATTTACTCCTGGCGCTTCAGTTCTGAGCCATGCAGAATCAGTCAGAGCTGCCAGAGCAAACTGCTGCCTCTCTGCCATCCACTGAGCTCTGATATGTTCCCACTGTGACGGACCAGTCAGAGAACTGAACACGCACCCAAGCCCGCGCCGCCACATTCATCAAAGGTGTCCGTCAATAGAACGCTGCACTTCTCCCAGTCTCAGTCGGCAGTAAACTGTTTTCCACAGGTGACACGGGCCAAAAAAACAGGGCTCAACCTCCATCCATAAGCATTTGCCCAAATCTTTAATGGGAACGTACAACTTCCCACTAAACAACTCGCCTGACTCACAACTGGAAGTGTACTGGTGCACGTGAGAAAACATCCGCCTCCCAGATCTGTGCACTTAACGAATCTCAATTTTGCAGCAGATGTCCAATATGTTATTACGGCTGTTGTCATTTTTCATCAGCCATCTAGAGGAGGAGGACTCCCGCTTAGCCGCCCGTTTTGCAAAGTAAGGAGGTTTCTGCAATCAAAAGATACTTTGTTATCGGAGCGCTGAGGCTGTCACAACTCTCAACACTTAACGCTACAGTTCAGGCTTCAGGCCCTGAGAAGAGCAGCCTGCCTCTGAATTCTCTTCTTCTAAGCTATAAAAAAAAAAAAAAAAAAAAAAAACCAGAAGGAGGAGATCAGGGTTAGCTTAAATGGGGTGCTTTAAGAGTGCATATTGAACAGAGGACAACAGAGAAACCATTTGGAAGAAAAAAAGACGTATTTATCAGGCTACGTCTTTTCATTTGTAGCTCAGCTCTTTCGGTCACTGTGGAAGAACAGCTGATAGGATTTTCATTTTCACAGATATAAAAGTTACTGTGACTGAATCATTTCTTCCCCAAAGTTCAATTCCGCACAGCAGTAGGAGTATTATCTGGAACATTTTGAGAATTCCATGCTCAATAGAGTTAAATGACGCACTGCTGTTTCTCATTCTTAAAATCTTTCTTGCATCTTACACAGGGAGTTTAGTCTGAAACAGAACACAGTTCACATGAAATATTTGTAATGTGAAAGCTGTCATGCGTCACCCGAATGAGGATGGGTTTCCTTCGGAGTCTTGTTCCCCTCAAGGTTTTGTATCGTCTAAGGGAGTCTTTCCTTGTCATCACCTCAGCGTTGTTCATTAGGAATAAAATGTTAAGGATAAATAGTAACTTATTTTTTCTATGTTTCTATACTTCTGTAAAGCTGCTCTGAGACAATGTCCACTGTTAAAAGTGCTATACAAATAAACTGAATTGAATGTGGACTGGTAAGTACACTGCGGTACCACATCTGAGACTAGCTGTAGGAGGTGGTGCGAGTTTGGCTTGTACTCGGGTCTGCATTTGTTCAGGAAGTACCGTAACCTGTGCATGTGTTTTAGCCAAGCATGACATTATCAGTTTCCACAGCACATGTGCAGCATGAGTGAGATGCTTTACTGCATATAATAAAGCCCGAAACAGTAATAATAATAATAATAATAATAATAATAAAAACAAGACAAATTGTGAGTTGTATTGTGTTCTGCATGCACATTTGCAAGAATTTTAGCAAGTGAAAGTGATTATTTTAATTGTTTGAATTAAGAGCTAAGTGCAAGGTTAGTGTTTTTAGCTTTTCTAACATTAATTATTTGAAACACTCAAGAAAACAATATCTTCACAGAAGGATGCTCAAAGACATGACGTCAACTTGAGAGAGTCGCCTACACTATATAGGCAAAAGTATATGGACACCTGATCATCACACCCACATGTGCTTGTTAAACATCCCGTTCCAGATTTAGTGCCACTTGCTGCATTTATAATAATCTCCATGATTCTGGAAAGGTTTCCGCTAGATTATGTATGTGACTGTGGGGATTATTGTTGATTCAGCTATAGGAACGTTAGTGAATTCAGGCACTGATGTTGTATAAGAAGGACTGGTGTTCAATCTGTGTTCCAGTTCAGACCGAGCACCGGGAAGGAAACTCGAGTTCTTTCACTACAAACCTGGCTAACTATGTCTTCATGGAGCTCACTTTGTGCACAGGGGCATTGTCATGCTGGGACAGGTTTGAGCTTCTTAGTTCCAGTGAAGAGAAATCTTAAAGCTACAGCAAACAAAGACATTCTACACAATTGTGTGCATCCAGCATTGTGGCAACAGTTTGGGGAAGGACTACATATATAAGTGTGATGGTCAGGTGTCCATAAAGATCTGGCCATACAGCGCATCTCTTAAACTACATCCATTCCTTCCTCTCTCCCTCCTGCTTTCTTTCCTAAAGCTTTTTAGCTGCCAAGTGAGCCCAGGAACAGCATGTCAACAATGCAGACACATCACGGCCACAGTGCTGGTGACGGAGAGAACCTGAGAAAGATACTCACAGGGGAGGGAAACAGGATCCATGGGACAGCTTACAGAAAGGCAAATGGGCTGACATTTCTTGACTGTATTCAAAAAGTGCAGTAGAACTCACAGACAGAGCGCACAGACAAGGCCATAACAATAACAGCCACAAACTACTGTGTGTTGGGTGTGTAAAGACATGTAATTGTGTGTGTATAAGAACCCAGTGCTCTGGTGCTGTAATTGTGTGTGCGCGCAAGAAGTAGCTACTGACTATATTATGACTGCCTCAGTGGGTGGCATTGCTCGTCATCACGGGCGATGAACAGGCTGAGCAGCCAACACATGTCGGTTGGGGCGGGTGCCGTGCGTCAGTCCGGCTGGCATCCAACACACTCTGAAGCCCTGAGAAGAGGTCACACTTACAGAGCTTTCATTTTAGAATATATATGTATAGAAACTTTGAGGCTAGGCTGTTAGTCTCGACTAATTCGTAGTAGCAAGAGAGACGACCAGGAAGGGGGGGCAAAAAAAACAAAAAACAAAAAACAAAACACTCTCCAGTGACCTTTAAAAAACATTTGGCATGTAGGTTTTGTTTAACTCAATACAACACACACACACACACACACACACTATACTCGTACACTAATTGCTGGGGTGTGATGTGACTGACTGTGGAATGTCTTTTACTAAAGTACTAATTACTGCGCATATATGATCATTGTTTTCAGAATCAGGAACATGCAGAACAGCTGACAAAACCGAAAGGAAATGAAGAAGCCAGCCAAATAAAATCATTATTTTATTTTACATCTGATGAGAGGACAGAACACCACAACTCAAAGCTGAAGACCAGTGACTGACTGGTTGGCACTGCATAGGTAGCGTAAACACAATTTGCTACCTATGAGGATGAAATGAATATTAAACATCCGTCCTCTGCGCAGATATTCATACACTAGGTTAGTTTCCATTCATCTGTAGTAATGTGCATAACTTGTTATTAATCAGGTAACAATGTAGTTAGACTTTGTTAATAATAAAGATTTCTAAGCAATGAATATATGACAGTGGGCGACAGATTAGAGCTTTCACTTGCTAGCGGGACTAGCTACTTCATTAATCATTCAGCCAGGCCTGACACGTAGGTGATACGGCCAAAAGTCTGTGTAATTACTATAATTATCTGCTCCTTTTTGCTCAGGCCCGAAAAAGTCAAAACAGTTTTGTTCAAATTAATTACATTTTTTTTATTTTCATGAGAAGCAAACCTCAATGTTAGTGCCACTGAGTACTAGATTAAAAAAAGGGGGAAACCTTTTAACACAAGCACGACTTTTAGCTAGAGCACTAACATTCGTTAGTTAGTGTGAACCATGAAAGCCTGTTAACTCAACAAAATAAAGATTATTTCCATCCATTTCTGTTAAAAGGAAGCCTTGTGAAACCTTATGTTTTAAGGAATTACATTAACGTACACCGATCAGGCATAACATTATAAGGTGAAGTGAATAACACTGATTATCTCTTCATCATGGCACCTGTTATTGGGTGGGATACTTTAGGCAGCAAGTGAACATTTTGTCCTCAAAGTTGATGTGTTAGAAGCAGGAAAATGGGCAAGCGTAAGGATTTGAGCGAGTTTGACGAGGGCCAAATAGTGATGGTTAGACGACTGGATCAGAGAATCTCTAAAACTGCAGCTCTTGTGGGGTGTTCCCGGTCTGCAGTGGTCACTATCTATCAATAGTGGTCACTATCTATCAATAGTGATCCAAGGAAGGAACGGTGGTGAACCGGCGACAGGGTCATGGACGGCCAAGGCTCACTGATGTATGTGGGGAGTCAAGGCTGGTCCGTGTAGTCCGATCCAACAGACAAACTACTGTTGCTCAAACTGCTGAAGAAGTTAATGCTGGTTCTGATAGAAAGGTGTTAGAATAGACAGTGCATGATGGGTCAGGGCTGTTTTGGCAGCAAAAGGGGGACCGACAATATTAGGCAGGTGGTCATAATGTTATGCCCGATCTGTGTATGATATTGGATAAATCTGTTCTGGGTCAGTTTAGTTTAACTTGACCAATCCTATGTGACAATTCAAAGACAGGAATGTAAACATCTTCTAAGCAAGTCATTTTTCAGAGAAAACTCTTTTCTTTCGCTCAGGTTCACTCTGATGTTTGACTAAACACCAAAAGTAATTGCTCAGCATCTGTTGTTTTTTGGCCATCTCCCCCAGTATTGCACTTGCTCGAGCAAAAAGCATAAACATTAGTTTATTGACGGAAGTCAGCTAACACTATGATGGCCAAAACATTGAATTCAGGTGTTGTTTTTTCAAAGGTTGGGCTTTAGTTCCAGTGAAAGGAACTCAAAGACATTTTAAACAATTTCGTGCTCCCAACTTTGTGGGAACAGTTTGCGGATGGCCCCTTCCTGTTCCAACATGACTGCGCACCAGTGCACAAAGGTCCATAAAGACATGGATGAGTGAGTCCTGACCTCAAGCTGCTAGAACACCTTTGGGATGAATTAGATTGGAGACTGCGAGCTTTTCCAAAACTGGGACGTCTGCCTTTACATGCACATGAATGTAATATGGAGTTGGCCCGCTCTTTGAAGCTATAACTGCTTCAACTCTTCTGGGAAGGCTTTCCACAAGGTTCAGGAGCGTGTTTATGGGAGTTTTTGACCATTCCTCTAGAAGCGCATTTGTGAGGTCAGGCACTGATGCTGGACGAGACGGTCTGGCTTGCAGTCTACTAACTAACATCTAACTAACATTTCCATGACAAAATACTGGTTTTAAAAACAGAAATGTACAGTGAAGTTTTTACTGTATGTCCAGGATGTGCTTTTTGTTGAAAATCCTGTGCATGAGTGTGTGTGTAGGTTTTAAATGTGTTCAGGCCACCAGATTGTTCTGTGATAGCAAAGATCCTCTAATATTTCTTGAGGTGATCTTCCAAGGAAACTGCACAATCTGGATTTACCCAGAAACCTAAAAACACAGAAGATAAATGTACTGCATTACCTGCGCTGCTCTGCACGTTCTCACCGGTGGCACAGTTCTCTAGGATTGAGGACGCAATAATGTAATGTACGATATGAAAAGTAGGAATTCCTCCTGGAGGCTTGCTCTGCACTCAAGCGTGTCCTTTCATACCATTCGCAGATTCGTTTTTATAATTAATGCTGAACTGCTGAAATGTCGGTTTCTCGGCTCACGTTGATGCTGAACACATCCGTTTGCTGAAGAAATTGATAAAAGCTTGTTAAATAATGCTTTCCTGAATGATGTGGTCTATTTACAGATCTTTTCCTGCAGTCTTGACGCACTTGAAGTATGAGTGCATACAAGTGTTTATGAGCAAGGGGGAAAAATGGGCTTTATTAAAACTCGTAGCATTAGTTATTTCATCTAGTGTTTAATAAATGATTTATGCTATATTAAAAAAGTTCATTCTTTTTTGGTCATTGTCAGGGCTGTACAAAGGCATGTACACAATTGAATGAAATCGATTTGAATGAGCAGGAACATGATGCTTCTGGATATTGACAGTGGAGCGTAAATCCGACTGCAACCTGTCCACGCAAGGTGGACTATGCGCCTAGACGCTGACGTCCAGGCTGTTTTCTGTATTCATTTTGACAGGTCTCGGTGTGGGTTTGAGTCTGATAGTAGTGAGCTAGCTGTGTGTTAGGTGGTTTTCACACTGAGCATGTTTAATGTGGTTTGAGTGTGAGTGTTCCCGGTGCTCAGGTTTTAGACTATTATATCTTTTGAGTTCATCTTACATCATCACAAATGCACATGGAGAACACATGACCGGATTTTGCCATTAATTTTTCAGCAAGGCATCTCACGTCTTCTCTGTCTCACACGTTATGGAAACTAATGATTAGCAGGTTACTTTACTTCTTGAACGAGTACGAGTTGTGTTCACGTTCACAGGAATCGCTTCAACCGAACTCACACCACCTCCTACCGCTTCAGTTCAGTACCACAGTGTGCTTCACGGTCCGCGTGACAGCTTTCACATTACTAATATTTCATGTGAACTGTGCTCTGATTCAGACTAAAGCCCCATTAAATGATAAAAATAGACAGTCTCTTGTGTGATGTATCTGATTAAACTGTGATAATAAAGCTGCAATCTCAATCTGAATAAAGAACATTAGGTTAAACACCTCAAGTGGAATTAAACCAAAGTAATCAGGATAAAGGGCAATCGAAATGAAATTTCTGCTCATGAAATAAAAGAAAAACAGCTTTTTTCCATGTGGCATAATACTGTTAAAGAATGGCTCTTTAAAAACAAAAATTACCCAAAAAAAAAAAAATAAACAGCTCCTATTACAGATTTTAATTTATTTAAAATAACTATGAGGGTGGATGTAGGACAGGAATTGAAAAGTTCAGTTAAAAAAAAAAAAAAAAAAAAAAAAAAAAAGTACTGCATGCTAAATAATGGTTCTCTCAAACAGGGGCCTTTAATTTCGGTAAACTTAGATGCTGTGTAATGACATAGTGATGATAAAAACTCTTCTCGCTTAAATGGAACTTCTTTTCTGATACAGATACCTTGAGTTGTACAAGTCAAGCTTTAAAATTTTTTTTTTTTTTTTTTAAATCTATTAGTAAATATAATAAAGTATAAATAACAGTAATAAATAACACCTCCCCCCCAAAAAAAGCCCGCGCACACGCACAAAAAAAAATCCAGACATTTTTAAGACACATTAATAGTCACATTTCTGTCTGTTTCTGAACATTTTTCATTTTTCAAACATTTTTCTAATCAATTTCTTTTCCATATACAATTCCAGCCCCAGTGTCACGCTTGAAATGACTAAACTCCCAGTAAACAGAATCCTGGGTCTTATTTCCACCGCTCATACTTTACCCAAGGTTAACAACTAATCCTGGCTATTAATAATCGGATGTTTCACACTGTACATTCCTAAACATTGGCTTTACCTGCTTATTTGCATATCTGCGCTATCAACAACAATGATTGGAGAAATCCAGCGCATGACAGCTTTACATGGTGCCATGTAAATCCTCCTTGTGTGTTTTAATCCTCCTGAGACATGACGCAAAAAGAGAAAAGTTGATTCATTCATTGTCTACCGCTTAGCCGATCTATTCTCGGGTCACAGGGAGCCTGTGCCTTTCTCGGGCATCATTGGGCATCAAGGCGGGATACACCCTGGACAGAGTGCCAACCCATCGCAGGGCACACACACACTCTCATTCACTCATGCAATCACACACTACGGACAATTTAGAGACGCCAATCAACCTACAATGCATGTCTTTGGACTGGGCGAGGAAACCGGAGTACCCGGAGGAAACCCCCAAGGCATGGGGAGACCACCACACACACACGGCGGAGGTGGGAATCAAACCCCCAACCCTGGAGGTGTGCGATCAGCACATTTAGCGACAGTGATGGGATGACATGAGCATGTCTGCGTGTTTTAGGTAAATGTTTCTTGTGAGACCACATTACGTAAGGCAACACTGCTCAACGAGCTGCTATTGATGCGGAACAGAGGGTCACAATAACAGATGTAATATTCTAACCCACATTATATCACTACAGTGCAGGGTTAACAGCACACATGCAGCACTTCAGAGCAGCGTATCATAACCCCGGGGTTTAAGCACAGCATGAAAAGCTCTTTTCACACGTACGCCACGCCACTATAAAACAATCATGTATCCTGTATTAAAGAGATCACAATTACAACCTGCTGAACAGTTACTTTTTTTTTTGGTTAAATTTTTTTTTTTTTTTTTTATTTGATTTACTGCGACAAAATATAAAGCCACCAGGATCGTGTATGCTGATTTATGACTGATTTTACTGCCACTAAATCCTTCATAGCTCTCAGTGAAAGAGCAACACCACTGGCTGCTTATGTCAACTACTCGGTGCTGTTTTTCTGCCCACCACATCCCCTTGACCGTCTGCTGGTCTCTCACCTTCCCTTTCACATGAGGCAGCTTCTAATAAAATCACTTCTGTGAATTCTCCCCCCATGTCTCTCTCTCTCACACACACAATGCCACCACATCCACCCACATTTCCTTTTTTTCGACAACTCTTCCTTTTTTTCACCCACACCGCTTCCACTTTCATCACACTCGCCTCCTGTTTCTCGTACAGGACACGGTAAACAAGGAACGAAGTGTAGTGACTGTTTTTTTTTTTCCACCTTTGTGTCTCAGGATGAGGTCACAATAACAACTTGCACAACGGTGTGGAAAAGAATGAAGTGTTCCTGAGCACGTGGATGCTGCAAATCAGGAAGTTCGGGGATTTTTCTTATTATTCAAGCGCACCTGATAGAACGGGTTGTGGAAGAAAAAAAAGAAGAAGACTAAATCAGGCTCTGATATGCGGAATCGTTTACAGTGAACCGTACAGTGCACCTACAGATATATTATCTATATCATCATGTTCTTGTGTGTGTGTGTGTGTGTGTGTGTGTGTGTGTGTGTGTGTTCACCGACTCCGCCCACTTGGCAAGTGAAAGTTTCAAAGGTTCATGTGATCCTGCTATGCACGGCTCTGCTAAAACACAGAAATAAAAGAAAATAAAGGAGGATTTGAATTCATGAGAAGTGAAAATATAAATAGTGTGAGGGTTTTTTCTTTTTTCACACTGAAAATTCCGACGAAAAGACAAGAAGTGTGCTTCAGGTACCCAGTTGATGCACTCGCTCTCAGTTTGAATATAAAGGTGTTATTTGAGCCTGAGCAGCGTCTTTGTTTTTGCTCGCTGACATGGACGTGAGGTGACTGCGTGCTGTGCTGGAAATTATATCTTGCTGTACTGGATTGCGTATTAAATCTGTATTCAGTTCTGTCACTATGATTCTGTAAAACTTTTCTAGTATCGATGTAAGTGTATCTAGTAAACCACGTTCTCTATTCACGTGTGAAGTGCAGCAGGTGGTGAGAAAAATAGTACGTCACAGCGTCAAGGTGCTTTGCTCCACTGAGGAATCCCTCAACCGGCTGCAGTGCGTCATGATAAAATAAACGGGTTGTAAGCACGTCAGTAGGAAGTAGTCTTTCTCTTGCTGTTTGTTTGTTTGTAACACTACACTCATTCAAACAAACAAACCCTGGTGACGGAACTTATATGAATTTGCACAGAAAGCAGTTGTTAAGTTAAGAGAGCAATGTTAGATGTGCTCTCTGAGAGGGAGGGAAGGAATTCTCTCTCTCTGCCCTGCCAATCACACTGACACTAGCCAATCACGGGCCTGCGTGAGCTCATGAATGCGGGAGAGGGATAATGGATAATTTTCCTCCGAGTGTTGCGCTGCACAGTGATGTAGCATTGGAGCTGGAAACCAGGTGGAGGCTGTCGCTGTCCTGGAAGAAGAACATGTTAGCTTTCCCCTTTCCCTGGTTGCTTGCTGTTATGAGAGAGAGAGAGAGAGAGAGAGAGAGAGAGAGAGAGAGAGAGAGAGAGAAAAAAGAGAGAGAGAAAGAGAGAGAGAGAGAGAGAGAGAGAGAGAGAGAGAGAAAGAAAGAAAGAAAGAAAAAAAGAGAGAGAGAGAGAGAGAGAGAGAGAGAGAGAGAGAGAGAGAGAGAGAGAGAGAGAAAAGAAAGAAAGAAAAAAAGAAAGAAAGAAAGGTGCTTAAAAGAATAAACCAGATAGACAGACAAAGACGGAAGGGGAATCTGCTTGAAAGAATGAAAAGACGGACAGACAGAATGCGAGACTTCAGAAATGTCCATTATAATAACATCTTTTTTTTTTGCTTTGTTTTGTTTTTAAATAAAGAATTTAAAAACACACATTTACAGAAACTCTGAAAGAGCTACTTAAAAGGAAATGATAGACATGCAACGCTGTCTCGGAATTTCTATCAGCTCCTAAACTACACCACAAACACACAAGTCCACATTTGTGCGTGTGTTGATCTGCAGACGCACAGAGCACTTCACCCGCCTGACCTCAGCTCGGTGGTTCCTGTCATCTTCACCGTGTCTGTTTTCAAACTAAACCAACAAAAAACACACTGTGGCATGTGCTGAGAGGAGCTTCACACAAACAGGAAGTCAAGTGAGAGAGCCGTGTATGGCATGGACACCACGTTATCAGGAGCCGCTAATCAGATCGGCTACAGTAGAGCTTCAGAACAGAGACCACGTTATAGTGCTGAGCTGCTGTTTGGGCATCCTGAGTGTAGGAACATGCCGTGTTTGTGACAGACCCCAAAACATCACTCCCTAAAGATGTACATGTAGAGACACTTGAGACTCAGAGGGCACGCACATGCCAGCGTGTGTGTGTGTGTGTGTGTGTGTGTAAAGAGACTGTACATGCATAGATCTGCTGATTTTACAGATGTTGTCAGATAGAGATAAATTGGAGATAAATGACCGTGTGTGTGAGTGAGAGAGAGAGAGAGAGAGAATATGTGTACAAGTGTGTGTATGTGTGTGTGGACCTGTCAGGCACTGATAGAGTGCTTATACATGCAGAACAGCTGCAGAGCTCAGGGGTGCTAAAGTGAAATATAATGAAGAGCAAGATTCTAGCACTCAAAAGAGAATTCATCTCTATCTGACAACTTACTTCTGACACACACACACACACACACACACACCCCCACCATTCATCTCTATCTGACAACTGCTGCACTGCCTAAGCAGGACTAAAACAGTGTTTGTGCTCACCACTCCCCCCCCCCCCCCCCCCCCCCCCCCCCCCACACAAAACATCACCTATCATATAAAAAAAAAACCCCATCATTTAACACCCCCCCTGCCAGTTTGACAACACCCTCAACAGCACCCAGAATCCGCATTTCGTGCAAACGGCTGTGCAGCCCTAGCTTGAACACCCAAGTGTGACACTAAAATGTTGAAGCCGCATGAGCCGAGTCAGCGAGATATTAAAACATCTTTTTGACAGAAATGCTTATACAGCACTCGAAGCCTTTCAAACTGGACTGATGGACTGGACAGAACTCTGTTCCACTATCGAGTGGTGCAATTTGCTGAGTACGGATGTGTGTCTGTGTAGTTACAGCACACAGCTCGGGTCTGCGGTGAGGGGGATTAACGTGAAGGCGTGCTGGGGTTTCTGTGCCTCCATCATTTCTAGAACAGAGGGTCCCAAACATGTGCCCAGGTGACAGACTGGTTTGTCAGAAAAACCTCACAAACTCGGTCATTTCAAGAAATATCAATTAGACAAGCCATGTTTAAATGAATCGGCTCACCTATTACAGGTAGTGTTAGAGTTTTAAAAACCTCTCGCATGACCAGAAAGAGTTCTGTGCATCAGCCACTGTATTTCCTAGATTAGTAAATGCTGTTGAAGGTCAGAGCTTTGGCTCTGACGAGGCTGTGATGACGATCACGACGGCAGAGACGGAGCTCGTCAGTGTGTTCAACACTGCTGTACATAAAACGACTAAATGTTTTACAGAATTGGCGCTAGAAAACCGGGCTTTTAAAATCATACAACTGTAGAGAAGATAAGCAGCGGGGACATGAATAATAATAATGTCGTGTGTGAAAGCAAAGTGCATGTGCTACTGTATGTGCATGCAAAATAGTGCATCGAATAAAAACCAGGCTGCGGCACACCGAGCCGTATCACACCACCCCGGCCTGGACTTTCCAACACCACCACAGAAGTTTCTTTAACCTCGGAGATTCAGAGAAAGAAAAACTCCTGGTGGCTGTTCTTTGTAGGGAGTATGAGGACGGGCATGGCTTTTACAGCACAAGGTCGGAACCTGAGCCATGAAAGATGTGTTACGTGAAGATAGAATGCAGTGCAATGAAAGTGAATGGAGAGAAAATAAGTAAAGAGAAGGTGAGAGGTAATGGAAGACATGAAAGACAGTAAGAAACAAGTGAAACTGAAAGTGTGGCTAAGTGAACCCAGTGCAGACAGAGCAAAAGAATGTGTGAGAGAGAGAGAGAGAGAGAGAGAGAGAGAGAGAGTGCACAGAAAGCAAACAGCAAGAAAAGTGACAGTCAAACAGAGACAGGAGAGAGAGAGAGATCCCTTTAGTGTACTACTCATGGCTAAAGGGGAGAACTTCCTGAGAGAGCAGCCGCTGCATTCTGTCCTCCTCCATTCATCTCCCAGGATAAGGAAACAGCACAGGAGGCAATGGTGACTGTGTGTGTGTGTGTGTGTGTGTGTGTGTGTGTGTGTGTGTGTGTGTGTTCAGGAGGAGGGGGACCAAAAAAAAAAAAAAAAAGTGAGAGTGTGATGAGAGAAAGGGGAAAGAGAGGCAGGCAGACAGGCAGTAAGGTGGAGGATTAAGGGAATTAAACTCTTAAAAACTGGGAATGGGGTGCTTTTGTTGTCTTTTCCTGGGTCACCCCCCTCCCTCTTGTCCTCTCCCTCCCTCTCGCTCTCTCTCAGCGCTGGCATCCTGCAGCTGTGCCAGCCACCACTGCGGCCAGCATCTCAATGAGTCTCCCATCAGCGGAACCCCATCCACGCCGTCCCCCATCGCGTCTACGGTCTGGACGACCCACACACGCATGCCACGCTCAGCCTCCGCCTCCGTCTCTCACCCTCTCTCTTGCTCTCTCGCCCTGCTCTGTCCCTCCTTTCTTCCCCTCTTTTGTTGGCCTCCTTTTTCTTTCTCCCCTGCAGCTGGATGGGATGGAGCTTTTGGCAGGCACCCCTTTCTCTCTCTCTCTCTCTCTCTCTCCCTTTTTCTGCCACTGCCACTGGGGTGGGCGCTGCCACCGCTACAGGAAAGGGAAAAAAATGGGGGGAAGGAGGATGAAGAGAGGACTCGGCCCCTGTTTCTCACGCTCGTAAGAAAGCCCTCGCTTCTTCTCGTCAGCCAGAGGCACCTGCTGATTACCATAGAGACGCTGTGTGAAGGCCCGGCCCTCCTCCATCATCTCCCCCTCCGGTTTTAATTCTGTTTCAAATCCCCCCCTCTTTTTCCGTTCGGTAAACAAGCACTCGGTGGATTAGTTAAATGGGCTGCTGCACAGGAAACAAATAAACAAACGGGAGAGAAAGCGGAATTCCGCAGTCTTAAAGGCCTTCAGTACGAATCTGTGGGACACTACCAGAGGATGAACCACTTCATTTTTTTTCTTAATGGAGCAAAAATCCTATTTAAAGAAAACACATCCTCAATTTAAAGTTTCACATCCGCAATTTACTTTAAAGAATTAAGCATAATTAATTCTGGGGTTTTAACTTCCACATTTCTACACTCCTGTACATTTTTATTAATACTTCCCTTATATCTTTCATATGTAATGATGACAAAGCCACCAGAGAGCATTCATTTCCGGTGAGAGCTGATGACTTCCAGTGACGTGAGCAACAGGACCGTTAGTGATTAGATGCGAGTGTGTCCACATCAGAAATGTAAAACAGTTGAGAAAGGTTTAACTTTATGTGAATATAGAGTGACGTGCAATAACTACCAATGGGATTGAAGACAGTAGAGAGCACCTGATCTGTGGCAAATAGCACACGCTGCTTCTCCTTCATCTCTTATATGATACGATGCATATATACACCGCTGAATTTTATACACAAACACCGAGTCCCTTCAGAATGTTTCATTTTAGGGGCAAGAAAGCGGATTTGGAACGCTATCTGCACTGCCCATTGATAAACGTTATTACTACAGCAGTAGTAGAACCAGCTACTGGAGACCTGCAGGGATAAAATCACATAGCATAAGGCTCTGTAACACCTGAACTGCAGTAAACTTTGAGGCCATGGAAATGCTGAAGGATGAAAGAAATTAGTGTAATATAGCACTTTTAAAATTCTAATCAGTCAGGACATTATGCCGACTTCGATCTAAACCAAGTATTTATTTCCAATATAGCTATATTTAGACCTTTAAAAAAACTAAAAAAAAAAAATTAAAAAAACAACAACAAACCTTTAACTCACTACCAAGACTGGAAATACTATGTTGTTGTTTTTTTGTTTTTTTTTAACAAATACTAAACACAATCTACCATCCAAATATCTCAAAATTCAACAGAAAAAAAAACTGCTACCCCAGACAACAAGCAAAATGATTTGAGAAAACCTCAAAGCTGTCAGTTTGCACTAATACAGCATTGTGAACTGCAGGAGCTGATCTCCAACATGGCTGAGACACCTGACTCCATATTCATTGCTAATAGCAGGGCACCTAAGATACTCTGAAGAAAGCTCCAGAAAGCTGCAGAGCTCTGGCCAGCTGCTGAAGAATGCAGAGAGGATGATGGATGTGTGGGATGGATGAGTGCAACGCCAATCGGAAGCAGCCTACGCAAAACACTCTGGGAAGACAGCGGGGACTCTGGACTGGCAGAGGGAGGACAGAGAGAATGAGGAAGAGACAGAAGGGAAGGGGGAGAGGGAGAGGGAGAGAGAGAGGGAGAGAGAGAGAGAGAGAGAGAGAGAGAGAGAGAGAGAGAGAGAGAGAGAGATATCGGGGAAGGCAGAACGAATGTTTATGTGAAGTATGGGACAGCAGGGACTTCAAACTGGCAGAGAGCAGAGGGGGAGAGGAAGAAAGATTTCTAGCGCTTCTCCACCAAACAGCACTGAGCGGCACAGAAATCCGAACCCGTGATTATCCGGATCCTGGTTGAGCACATTTGTATTTTCCCCATGAAAATAGGAGTAGGACATGGAGGTTATCACTGCAAACACCACTCTGAAAGAGAAACCAAATAGGAAGGACATGTTCCCGGAAAAACAGCAGGTGCACATAAATAAATAAATACCTGCCTAGGGTGCCAATATTTTAGTGAAATTCAAACATTATCGGATGTTCAACCGACACTAGTTTTCTGTGGTGGCATCTCAAATGTGGTCACTTCGCACGCACTGAGGCACGTAGCACCACACTTTTGTAGGGAACAAAGTAAGGGAACAGGAAGCCAGGAAGTTATTTGGGAAGATGTTTCTTTTTCCATGGAGAAGAAATATACAGACAAGTTTAAGTTAAGTAACCTTTATCTGTCACATATACATTACTGTACGGTGAAAATTCTGTCTTTGCATATCCCATCCTTGGAGGGTCAGAGCGCAGGGTCAGCCATGATGCAGTGCCCCTGGAGCAGTGGGTAAAGGGCGTTGTTTAAGGGCCCAACGGTGGCAGTGCTGGAGTTTGAACCCCGGATTAACAGCTACAACTGCCTCTAAACAACCTTTAAACAGCAATGAGAGGACGTAATTGTGAGTAAATAAACAAAAGTGAATGTAAAAGATTGAATTTGATCAGGAGTGTGAACTTTTTTATTTATTTATTTTTTTAAAGCTCCAGCCATATGTTCATGCTCAGTTCAGCAGAAACGGTGGACAAAAACTAGGATTGTGGCGGATTTGCCGAGCCATATCACACCGTCCAAGAGAAATCAGAAAGTCAATAGTGGAAGACAGAAGAAGTGGTAGAAAGTGAAAGACATGGAAAGTGTGCAGAAAACACAGGGACTCTATGAGAGCTTTAAAAGGAGAAATCTACAGGAAAGCTCGCCTATATAAAAAGCAGAAGTCAGCGAGGACTACAAAAATAGCGGGTGAAAGTGGAGTAAGAGTGTAGCGGATGAGTAATAGGGGCTCGTACAGGCGCAGAACAGAAGTAAGAGAAATCAGAAGAGAACAGGAATCTTGTCGGGGGGCGAAATAATGAAGGGGGAACATTAACGACGAAAAGGAAACACTGAGAAAAATGACTTATCCTTGCAGCGCAGTTGCAGAGCAGGAGGCTTTGGCACAGAAAAGTAAGCACACAGCAGGCTGACTGCGACAGAGGTGGGCCTTGCTGGTGCACACGCACACACACACACACACACACACTCTCTCCCCCGACAGCTACACCCTGGCAATTTACATCTCTCCAGCACATTTAGCAAGAGCCCGTCTGCTCTCACTCAAGGCCCTGCTGGCCTCCAGACAGCAGACAGAGTGCTCACATCGTGGGGAGCCTGACACCACCCTCAGAGGAAATATTCCGATTTTGCTCCATTCACTAGAGAGGAAGAAAAAGGGAAAAAAAATCCTGGACACTGGGGATAAAAACCCAGTCAGCACTTTTTGACTACGGCTGCTACTTTCCTCCGATCGCATACAACCATGATCGGGGAAGGTGCACCATCATCATCACCACCACCACGTGTCAAAGACATTACAGACGGGATAGAACGTGCAGTCGTGCATGCGAGTTATGTTCGAGATTAAACACTGACAGACACATTCCACGTAACCTAGAAAGCATCCTTTAATAGACAGGATGTGGGTTTGCTGATGAATGGGCAGGGAGGAAGAACCACACACACACACACACAGAGAGAGAACAGAGAGAGAAGGGGGGCTGGCCTTGGCTGTGAAATTGGCAGCTGCTTAGAACAGTGTCGCTATGGGACTGTGCTAATCATATGGCTAAAAGCACAGGGAAGGTGAATGAATGAGAGAAAAAGAAAATAACACAGAGAATGGAAACAGAAGAAAAATTTATAGAAATCAGGATGAAGGAATGCAAATAGAAAATAACAAAAAAGCACATGCATGCACAACCCTGCCTAATATATGCCGCTGGGGTTTCCACAGTATAATGCACAGGTGTGCTCTAATCATATGACCACCATGGAGCTAGAAAGCCCATGTGCACAAGTCTGGACTTGCATCTGACCAACATAATGCACATCAAACAAAACTAGAGGCTTACAAAGACTGCAATCCTCCTCTTGCATGCTTTTTGTGCCAGCTAGCCTCTCCACTGATCCAGTTTTATAAGCAATGCCACATTAATCATGACCTCAAGGAAGAGAGGCAGAACGTTACTGGTTTCAGTGGTAAGTTTCTCTGTAGCACAAACTACCTGCAAGCCCGTTAGCCCCGATTACTGAAACTTTCATAAAAAGGGTTACAAACAAGCAAAGATGGATTTAACAAAAAATATAACACAATACCACACCGCTGCTTGTGGAATGTGGCCTTGTTGACGTGTGTGATGTTTTGTCTTTAAATGATTAAAAATAAAAAAAACAACAACAACAACAACAACAAAAAACAACACCTCTCTCCCTGTCTGAACACTCCACTCCCTATCTGCTGGTATCACTCAGGCATGTGGGTGACGTCAATGGTCAACCAAAACACAGAGGAGCTTGGAGAACCTCAAAACAATAAGGAGGACTGAAGTCTGGGCTGCCAGTTCCAAGCAAGAACTTCCAGAAACTTTCCCAGGCTAAGTGCCGTCATTCATCACCTGGCGAATGAATACAGTAAATGTCAGCATTGGCCTCGGTGTGCGAGAGGAGCTTGAAAGTAGCACGGCATGGAACTAAATGGCTCTTAGTTTAAGAGCTTCCTGTGGGACTTGGTACAATTTCCTCCAGGCGCACGGCCTTGTTATTCATTAAGTTTATTTTAACCACGGCTTGGCCACTAAACACAAGCAGGTCTTCCCTTTAACATGTAAGCGCTGCTAATTCTTCTGGTTTCAGCATGCTATTTAAATGGTAAATTTATATCTATTTATGTGGAACACCCTTTTATTCGAAGCAACTCAGAGGTGAAGCAAAATACACACTAGCACAAGCACGTAATTAAACACGTCAGGGTTGAGGGTCTCGTCAGGAATGCAGTGGTGGCTCTTTGGTAGTCCTGAGATTTTCACCTTGTGGGAATAAGCAGTGGCTAAAACACCTGCTAATACTAGCACGAGTAGAGTGGAGGGAAAAAAGCACAGCATTAAAAAGCAGTGGCAGAATTTAAGCAGAATGTCACCTGTTGGTTTTGGTTTGATGTACGAATGACAGCGGCGCAGAATGAACAGTTGTCATCTCACCGCTCCAGGGTCCTGAATTCAGTCGCTTGGCTTACTGACTGTGTGGAATTTCACATGTTCTTCCCATGTCTGCTTGGGTTTGTGCTGGGTTCTCTGGTTTTCTCAGAAACATGCCAATAAGTGAACTGGACGCGAACATTTGAAGGATGTGTTGAGTGTGTGTGTGTGTGTGTGTGTAGGGCACCCTGCACTAAACTAGTGTCCCATCCAGGGTGTATTCCCACCTCATGCCCTGTGTTCCTGGAATAAATTCTCATCCATACAACCCTGAAAAAGATGTACATCTTACTGAAGATGGATACATGAATTGATGACGTTCGGGCCACGGACTGCAGGACTAATGTCAGTTGTGGCCAAGCCACATCACATGGCCATCCTACTGCTACAAAGCAGGAATGGTCTTTATGACACACGCATTCTTCGCTCCATGTTAGGACACAGCTGTTCTCTTTCTTTTACACACAGCTGCCTTGAGGTAATACCACATGGAAGGTCACAAGTTAAACTCAGACACCACTGACCTTTCTACAACACATTCCTAACAGTTTTCGAGTTTTCAAAAGAACTGAAAAGCAGATTTTGTATCCGGCCTGTTAGTTTTGTAGTTGTCTAGTGGACAAGGAGTTCAAAGCTGAAACATTAAACCGATGACAAACACAACTCATCAAAAACACTCCAAGATCAGATAGCGCTTCAAAGTTATTCCTTCCATGGAAGTCATACACTCATTTGTTTGGCTCAGTGAGTATTAACCAGTTAACTTGCTGTATGTTACCAACTTTTACCTACAAAGATGGGACCTGGCAAGCAAAAATATATTCACATCAGAAACCGAGTTGGTTTGCAAATTCAAACAGAAATTTGACCGTGCTGTGATCAAGGGCATGCATGAGAGATGCAAGGAAAGTGTTAGAAACGATCAAGTTGTTTATCACGTTCAAAAACAGGTCAATGAAATTCTGTAAAAGAAGAGACCACAAATGAGTGTCATAAACGTGCTGCAAGCTTTCCGGAAAAGTGTTTTGTTGTTTACGAGTAGGGACCAAAGTGACCATGGAGAAACAATGTCATGCTAAAATGGCCTCCTGCACAGTGGGAGGTTGAAGCAAAGAGGACTTGACAGTGATGTGACACTAAGTCAGACTTGCTGCGAGGCCTTTTGCTCTGGCTGATAGAAACGTTTGCCCTCCGATCAAATCACAGAGATGCTCGGTGTCATCTGGCTGCGCACAGCTGCTGGCTTCATGAAAGTACAATGCTCAGTAAAGACTAGATGGAAAGGGAGAAGCAGAGAGAGAGAGAGAGAGAGAGAGAGAGAGAGAGAGAGAGAGAGAGAGAGAAAGAGAGAGAGAGAGAGAGAGAGAGAGAGAGGTATGCTGTGAGTTCTGACAGGATCAGTGTAGCATCTGTGGTCATTTCAAAAACTGATGATTTAAGAAAGACTGGAAAAAAAGCAGGCGACATTTTTTCAATCTGCAACTGTTCTGTTTCAGTGAACCTGTAGCCTCACATTCCAGGTCTTGTTTGACAGAAGTGGAAGCCGATGTAGTCTACTGTTGTAGCCCATCTTTCTCGCGGTTTAAGGCGTTGTCCATTACAAGATGCTTTTCTGCTCAGTGCAGCTGTAAAGAGTGATTTTTACCATAACCTTCCCATCAGCTCAGAGACAGTGTGGACATTCTCCAGTGATCTCTGTCATTAACAAAGCTTCTCCTCCCACAGACCTGCTGCTTACTAGGAGTGTGACTCAACCAGTAAATGGTGTACACGGGTTTCAGGCATTTGTGAGGATACACTGAGACACACTGCGACACTGTTAACTCAACAGATTTAATTAAACTGTATAATGCTAAAGAAAGCAATCCTATGACAGAAACAACAACAACAATAACAAGCTACTTACATTTGAGGACAAAGTTACCTGAGAGTTCATCCACCTTTTTTTCTAAAAGGCTTCAGAAAATATGATGTCATTTCCAGCAAGAGAACATAGTGAGCATCTATGCTCCTGGTTTTTGCGGTGCATTCTTGGGATTTTTTTTTCCGGGAGCAAATGTTCCAGTGCTCTGGAAGGATTCTGCGATTGAGAGAGACAGCCCTTAAAATGGCCGACTCCCTGATCAGCACCCTGGCTACTGAATTAGGGCTCTGATTGAGATGCAGCCTAGATGTTTTTTGATTTCTGCACCATTTTGTGTAAACTCTAAAGACTCCTGTGTGTGGGAAAAACCCAGGAAATCAGCAGTTTCTGGCATTAACAGCCATGCAAAGGTGGAAATCACTCAGAACACATTTTTTCACCATTCTGATATAAACATTAAAAAAGATACAAATATTTCACTCTCACCTCATATTTATGCGCACACACACACAGCTGCTACATGAGCGGCACATACATACACATACTTGTTTGTGTATCTTTTGTACATCTGAAGGATTACAAACGGCATCCACTAAATGGCACGTCAGAGCCGAGCAGCCCTGTCCATCTGGTTTTCCAATCGAACTGTAAGGTTTAGCGATTTCATGCACGGCGACGTTAAAGAGACTGACGAGCCCTGCATCTCTTTCAAACTTTCTGCTACAGGCATGATTGCTGCCATGATCTGCAGGACCGGTACTCAAAATAGACAGTAGGTTTAAGTGGTTTTTGTATTTCAAACATGTATATTTACTCATTTATCAGACTCGTTGATCCAAAGCAAATGACAAATAAGAAAATACAAGCCAAAGAACCGGACTGTGTTTGGATGTTCATTAGATGTTCAAACTAATAATGGACTAGAATAGTACACAAGTATGCAGATTGAGACGCAACATTAGTTTCTTTGGTTACAGACACACTGTCACATGGTGCTGTACTGCCTCTACTGCACCAAATGACCACAAGACACATGAGGCAGCCATCTTGCCTATGCAAAGATAACAGGAAGTATAAATCAGCCTTAATAAGCTCTTGTGCTGAGTCTGGATGAGATTTTGCATTGTGCTGCTGAAACACAATAGGCTGGCTAGATAACTGCATGAATGAGCATGTGTACATGTGCAGGTCCGAATAAAGTGTAAAGTCGAGGAGTGTATATAAAACTTAATTGTGGTTTCCCTTGATACTCACACATCTACCCCATGTGCCTGCCAAGTATTTCGACAATAAACTAAACAAATGTACAAGCTCACATCCTGTAAGCCATCCAGCAAATTAGACCAAGTAAGAATGTGAATAGATCTACTGACTAGCAGCTAGTCAACAGCCGTTTTCTCCCTAATGACTTGCTACTTCCTGCTCTGCTTAATCTGAGGTCAGCCCAGATCTTCCTCTTTTACTTTAACAGCGCAACAAAATCCGTCTCCAGTGGTAGCGGATTTCTTCAAAGCATTGTTCATGGCCTCGGGTTTATGCAGAAGAGTGCTTCGCTGCCAGATGCGAGTTCCGGAGGAGCTGAGAGTAATGAGAACATGGTCTAGGTGCAGGTTTAAAATAAGTTGCTAGTGATAACAAGTATCTTGGGAGTTCGGTAACATCAAAAGCAATGGACATAGAATTGAAACTAGTTAAAAGAAACTTGCTGCTGTAATTGACTAAATAGCAAAAATATAAACGTGAGTTTGTTAGGATTTCGGATTTAAAAAAAAAAAAAAAAAAAAAAAAAAAAAAAAAAAAAAAAAAAAAACACCACACAAAACTAACTGTATCGTATACCTCATTAAAGGCAATGCAGAAAGTTAGGTAAAGAGCTCATGATAGCACAATAACCATCATTCCTCTGGAAACAAACAGTATCCTGATCGTATTTATCAATGAATTCAATTCAATTATATTTATTTAGCACTATTAACAATGGACATTGTCACAAAGCAGCTTTAAAGAAATATATAAATTCAGGATATACATTTAAAACTTATTATTTTATCTCTAATGAGCAAATCAGAGGCAATAGTAACAAGGAAAAACTTGCTAGGGCAATATGAGGAAGAAACCTTGAGAGGAAGCAGACTCAAAAGGGAACTATCCTCATCAGCATGACACTGGATAGTGCGATTGTAAATAATTTCCCTTCTATAACTGTGTACTATATGGACAAAACCAGGAAATTCATTCTAGTTTTAAAATAAAGTCTGTTTTGTTAGAAGCAGACCCGAGTGTTTTTGTGGGCGAGTCTGTTTACTAAAAGGTGTCATATTTTTAAGTCTATTGTATGTATAGGTGTGTGTGAATGAGAGAGACAGATAGGAGGCCTATATCGATGCTCTATTCTCTGCACTCTCACACATCAGCTGTGCTCACTTCCTCTCTCCTTTTCAGCAGAATTAACCGCTACACCTCTGACTCATGTTATCAAAGTCGAATCGATTAGCGGATGAGGTAAACAGAAACTGCTTGTTGCACTAAAACCAAAGGAAATGCGCAGCGGTTGTGCACTTAGCAAGACTGATTTACTGAAGCAAACCAACAATATAAGCAGCCATTGGGCCATGATCATGTTGCCACAATTTATATATTAAAAAAATTAATTAAAAACTGCATCCATGCTACCAAAATCTGCCTGTACACATTAATTAATGAAGAATCAATCTGAAGAGGTCTAAGCTCTCGACTTTTTGATGTTGATTCCAAGTGGACAGAGATGGATACGGTATTTTTACGCGTCTTGAAAGTAGCCTGATCTTAATGCTCTTAAAAGTAGATCCTAAAATAGAGAGTAAAATTGGGGTTTGTCCTAATTTTAAGAGTAGTTTACAGTTAAAACAAACGCTAACTCTGAATTCAAGCTGGCATTATGCAACATAGAGATAATCATAATTGTTCTCAATTCTATACAAAATGAGTTATGACGCAATAAAGCAACAAATTCGACAGACAGGCTCCAGTGGTCTTCAGTGCTAAGGTGCAGGTTGTCTAGACTCTCTCTACTCTCACGGTGGAAGTAAGGCCATGATCTTATATTTCCCCAAGTTTACCTCTGCTGGAAAATAACGTTAAAACAGCTATCGTGTGCCTTTTAACATTCACAGGAGCCAAGCCAGACTTTACCGAAAAATAAAAAAAACAGAAAGAGGAGTCAAAAATGAAAAACGTTTCAGAGCTCACTGTTTTTCTAATGTACGGAAGATAAAAAAGGGGGGGGGGGGGGGGGTAATTTCATTCTGAGAGGAAAAAAAAAACGACTGCTTAATGTGAGCATTTGACTTATCTATATAAGGCAGTATCAAGCAGTTCATGTACTGGAGCAATTCAGTTTCAGTACGGCTTAAAACTCTAGCAATGACAGAATGAAGAATGCTTTGGAATTTTTTTTTTTAAATTACTATGGATTACATCACCTGCACCAGGAGTGTTTTAAAAGAAAAAAACAAAAATAAAGTACACGATCCTGCAGGCTGATTCATTTGGCCATTACCATGACAGCTATAGTCAGTACAGAGCCTCAAACTACATGGAACAATATCACAATTGTAGTTTTCTGTAACTAAACCAATTATAAACCCATAAGAATAACTGTAGTGCAATTGCTACGATAGCTTTAGGACTGTAATCGGCACGAACAGTTTAGCACTCTGAAAACAAAACAGACTTCATGTTAAAACTGGAATGAATTTCCTGGTTACGTAATTGCCCTTTGGGTTGATATAGGTCACGGAGTAGTCAAAAAGAACTTATTTTATAATCGCACATCCTGTTCAGTGAGGATGAGGATGGGTTCCCTTTCCAGTCGGCTTCCTCTAATGGTTTCTTCTGCGTGTCGTCTCGGGGAGATTCTCTCGACACGGTCACCTCTGGCTTGCTTATTAGGATCAAATGGAAAATTCTAAATGGATATATTTCTGTAAAGCTGTTTTGTGACAAGGTTCATTGTCGCTATGCATATAAAACTAAACAGAACTAAATGTAATGCCATCATCTGAACACGTGAGTGCGGTAAACATGAAATGCAGGACAAACACATCTGACCCAAACTCGCTTTTGCTATTCATTTCCCATAGATTCCCTATGTTCATACTCAGCATCCTGGCAAGAATGTGGAGTGGAAAAAAGAAGGGTACACACCTCGTTTGTGGAGCCATCCCTCCTTCACGATCACGTCCGTCATGCTGGACAGAGGAAGACAGTCAGTGTCTCAGAGGGAGAGCAGCAGCTCCAAAGCCCACAATCTCCTTCACTTGGGCAAGGAGCCTCTTATCAAAGGTTACCTGTAGGAGCACAGATCAGAATACACATCATCAATATTTTGTCAACAGCTAAGGAAAAAAATTGTTGAGCCTTAACAATGTGTTCTACACATTACTGCACATCATACTTTTATTTGTTTATAGTTGCATTTTAGCGTTGTGAAGCATCTGCTGGACAAGTTATTTCTTGTTATCAGACTATATATCAGCTATAAACAGCAGTTCCCTTCTCAGCTTCTCTGTTTCTCTTAAGGTTAGAAAAACAAAAAAACAGCTCATCATGCCAGAGATACAGGAAGGTCCTTCCTGTGGCAGAAATCTTACTCTCTTCTACAAATGTTTTGTACACATCACCTTACACCTTACAGAAAGCTTTGGTATGTGTGTTAAATTAATCTTTGGTGTTTATTATTAGCACTAGATTATGCAGTCCACCCTACAGAGATGTCTCTGTGAATGAGAGCATTAATATAAACCTGTGATCTGAATAACAGCTGGAACTACTGTCCCGGTTTGTGCGCATGATCTCAGATTCTTGTTCTAGGCTGAAAGAAGTGAAAGCTGATGTGATCTGCTGTTGTAGCTCAGATGTGTAGTTTTGATGTGTTGTGTGTTCTGAGATGCACTTCTGCTCTCCACAGATGTAAAGAGTGATTATATGAGTTACTATGTACTTGCTATGTACTATGCTAGGTCAATCTTCTCTGATCTCCCTCAACAACAATGTGTTTCTGCCTGCAGACCCTCTGCTCACAGGAAAGGTTTTGTTTTTGTGCACCATTCTGTATAAACCCCAAAGACTGTTGTATGTGAAAATCAGAGATCGTCATTGGTTTCTAAAATATACAAACCAGCCCATCTGATATGAACAACTATGACATGGTTAAAGCCACAGAGATCACACTTTTTCTTCATTCTGATGTTTGATGTGAACATTAACTGAAGCTTTTGACCTGTATCTGCATGACTGGCTGATTAGATACCTGCTTAAATATTATCTTAATGTTCCTATTAAAGTGATTATAAACAAATAAGAGTAACACACAGCACCATAATCCATCTTAGTCATGTATACGGTCCACGGCTGCTCCCAGTGTGGCCAAACAGAGCTTAAGTGGCAAGTTACAATAAAATTCATGTTTAATTCAATGATGCATCATTTCGCCCCCAAACCACACCCCCAAATTATTAGGAATTTTAAATAGTAAGTGTGATTTCCTGCGTTATTAAGAAATGATATAATCACTTCCCCAACCTAATGTTATTCATAACTTTTCATACAAGTTGCCTTGTGACAACATGAGGTCGAAGACTGATGATCTGAAACACAAGAATCCATCATCACCATCATCAGTGTTAGAAAAGCAGAGCCTAAAGGCTCATATGCTCATTGTAGAAGTGCATCATATATTCTTGATCCCAGAATCATTTTTGTTGTTGTTTAAATCAGATTAACTTGCTAAGTTATGAATATTAAGTACTACTAATAAAATATTATCTGCTTTTTTTGTCTCCAAATATTTAGTCTCCACCTGATATAAATCTAAAAGTGGATGCACTTGGTGGTAGCATGATCTCAGTGGAGAATTTACAGCAGCATCATTCCTGCACCTGTTTCCCAGTTGGGAAATGTTTCAATTTGTGCCATAATTTGATCATTTGTTAATTACTAGGCACAGCCAACTACCAAGAACTGCTCAATTACCATCCAATTTATCTTTATCTAATCAGCCCCTCCAGGATTTTGCTAGGTTTGTTGTGGTTGTTGCAGCCAAAGATTTTTTACTTAATTTTACTGCAGCTTTTTGGTTTTTTGGGGGTTTTTTTTTTGCAATGCAACTTGGAGTTTTTTGAGCTTTTTTGAAGAAAACAAATTAGCTTTAACTAAATTCTTTTTTTAAACTACCAGTGAAATATAATTACTTTATATGATAGTTGTACTCCTGTTCAACACGTGTGAATAGAGGGCTTTGGCTGAATGCATGTTGGATGTCACAAGACACATCTGGGCCCAAACCTGCTGCAATATTGAAAAATTGCAAACTCCTCAAAGTATTAAGTTATTCATTCCTGTCCACTGACCTGAGAAAAGGGGAAACAAAAAAAAGCAACTTTTACACGCTATACATGTTTACATACGTATAACACACTACTAATGTTCACTGAACAGCTGGTGAACCAACCGTTTTATTGGTAAACCAGCAACACTCTGGGTTGCAGTGTTGGGGAAGAGCGCAAGCAAAACAGCTAACAGTGCAGTTCAACCTGTCATGCAAATCTGATAATTGCATGTCAGGGGACAATACGGTACGGACATGGCCATCAAATCAACGATTGCAAGCAGATAAGGATTGCAACTAGACAGAATCCTCCCCTTTCAGAGGAATCTGACTATTCACTTCATTTCCTTTCAAAGCCTTTAGCTAGCTTTTTACTCTTTGGGGTTTCAATATGTCCGCCTGTATCGCTCTGGGCAACAAAAGCTACACTGTTAGTGTGGAGAAGCATCTGAGAATGCATATCGCATTGAATGCTGAAGCAGATCGACTACAACAGCAGAAGACTGCATTGAGACTCATTAGTGTCAGCCATGAACATGAATCTGAGGCTATTGTGAGTACAGGTTCTTCAGGTCTTTTATCCAAACTTTTCACACTGGGCACATGCGCTGTGATGTGATTGCTGGTCTGGATTCAGACTTGATCCTATTGAACCCTCAGTGCGTTTCCATTCATCTTACATCATAATAAACAACCTCAGGAAACATACCACGACTCGTCATGTATATACATATATATTATTTTGGTGTTATCATGTGCAGTAAGATTCTTCACCACTTCTGTGTCCATTGCAACTCATGCTGAAAGTGTGTTGTGGAAACCAATGATGTCATCATCGGATAAAACACATGCGCAGGTTACTTTACTTCCTGAACAAGTGCAGACCCGAGTACGAGTTGTGTTCACGTTCACAGAAATCACAGCACGGTTCCAGTGCAAGCAAACTCACATCACCTCCTCGAATTCAGTACCATGGTGCACTTCCCGGTCCACATGACCAACTTTTCATGCAAGTTCCATTTTAGAGTGAACTGCCAGAGTGAAAGCTTCTTTAAAACTGTACAGTTTCGGTGAACCTGTGCCAACTAGAGCCTCTGATTCCTGTTTGGAATCCATGGGGATGTTTATCAATGTTTATCAAATGATTTAGTGATTATTTGAGTCTTGTCATTCTAATTTGACGGTGGAGCGGTGGTAGCTCAAGTGGTTAAGGCTCTGGGTCGTTGACCGGAAGATCAGGGTTCAAGCCCCAGCACCGCCAAGCTGCCACCGTGGGCCCTTGAGCAAAGCCGTTAACCCACTGCTCCGCTCTGACCCCAACCCCCAAGGATGTACTGTGCGGCTACCTCGTGATTGGCTGATTTACATTGTAAAATTGCCCTTATGCCTTTTTTTAGTCGTTATAATCACACCACTACAAACACAAAGTACATAAAGTAACAGTCTAGTGTAATATTATTGGAAATTAAGTGCAATTATCCTTATTGTGATTACGATCTATTATTAACAGCACTGAAAAGGAAAATGGTAAGTGCCAAGCCCTGCATCGCTGGGTTCATTGCTGACAGACATATGCTCTTGGCAGCTGGTAATTTGGTAATGTGGTTAAATAGAGCCATACTCCAAAACACAGTTTCCTTAACTGATGAAGGAAGAGCACTTCAGAGGCTGACACAAACGAAAACAGAAATGTGTCGAGTGGCTGCTCGTTTACAGGAAGCCATTAGTCTGGAACGGACAGCGGTTGCGTTGTGTTGACCTTCTACTTGTGGGAGCCGGAACCCAAATTACTATTACGCAAAAACGTGGAGGAGCCATTAACAGTCGAAGGAACTTTGGTCATTGTGGAAAAGGTTCGACGGTGACGGAACAGGAAGTTTAAAAGCGACTAGACATGCTCAGTGCTCACCAGCAGCCCACAACTTCAACTTTCCTGCACTGAACACAATTAAACGCTTCCACATCGGTCTCTCTTATTCAGTGGGACTATGTGGCATGTAGATTTCTGATCACCCACACTGTCTCACAAGAAAACCCTACCTCATGACAAGGCAGGTGTCAGACATATGAATGATACTATTGTGTGTGTTTGGGGGGGGGAGACAAACCCTAACCTTGGCTAAACCTCCAAATCAAATAAAACAGTACAACAAACGTAATTGTGCAACTTTCCAATACAAGACCTATATACTTACATATTTACAGACTTGGCACCTATTAGTAATATTCATTGAGGTTCTTACACACAAGTTAGCATTTTTATATCTCAGAAATAAGGAATATAAAATTTTTGAATGATTTCTCACCAAAAATGGCATTAAATTGTGAGCTGCTGTTTTAAAAAATGACACAAAACATAAATTACTACAGTGTGTATCTACCTTGGTTTGTCTGTCTGTTTTATTTACATGTACACACACACGTATACATACACACATATATGTATTTAGACACATCTGTAACTACTTTCGCTGAAGCTGTACTCATGTTCGACTCATGAACTGAAGACGACTCAATACATGTTGTTGACGGCACACAATGCGCAGAAATCTTCTGAAAAGCTGCCGTGATTTAGAAAATCTGCAAGCTCCTCTGAATATCGCAGGGTTTGCTTGATTTTGTGTTCGGTTATATGATCTTCAAGGCAGCAGTGTGAGAAGTTAATGCTGGTTCTGACAGAAAGGAATCAGGATACACAGTGCATGACAGGTCAGCGCTGTTTTGGCAGCAAAAGGGGAACCAACGCAATAGGTGTCTCACAGATGGTCATAATGTTATGCCTGATCGGTGTATTTCTTAAAGCTCCACATAATGATGTTGATGTTCAGCCTAGTGAGTCAGAATGTTTCAATAATCCCACAGTGCAAAACACCGACCTGAGCCCTCTGGCTAATGTTAAAAGTCCACTGATGTAACGTTTACCTGTTAAATTGCTAACTTCAGTGCTAATGACTCAGCAAAAGAAGGGATGGGTTTTTAACCAACGTTAGTAAATTGTTAATATGCCCTTGGAAAATTTTCAAATAAAATGATCTGAAAGTAGACATGTTGACACACAGTGGCATTGTCTGAACAAGAAAAATCGCTCCTTCCTTTTCCCCCTGGGCATTGTGGTGTTTTTAATGTTTGTTTTTTTCCCCCCTCAATTTAATACAAGATTAAAGCTAGTCATCATCCAAAAGTTTTTAGTATTTTAATTATTAGTTCCTCGGGATATTCGAGATGATGAAAGAAAACAAACCAAATGAGATACATCGTCATATGGTTTTCTTTTTTTCGCATTATCCTGGCAGCATTGATGGCACCCTGTTGGCAGAATTCCACAGGAAAGGAAGCGGCAGTGAGGATGTGAATGGGCTGTGCAGTCTCTATTCAGCCGTTTGTGATATTTACTGCCATTTACTCACTTATGTTTACTTAGAAGAGCAGTAGGATGAGGCAGGTTACGGTAGATCTGTCTGTAAATAGACTTTTCTATTCATTGTATGTTATCATCGTTACATCTTTTGAATTATTTAAAACATGAAGGCTGAAGTGAAAATATCCTGCAAGGTGCTCTTCAATCATATCCCCCGCCCACTCTCTGTGCTCCTCCTCCTATCACTTTTCCACATAGAAACATCAGCTTGCAGTCAGATGATAATTCATACCACATTATAGCTGAGGACTGATGAGAGGAAACGACCATGCTAATGCTCATCACTGTGTTAATAAGTAGTAAGGGAATTTAAATGTAGTTGAATGAGGACATCCTATTTTCCAGATCTAATTTACTTGGCACTGATTTGGTTAATGCTTGTTACCTGCTATAAGAAAGCTTGCTTGTCTCTTATAATTTGCCATTCTGCCACAAACGGCGTGATAAAGTCATCAGCAGTGAAAGCTGACGCGTTTTGTTCTTTGGGGATATTATACACATATACATCGATCAGGCACAACATTATGACCACCTGCTTAATATTGTTCAGTCCCCCTTTTGCTGCCAAAACAGCCCTGACCCGTCATGCACTGTGTATTCTGACACTTTTCTATCAGAACCAGCATTAACTTCTTCAGCAATTTGAGCAACAGTAGCTCGTCTGTTGGATCGGATCACACGGGCCAGTTTTCACTCCCCACGTGCATCAACGCCCATGACCCTGTCGCTGGTTCATCACTGTTCCTTCCTTGGACCACTTTCGATAGATACTGACCACTGCAGACCAGGAACACCCCACAAGAACTGCAGTTTTGGAGATCTTCTGATCCAGTCGTCTAGCCATCACAATTTGTTCCTTGTCAAACTCGCTCGAATACTTACGCTTGCCCATTTTTCCTGCTTCTAACACATCAACTTTGAGGACAAAATGTTCACTTGCTGCCGAATATATCCCACCCACTAACAGGTGCCATGATGAGGAGATAATCAGTGTTATTCACTTCACCTGTCACTGCTCATAATGTTATGCCTGATCGGTGTACATACGCATGCATACACACACACAAACTGAATGCTGTGGTGCTGTTTTCACACACACAAAATAAAAAAAGACTGGAGGAGGCCTGATCTAACTCTAGAAAAGCCCCTGCATTTAACACACCATGAGTCCATCAAGGCCTTTGCGTTAAATGAGGTTGTGCAGCTCTGGCTTGTAATATTCATTTCATCAACAGTGTTCACATTAGCGCAAGCTCAACTTCATTTTCGGGAACTGTGTGGACACTTCATTTACACTTGCTTGTACCGATTCTTCACACTGATAACAGCTGGCTCCTCAACAAACATCAACTCAGTTTCTTTTTACTGTTATCCAGTTTTTAATCTCAGCGCTTGAGATTAACACTAGTTTATCACACCTTTTTAAATTTAGGATGCAGAACTCGTGAGCCTGTGTGGTTTGCTAATGTGTTTCACGCACCGTAATTATTTTCTACTCTTTCAATCATAAACAACTGCACTGCATTTTACATTGCTTTTATGCCCATATTGACTACACTGCAACAAAAAAAGTAGACATTAGGGCACAAAACCCCTCAATAAAGGTGTTTTTTACTCTCTTTCTAGTAGCAAATGATAAATCGGGAAAAATTAATTTAAAGTTCGGAAATTTTAACAAATGTAATTTTCCTGATTTATCATTACCCATCGACAGCAAAATTTTCTTCCTGCTGATTCCAACTTTTTGTTTCTTCCTCTCTGCATGATTTTTTTTTTGTTTGTTTGTTTTTTTTAAATCCACCATCTTAACATATTTTAGTCCAAAGCCCAGTTCCTATTCCTGACTAATGTTCTCGACTCTGTGTTGTTAAATATATTTGGTGCATGCAAATGAGGTTCAGCCACAGACTCGGGGTGACTCCTGTTTTTGTGGCAGTTTAGCATCGTCTGCAAGTTTCCACTCTACATTCTCCCTAGCTTCACTTCAATGAAAGCACTGCCACACTTGGCTTTGTTTGGGTGTGCCTACCACCAACTATTTCCTCAAAAGCACCACATGCACACTAACATAATGTAAGCAATATGAAACTGCTTCGAAGGAGCTCTTTAATTTTGCGCCAGAGTCAAAGTGGTTGCAGGAGTAATGCATTTAGTCAAATGAAAAGTCTCACCACTAGTCATCACCTTTCAACCCTTCATAGCTACCAAAAGGAAATGGACACAGGTAGGACAGAGGCATGCATACGGACAGTCCTGGATTGAAACCAGTAGCTGGAACAGTTAGAAAATCTGACAAGACTGTAGAACGTCTAGTCTTCGATATTCTGCTATGAACACCCGAGTCAGTCAGAACAGACATTTACTAAATTAAGGTGAAGTAAGATCTACAAAAGTGCACTTCTTGTTAAATCTTGTTAAATTGAAAAAGGAGAACCTTTTTTTCAAAACCCTGTGCCTGGAAACACCCACGGCTTCTCTACTGCATGACTAAAGATACATTCACTGGCCAGTCGTAACATTAAAAGCCATCGAAGCCTGGACTCCACAAGACCTCTGAAGGTGTGCTGTAGTATCTGGCACCAAGATGTTAGCAGCGGATCCTTTAAGTCCTGCGAGGTGGGGTCTCCACAGAACGAACTTGTGCTCGATCGGACTGAGGTCTAGCCTTACTTCACCACTCCTTCTTTGGACTACTGTTGCTGGGTAGTAACCACTGCATACCATGAACATTTTACAAGAGCTGTTGTTTTAGAGATGCCCTGACCAAGTGATCTAAACATCATGATTTGGACCTTATCGAAGTAGCTCGGATTCTTATGCTTTCTTATTGTTTCAGCACAAGAATTTTGATAACTGACTGTTCGCTTGTGCCTAATATATCCCACCTCTTGACAGGTGGCACTGTAATAATATGATCAATGTTTTTCACATTACCTGTCAATGGTTTTAATGTTATGGCTGCTCGTTGTTTGTAGCCACAGAGGGACTCCAAGTAAAGTATTTTAGAGAGAAATGGACAGAAATGGAAAGAAAAAGCAAGTTACAGCGGTGTATTACCGGGCCTGAAACCCAAACACTGAGCTACCGTTAAACATAGCAGTCTCTGCATTACAAACAGCTAAATGCCTGCATAGCTGGCAGTTGGCCAGCAGCAACTGAATGAACTCAATACCCTGACTCGGGGTCACATGGTCCACAGCAGCTTCGGGGCCTCCACCCACTGATACACAGTCTCTCTCTCTCTCTCTCTCTCTCTCTCTCTCAGACTCGCTCACACACTCCTTCTCTCTCTCTCTCCAATCATTCATCATTTCAGCTCGGCCTGCACGAGTCGGCCCCATTCAATGTAAATCAGTGCCTCATGGCTCAGACTAAACCACGTCCTGGTGGAACAGTTGTTTTTTTTTTTTACACTACCACTACAACGTGGAAGAACTTTTAAGGCAAAAATGAGTCATCACATCTGCAAAGTGCTGAAGTAGCGACAGACGCATCATATCAGGGGAAACACTGGAGTAATAATAGCACTAAGACTACAGAGTATTAATGGAAAAATCCACTCTGAACAAACTTTGCAAATGAATCTTTAGAAGCATCTGATCTGCACTGGATATGTTCTGTAATGAAATGACTAAAAAAAAAAAAGTTTCAACTTTTTTCATCAAAATGATCATGCTGGTTTCCCCCCAATGCCATTCAACTACTGATACTGGCCCCAGCAGGATTTAGCTCTTGCTTCATCCCTACATAAAGAGAGCGATGCAGCAGCACTTTATCCCTTCTGTCTGTCCAGCTATCTCACCTCTTCATCTGCACTCTGCTCTGACAGATCAGCTTTTAAGGCTTCTACTTTCATGCAACATCAGTGCTCGCCATCTTGTCTCTGTCGTACCTCGTATAGCTGCATTGCAGTCTGGTGCTTTGCTTTGAGTCCAACGTTCGTGTCTTCACTACTTCTACAATAGGTTTCAGACTGGGATGATAGTGAACATCGCTGGAAGTGGGGGAAAGAAAAAAAAAAAGCTCTTGGGTACAAGGCTGTGAAGATGAAAGTGTAAGTGTAATAAGCCTGTGCATGCTCTAGCTTGCAGGGAATGTCTGCTTTTGGCAATAAAACAATTTATTCAATTTTCCATAAACACTCAGAGCACCTCCCAACATGGAAGGAGGAGGTCAAGCCATTATGTACGCCATCATTGGACATGTTTACAACAAAAAAGGATAGTGAAGGACGTAATTAGCCGGGATACACTTAGTTCATTCAGTTATAAGCAATAGGGGCCGAACAGTGAACATGAGTCAGCTCTGAAAAACATTCACTCATGAGATCATCAAGTCTAACAAATAGCAATGTGATTTCAGTCGTCTTCTCAGAATATTACTAGTCATGCTGGTTAAAATAAGCTCCACTGGTCGAATTCTGTAACAAACTATTCAATAGCATGTTTTCCATGTCATGATGAAGATCCTCTAACGTCAGACATGTGATGAAAGAAAATGTTTACATTCTGATTAAACCATCAGTGTGATTCAGACTCATGCAAAAAAAAAAAGGGGGCCTTGTAAACAGAACTCACAGTGAGTTGGCGATAATAAGAATAGTTATAGTATGGCTTTTTTAGAAGTCCTGTGCGGTCGTCCTATTGGCGGATTTAAGACGAGCATCGTAGCAGCAGCTACACTTGGAGAATTTATTTTATTTACTGCTAGAATTTTGTTGTTGCCCGTCTTATGCGTTCCCGATCTTGACTCAAGACTGAAGATGTGCAAGAGCAAATCTGGGCTGAAAAGCGTACCGTGTAAAGGCAGCAGTTTATAAAATTTTCCTCCAAGATCCTAAAAAAATAAAAAAGACCCAAAGTGATAGAAGGCCAGTCATATGACAAGGCCAGCAGTGGCTCTTTTTTTTTCCTTGTTGATGTTTAGGCCTGACTCCTGAGGCATGCCTACCCTACCCAACACCAACACACACAATAACCTCGACTGTGTGTGAGCTGATTTCAGGCAGCATTCCTGGGATTCTGCATGTCACTGACGGCACACTTGCGTCAACAGGACCCTGAGGAACTTGGAGACCTTTCACATATTAATGGACATGAAGAAAGAATAAAGAGTGCAGGAGGGAAAAAAATGCCTCAGCATCTTCAAGGCATAAATGAGTCTTTTTTTTTAAAGAAAAATAGCCTCCATTAAGGTCTTGTGAGTCTGCAAGAGACGTTAAGGTGATATAATGAGCTGTGTTAGAAGAGAAGAGAAGAGAAGAGAAGAGAAGAGAAGAGAAGAGAAGAATAATAACCAAGTAGTTACAAAGTAAAGTATGAAGCAAAAGAAAGCCTATGCTTTTATTGTCCTTCCTGCTACTGTTTGCCTCCTACAATCAAAACAGATAAGGTTCAAAAAGTAACATGCCTCCATTTCCAAATACATCTTCCCATCTAAGAGCACTAGATCTGACTAAATATCACAGACTATCTATTGCACTAAACGTAAACAAGAAGCAGTTTTAGGACACAGCCGTAGAGATGTATAACGAGAGAGAGAGATGTATAGAGAGAGAGAGAGAAAGAAATGTATAACGAGAGAGATGAATAAAGAGAGAGAGATGTATAACGAGAGAGATGTATAACAAGAGAGAGAGAGGGAGGTATAACGAGAGAGAGGGAGATGTATAACGAGAGAGAGAGGTATAACAAGAGAGAGAGAGGGAGGTATAACAAGAGAGAGAGATGTATAACGAGAGAGAGAGAGAGAGAGAGATGTATAACAAGAGAGATGTATAAAGAGAGAGGTATAACAAGAGAGAGAGAGGGAGGTATAACAAGAGAGAGAGCGAGAGAGATGTATAACGAGAGAGAGAGATGTATAACGAGAGAGAGAGAGGTATAACGAGAGAGAGAGAGAGAGAGAGAGAGAGAGATGTATAACGAGAGAGAGAGAGAGATGTATAACGAGAGAGAGAGAGATGTATAACGAGAGAGAGAGAGAGATGTATAACGAGAGAGAGAGAGATGTATAACGAGGAGAGAGATGTATAACGAGAGAGAGAGATGTATAACGAGAGAGAGAGAGATGTATAACGAGAGAGAGAGAGATGTATAACGAGGAGAGAGATGTATAACGAGAGAGAGAGATGTATAACGAGAGAGAGAGATGTATAACGAGAGAGAGAGATGTATAACGAGAGAGAGAGATGTATAACGAGAGAGAGAGAAATGTATAACGAGAGAGAGAGAGAGATGTATAACGAGAGAGAGAGAGAGATGTATAACGAGAGAGAGAGATGTATAACGAGAGAGAGAGATGTATAACGAGAGAGAGAGATGTATAACGAGAGAGAGAGAATGTATAACGAGAGAGAGATGTATAACGAGAGAGAGAGAGAGAGAGATGTATAACGAGAGAGAGAGAGAGAGAGAGATGTATAACGAGAGAGAGAGAGAGAGATGTATAACGAGAGAGAGAGATGTATAACGAGAGAGAGAGAGAGAGAGCTGTATAACGAGAGAGAGAGAGAGAGATGTATAACGAGAGAGAGAGAGAGAGAGAGAGAGATGTATAACGAGAGAGAGAGAGATGTATAACGAGAGAGAGATGTATAACGAGAGAGAGAGAGCTGTATAACGAGAGAGAGAGAGAGAGAGAGAGAGAGAGATGTATAACGAGAGAGAGAGAGAGAGAGAGAGAGAGATGTATAACGAGAGAGAGAGAGATGTATAACGAGAGAGAGATGTATAACGAGAGAGAGAGATGTATAACGAGAGAGAGAGAGATGTATAACGAGAGAGAGATGTATAACGAGAGAGAGAGAGAGAGAAAAGAATAAATCAACTTAAATAAGCTCTACTTCTCACGGGTGTGCCCAGCGGCCCAAAGAGAAAAACACAGCAGATAGCCACAGGAAAAATCAGCTTTGTAACTTTTTCAGAAAGCCATTTTACAAGCTTTTGTCAGTGTTTAAGAGAATGCTAAGACAAGCTAAGAGCTGTGATGAACAAAAAGTAGTAGGCCCTAACCGTCCACGCGGCGGCCAGCGTGAGCGGACACAATGTAGAAATGTCAGATCAATAGAGCACTCGGGCTGGGTTTAGCTTCGCGGACACACACACACACACACACACACACACACACACACACACACACACACACTGTTCCTGTTTACACACGTACGGGTTGTTTTTTTAACATTGTGTTTACGGCGCGCACACACACATATATATATACACACACATATAAGGTGTCTCTTTTTTATTTGCCTAATAGACACGAATATAAGCAGTAGAAAAGGCCTAGACAGGAGCAGCCTGAGAGAGAACAACTGCATCCTATAGAACACGATGAGACCTTCCCTTTCAGATCAACTGTCCGCCGCGTCGCCGCGAAAAGAAGCAAAATGGCACCTTACCTCGACGACAGATCAAAAATGACTCCGGAACATTGCCCTGGGTGGCGTTAGGCGATTTTCGCTGGCTGCTAAATCCCACGGAAAAAGGCCAGGTAAAGTGTTTTCATTTACCCCGCTCCCCTTTTGCCTTTGCTCCACTACGCCTCCCAAACGGCTCTGGCTCTGCAGGGCTGCTGCTGCTACTAACAGGACGCCGCGGTCCTAGCGCCGACCTTATTACTGAACATGAACATAATGACCACGTGCGCTCAGTGGAGTCAGGTATAAAGAACAGCTTCAATCCACTTAATCCACTTTTGTAGGAATTTACTTTCTTTCTTTCTTTCTTTTTTTTCTCGAAATGTCTGAGTCTTTATAGGTTGCAAAATATATAACCATTGTCTCTTGAATCGGCTAATATGATAGTTTTCTAATAAAAAACAACTCGGCGGATACTCTGTAGCAGATACTCTGTTGTGATTTATCTAAATTTCCTATTATTATCCCAGTATTCAAGGATTGAGAAGCTTCCAGAGTGATGCACAGGTGATACAGGTTTTGAAAAACAAATAACAATATCATTTTAACAACCACAAATGGAAAATTCGGGGGCACAGTGGCTTGGTGGTTAGCACGTTTGCCTCACACATCTAGAGTTGGGGGTTCAATTCCCACCTCCGCCGTGTGTGTGGAGTTTGCATGTTCTCCCCGTGCCTCGGGGGTTTCCTCCGGGTACTCCGGTTTCCTCCCGCAGTCCAAAGACATGCGTTGGTTGATTGGCATCTCTAAATTGTCCATAGTGTGTGAGTGAATGAGAGTGTGTGTATGCGCCCTGAGATGGGTTGGCACTCCGTCCAGGGTGTATCCTGCCTTGATGCCCAATGACACCTGAGATAGGTTCTGTTTCTACCCGAGAGTAGATCGGATAAGCGGTAGACAATGAATGAATGAAATAGAAAATTCATAATCGTAATGAAATAAACAATGGGTACAAATCAAATCCTCAAATAAAAGTCAATTAATATGCCTTAAATTAAGGATTGAATATTTTCGTTCTTGATTCCTCTTGTCCTTTTCTGTTTCCTTTTTTTTTTTTTTTTTTACATCCTTCCCCTCACTTCCTCTTCCCCTTGTGGGAAGAGCTAAGAAGAGAGGAAGGGAAGCAAGGAAAGGAGATGTTGAGACGCAACTAAAGAAATAAGAAGCAGCCCAGGAATAGGACTTGAGAGTTGACATCATGCCACACTGCATTGTGGGATTGATTTGCCATGTTCGTTCAGGACAAAGAGTTGACAAACTTGATTTTTCAGTTTGTTATAAATTACATGTTTGGATGGAACTCAAAAGCTATTTTAAGAAACTTTTAAAGAATGCAAAAATGTGCCATTTTGAGAAGTCTAATTAAAGATGTCATTCTCTTCTAAACACTTCCTCCTGTAACCACACTGTTCGTTGGATTCTGTTTTATTCTTTTTTTCAAGTATTTTAACACGTTTTTTTTTTAGATGGATAGATGGACACATGAACTTATAAACATAATTGCATGCTGCATCACTTCATTCAAGTCAGTTGAATGAAGTGAAATTTAGCCATTTACTGTATATTTAGCTTTCACAGTGTTTTTACTTGTTATTGCTGAAGCCTGAGCAATTTGGTGTCCATCACATTGCCCCCCCCAAGAAAACTGTAAAATTACATTAATTATATTCACTGCCTATTTTCCTTTTTTTCTTTTACCACAGTTACCACAATGATCCTCAATGTGAAAAGTAATTTAGCTAGAACATTAGAAGAAAGATACGTACTGGAGAAATTAGAGCTTTTATCTTACTTTAATAGCTGGTAACACAACACATGTAATCTCTCTCTCTTTCTCTTTCTCTCTCTCTCTCTCTCTCTCTCTCTCTCTCTTTCTTTCTTTCTTTCTTTCTTTTTTCTCTCTTTCTTTCTCTCTTTCTTTCTCTCTCTCAGTCACAAAATATCACTGCCACACACACACACACACACACACACACATTCACACCTAGAGGAAACTGGAGAACCCATAGAAACCCCATAGTGATACTCCACATAGATAGTAAGTAGAGCTCGGGGCTGAACCCCAAATCTGTGATGTCTGAGGTACTGACACAAGCATTTTCTTGATGAGGTGAAAAAGTTCCTTCCACCAATTTAAATATGACTCATGAATTTCTAAGTAAGAAACCTAAATGGAAATAGCAGATATTTTTAATGCTTGTCCTATGCTTAGCTGGTGCACTGAAGGGAAAATGGAAGAAAAAGGTAAAACAGAAACAGATTTATTTCGACATGACACTCATGTGTGCATGTTGAACATCTCATTTAAGATTTCATCCTGCTTTGCTGTTACAATAATCACCACTCTTCTGGGATGGCTTTCTTCTAGATTTTGGAGCTTGGCTGCTCACTGGGTGCAGGTGGCTCACTTTCTTCCACACCAACCTTGGCAAACTGTGTCTTCATGGATTTTGTTCACTTTGTTCCATCCATAAATCCATCCATCCATCCATCCATCCATTCATCCATCCATCCATTTTCTTTACCACTTATCCTACACAGGGTCGCAGGGAGCCTGGAGCCTATCCACAAGGACTCAAAGCACAAGGTGGGGAACACCCTGGACAGGGTGCCAACCCATCAAAGGGCACAATCACACACACTATGAACAATTTAAAATGCTAATCAGCCTAAAACACGTCATTTATAAACTAGAGTACCCAAAGGAAGCCTCTGAAGCATGGGGAGATCGTGCAAACTCCAGACTCACAGGGTGTTGATCGGAATGGACCGAGCTGAGATGTGAGTCAACCATGCTAACCACTAAGCCACTGCATATCCTATAGGTATCCTATACACATCCCATCCTATACTATTGCGTGCTTCCAACTTTGTGCCAAAATGTCCTAACCTCCTTAAGTGCCTGAGCGATGTTTTGCAAAGTTCTCTCTGTGTCCACATGGTTCTCCAGGTCCTCTGGTTTCCTCTCACTTCACATCCAGGATATATTCCTGCCTTGTGCTCAGCTTTCCAGGAAGAGGCCCCAGATCCACCAAAACCCAGACAAGGATAAAGCAGTTATTGATGAATAATGAAAGGATGAATAAACAAATGAATTTATACTCATTTAGAAAAACTTCACTACACATGGTCTAAACAAGAGTTTATTCACAATACCTGAATTCACTCCATTCTGAGGAAAGTAAATCATGACCAGCCAGATTGTTATAATAATTTATATAATAATTCATTTAGATTTAAATGTTGTCTTTTACAAAGAAATGTACTGTCATTATAAACAAGGATAAGCAGAAATAGCCAAATCAGATTTATTTAATAGAATAAATTTTAAGACATGTCTATCTGGAAAAAAACAAGTGCTGGAAAATCACCAACCTACCCTGGGGCTTTTATTAATCCTCGGACCTCAAATAACGGACGTGTGTTCCAGGGAAGAAAGTTTTTGCTATGTTGCCTTGTAAAAATGAACTCTCAGAGACATGAGAACACTTCTCTAAGGGTTTAAGAGGTGTTGCAAATCTGCTTTTAGCGGCTTCTAGTTAAATTAAAAATGACTGCAGGAGGTCCAACATCAGAATGAAGAAAAAGTGTGACCTCTGTGACTTTAACCATGGCATGGTTGTTAGTATCAGATTTGAGTATTTCAGAAACTGAAAGTCTCCAGGGATTTTCACGCAAAACAGTCTCTATAGTTTACACAGAATGGTGTGAACAACAAAAAACATTGAGTGAGACATTAGTCGACAAGGTTTTTCCAACCACAGAGTTAATGCCAGTTAGTGACAGTTATGAGGGTGGAGACACTTTGTTGATAAAAGAGATCAGAGGAAAATAGTCAGATTGCTTTGATCTACTGCAAAGGATACAGGATGTCTTTTAGCTTAGATTCATCGTTGTCTAAAACTGTAAATACAGTGCAAATATAGTGTAAGTGCATCGAGTGAATTTTATTAACATCTGAGGTTTTCTTGGCAAAGGATTACGGTTTAGAGTCACATCTATGAGAACCGTGTTTGTTTGACTGTCATTTGTGTGCCACTGAGGCAGCGTTAGTGTCTGCACTGCTGTTTGTTAGATTTATGTACAATATGTAGTGTAACGCATTTTAAAGTTAGCTGCTTTTGCATTTATTTCGATTTCATTTCAAACACAGAGCACATTATAATGTTATGTTCTTAAACAGAGAGTAGATTAAGATTTTATCAAACAGTTAAAATGATAAATGGACAAAGACCAACAACTTTTGATAAATGTTTGAGAAGGAGATGGAGAGAGAGAGAGATGAAACAGCCGATTGATATTGGTGAACTGACCTGATTGCTTTGACTCCCTTAAAAGAGCTGGAATTCAATTCACTATCATGAATATGCATGGTATGCTAATTGAAAACGTTCCCATGTCATCCCACCATGACCGCTCAGTCTCCTCCCCCAGAACCATGATTACACTATGCTTTTATGTGACTAACCATGACTCTCGCCGTCCAAGGACTTTCAGTGGTATTGAACACAAGCCGGTTTGTTGTAATCTAAGATAGACAGAGATCTCAAGAAATGTATTCATTATTAGGAATTTTATAGAAACAATAAGTTTAATCAGAGACTGACATGAAGTTACTGTGCAACTGCTGTACATGTTGGATCGCAAGGATTGTGTGTAGATAAAGGTTAACCATGTCACCATGTTTGGTGTCCTCTAACCACAGGGCTGCACAGAAATAATAAAAACATAAAAGAAACTATTTTATTTCCATTTTATTGGCTATTGCAGTCTGCAGGGTATTTTAAAAAATGACCGTTTCTGTCTGTTCCTCTTTGCCTCACTTGTCTGAGTCACAGTTTTTTGGGGTTTTTTTTTTTTTTTGCATTGATAAATTAAGCTCACAAGCAAACCCTAGCAATATTGAATAAAAAACAAAAGTTGCTAGAGCGCTTCTTTTAAAATGAGGAAAGACCCAATAATGAGACAGCAGAAGACTGCCAATAAAAAGAAAGCTGCATTTAAAAGGAAAACTTACAGGTTCATTGCAACAGGTGATTCACATGCTGTGAAATATATGACAACCGGCCATCCAACAAGGCCATAGTAAAAATAAAGTGCATAATATATAAAGTAATAATTATATTCACAGTATATATGTTATAATTAAAATATATTATATACTTCACGGGGGGCACGGTGGCTTGGTGGTTGGCACGTTTGCCTCACACCTCCAGGGTTGGGGTTTCTATCCCCGCCTCCGCTGTGTGTGTGGAGTTTGCATGTTCTCCCCGGTTGGGCCTCCGGGGGTTTCCTCCCCCAGTCCAAAAGACATGCATTGTAGGTTGATTGGCATCTCTAAATTGTCCGTAATGTGTGATGGGTTGGCACTCCGTCCAGGGTGTATCCTGCCTTGATGCCTGATGACGCCTGAGATAGGCACAGGCTCCCCGTGACCCGAGAATAGAACGGATAAGCGGCAGACAATAAATGAATATATACTTTATTGTACCTTGTTCTGAGCCTGATCCCCTAGAATTGAGGGGAAGGATGTAAAAAAAAAAAAAAAAAGGAAACAGAAAAGGACAAGAGGAATCAAGAACGAAAATATTCAATCCTTAATTTAAGGCATATTAATTGACTTTTATTTGAGGATTTGATTTGTACCCATTGTTTATTTCATTACAATTATGAATTTTCTATTTGTGGTTGGTAAAATTATATTGTTATTTGTTTTTCAAAACCTGTATCACCTGTGCATCATCACTCCTTAAGCCGGTCTGGCATACAATAAGTTTGGGGAGCACTGCTTCAATCCACTGATCTTATTTTACAGAGAAGAATATCTTTATTATATATTATATATTTATTATTTATTACATATTATATCTAATGCATTAAAATTGCACACAATTGCATACATAATAGTCATACTGTTCTGCCACCAGTCGATATTCACTAATATTATATATTAGTATATATTTACACTGATCAGGCATAAGATTATGAGCAGTGACAGGTGAAGTGAATAACACTGATTATCTCCTCATCATGGCACCTGTTAGTGGGTGGGATATATTAGGCAGCAAGTGAACATTTTGTCCTCAAAGTTGATGTGTTAGAAGCAGGAAAAATGGGCAAGCGTAAAGATTTGAGCAAGTTTGACAAGGACCAAATTGTGATAGCTAGACGAGTGGATCAGAGCATCTCCAAAACTGCAGCTATTGTGGAGTGTTCCCGGTCTGCAGTGGTCAGTATCTATTAAAAGTGGTGGAATGGTGACAGGGTCATGGGGCCCGTGTGGGCCGATCCAACAGACATGCTACTGTTGCTCAAATTGCTGAAGAAGATTCTGTATATATAGTTATATTCCTTTTGATACTGTACAGCTAATTCTATTTCTATTTTATTGTAACTCTATTTGTACATTTTAGAAATTTATGATATGGACAATCGAGAATCTTTTCACTACATTTCATACTGGGTATGGTTGTGTATGTGACAAATATAATCCATCAATCCATTCTCTACAGCACTTATTCTACTGGGAATCTGCAGGGAATCTGGAGCCTATCCCAGGAGCCTCGGGGCACAAGCAGGGTACACGCTGGACAGGATGCCAGTCTATCACAAGGCACAATCACACACAGGATAATTTAGAGATGCCATTCAGCCTACAAGGCATGTCTTTGAACTGGAGGAGGAAACCAGAGTACCTGGAGGAAACCCCCAAGGCATGGGAAGAATATGCAAACTCCACACACATGGTGGGAATAGGAATTGAACCCCCAAACCCTGGAAGTGTGAGGCAAATGTTCTAACCGCCAAGCCACTGTGCAAATATAATTTGATCCTTAATTTATTGCCATAGTGAAATTTAGTTTGCAGCTCTCAGCAGTATAGAAAGTTTCTAAAATGTGGTTTACACTTAATCAGAACATGTGCCCATCTATCATTCATGCATTTATCAGCCACACAAACATACTAGCTATACAGTTACAGGTAAATAGCTTCAGTTCAGTCATAACATTTGCTATGGTTTGTGTAGAATGGTACAAAAATATCCAGTGAGTGTCAGTTCTACAGGCAAAGACACCTTGTTGCTCACAGACGTCAGAGGAGAATGACCAAGCTAGTTTAAGCTGAGAGAAAGTATACAGGAACACATATAACAAAATTGTGGTGAGCAGAAAGGCATGTCAGAAAACACAACACATCAAACAATGATGCAGATGGACCATAAGAGCAGCAGCCTGAACCAGGTTCCACTCTCTTTAGCCAGGAATAGGAAGGCTAAAATTGGCACAGGTGACATTTTTTCCAAACTCCAATATTTACTGAGATCAGAAGGTGTTCTATTAAACTGGCTGGTAAGTGTTTATACATAGACATTATAGATACACTGATACAGTGTTATTCATGGACAGTTGTGGAATAGTACGACAAATAGCAGCACAGTGATATTTGATGGCAGGTAAGCCATCTGCTTTACAGCACCTTGTTGCAATATATATGTTGCAATAAGTAGGATATAGGATGATTTCTCAGTCAGTTTTACTCTGACCAGGTTCAAGTATTTCCAGATAAATAGGTAATTGTCTATTAGCTTTCTTTTTTAGTTTATTTTACATAAATTATATATCTTAAAAAAAAGAATCTCATATACCAAACTATATAATTATAATAAACAATTCAGTTGGAGAAACAGTTTAAAATAATAAGTGCAAGGTATATTTGCTCTTTCTCACTCTTGATGTCTCCGTTACACACAGTGTCTCTTAATGTGACATCCACTGAGCTTGTTCTTTGAAGAATGAATAAAGCGACAATGCTTGTTTCCTTAGACTCAGTGGGGGAAAGTGGGGGCAGTCGAAAATGTGCCATTCTGTATAGTTGTGTTACCAAAGTAGGATTAATGAGTAATATCCATCCATTCACCCATGATCTGTACCGTTGGAGCCTATCTGAGGAGACGCAAGGCAAGGTACATCCTGGACGGGGTGCCAAACCATCACAGAGCAGACATTACTGGCAATTTAGAAACGCCGATCAGTCAGTCTTTGGACTGCAATACCTGGAGGAAAGCCCCGAAGCACAGGAAAAACATGCAAATGCAATGCACACAGGGTAGAGGCAGGAATCAAACACCTAAACACAGAGGTGTAAAGTAAATGTGCTAACCACTAAGCCACCATCCACCATAAGAAACACATTCCTGTGCAGTTACACAGACTTTGTAGGTTACTATGTCAAATAATGCTTACAGCTTCTCCATCCCAACTACTCCATCCCAATCCGGTTCATGGTTCAAAGCCATTCCAGGAACACGGGGCGTAATGTGAGAGAATTCACCCATTTGCAGGGCACCATGCACACACACACACACACACACACACACACATAGTCACACACTCATTCTCACCTAGGGGCAATTTAGCACAGCCAATCCACTGACAGTGGGAGGAACCAGGAGAACCGGGAGGAAATTCCACACAGACAGTAATACAAGCTCAGGATTAAACCAGAGACCCTACAAGGAGGTAGTGAGGGACAACACTTCCCACTGTGCTTCCCATGTATGCTTACAAGTAAAAAATAAGACATCTTGGCTTCAACAGACTGCTGAAGCCATGGTGCACAGAGAGCTTATACAGCGTGTACAGGATCTCAGTGTTGAAAAGTATCGATCAGGAGAGGGATACAAAAGTATTTCCAAAATGTGAGATGTTCCACTGAAACACTATAAAGGCCATCATTAACAAGTGGAAAAAATGAGGCATCACAGTAACATCACTGAGAACAGGACCTCCCTCCAAAATTGACAAAAGGACAAGAACTTATTAGGGTGCCAAAAGACTTGTGGCAGCATTAAAGGAGTTGTGGGAATGTCTGGCAAGTGCTGGATACTCGCTGCATGTGACAACAATCTCAGGTATTCTTCGCAAGTGTGATCTATGGGGAAGGGTGACTAGACCAAGCCCTTTCTCACACAAAAAACAACAACAACCAATCATGCCTTCAATTTTGCCAAACTACGTGCCAAATGTTTTATGGTCTAATAAGACCAAGGTAGAACTTATTGACATAATTTAAAAAATATTTGTTTTAGACAGTTTACCACCTAATAAACACTATATACATGAAGCATGGTGGTGTTAGCATCATATTATGGAGCTGCTTCTATTCATCTGAGACTGGGGTTCTCGTGGGAATCGTGGATAGCTCTGAATCTATTTTGGTACAAAACTTGCAAGCCGCTGTTAGACAGCTGAAAAGAAAGAAAAAGTTTTACCTTTCAGCATGCTAACGATTCAAAGCACCAAAAATATTGTGGACAGACCCAGTCAGAGCCCAGATATGGACTTTTTTCAATATGCCAAATCAAGATGTGCTAAATTGATATACTTTTGCTAAAAAGTCTGCTGTATTACAAGCAAAAAGTTATTTAAAATATATTTGTCAAGGAGTGTGCAACCATAGCATTTAAATTTTGTTAGATCTGATGTGATTTTGCCCACTAGGCTAACAAGATATCAGACTGAAAAAGTGCAATGCATTGTTTTTCCATAGTTCAATTAGCAAAAAGCATGCAATGTTTAATATAGACTTACCCTTTCTGTTTCCAGTTAACACCTTTGTTTTCTGATTTCCTGCTGCGGTTTCTGGTTTGCTCTTGTGTTCTTGGTTTGTTGATATTTTTTGCGCTTACAGCCTTCTTAGGATATTGTGCCGTGTTGCAGCACCTTTTAACGTAACATTTTCTTCCTTCTCAAGGTCCAAAATCACCAGCCACAAGATCATGAGGAAGTTAAAGAACACTGGTTTACATCTGTAGCGTTTTTACTTGCAGTTTACTCACTACAAAACTGTGTATTGGTCAGTGCTGGACTGTGAACATTGTATTGTATTGTACTGTCTATCTTGCACTGCCGTCTGTCTTGCACTGTTTGCACACATGCTGTTTATGGGGTACTGTATAGTGTGATTAGTTCTCTGTTGTTTTACATAGCTCTGCGTTTTATGCAGCACCATGCTCCTGGAGGAATGTTGTTTCATTTCACTGTGTACTTCACCAGCTGTATATGGTAGAAATGACTATATAATAAAAGCTTTTTGATGTGATTTCACTTGGTGTGTATATCTAACATCTTGTACTTCAGCAAATCTCTAGCTCATACTTTTTAAAATTGCAAAGGCTTAGAATAGTTCTCTATTATTAAAGTGCTGGAGATCAAATCCTACATGTGAGCCCTATAACCCCATTTTTCTTTTAATGCGCTGTTTACATTATCTGTGCCCTGCCTTTGTATGTTCAGAATATATTAGGACATTCAGTACCACACAGATGCTGCCTGTGAGACCGTGAGTGTGAGGAGCATCTAATGTCCTGTGTGCTGGAACTGGAAATGAATGACATGGTGAAACTCCGGCTGGGCCGAGCAAAGGTCTGTAAAGGAATGTGCTGCTATTGTCTGAGTGAAGAGAGGGTCGGGGGGGGGATGCCATTGATGAGTGCAAAGTGAAAGAGTGAGCCTCCTGGAAGCTCTCTGTCTCTCCCTTCTGTGAGAACCTCTCGTAGTCGCTGACTCTCTTGGGAGCTCCGGTCCCAGGGTGCACAACAACTGCTTTGTTTCACCAATAAACACACACCCCAACGAAACACAATCAACCTCCCTCTCTCCGGTTGGGAAAACCAGGGGCTTCATTTACATCTCATAGAACAACATCGTCCTCAGGAAATCATTACACCCATGCTGATCAGCCTGCTATACAAACAGGACATAGTTAAATTTGATAGTGGAGTCACCAGATTCACTGTTTCCTTAATGAGCCTTCTCAGAGTTGTGGGACGCTTATAGACTCTAACCTGTAGCCTATAACTTGTAGGTATTTAATCTTAATAAGCCTATAAATAGTTAACTAACATAAGTGTGTATATTTACAACATTAATAATATACGTTTCTCAAACTGGTACAAAAGAAACAACCAAACAAAAGGGCATATAAAGTATGTACGTCTTTTTTTTTCTTTCCATATAATATATGTAACACATCTACACAGAAAATAGATTCATTGTTTAACATGACCAGGGGTTTAAGGATGAAAAAAAAAAACCTTAAAGTCTCTTCCAAGGAATTCGCTGGGCTGTGGTGGAACTCTTCCACCGTGGTAGCAAATATCCACTGCTTCCCCAGGGCTATGAAGCCTTTCATACTGCTACAAAATAAGTAATCAGAACCCTGTTCAGTGTAAAAGAAGCAGCACAACTGGTCTCGAGTCAGTGTGCAAGTAGAACTCTCCCAGCACCCCAGAGAGAAGCTGCAAATGGGCTTTTCAAAGCGTTTGACAGCTGGGACCCGGGCCAAAGGTGACCCAGGCAGTTGTGGAGGGCACAAGCTCAGCAGCTGCACCTCCAAGTTTGCTTCTTTACTACATGCCTTAACAACAGTATGAGGGTTCAAAAGAAGGATGGAATGGTACGAGGAAAAAAAAAAAGACAGTTTGGTAATTGCACAACCAAACATCAATCGAGTGACTAAATATGTATGCTTCTCACTCCCTAAAGTTAAATGGATAAGACAAAGGTTTTTATACAATGCATGGTATGTGTGAATAACATCCAAGAGACTAAGTGTGTGGATGATTGCCAGTGGCCTCATTAATATTCATACAGCCTATGAAACACTCACACATGGCTTGCATTATCATGTGCATTTGGTAGAAATTCCCAAACATATGCTTCGTTGGAGAAATCATTGTATTGTGTAATGTTACTGACTTCTTTTAGTCACACATTTATATAGGAAAAAATCATAAGAGGGGAATAGAGAATATAATGCACACATACTGGCTCTACTCTGCAGACTTCAGTGTCTAGAGTCTGGAAATGAATAAATCAAAACTAAATTTATAAGTGCAGAGGCACAAAAGGTACTTTCTAGAGAACAAAAGCAGCTCCTATTGACCAGAATCTTTCCGGAATAACCGATCAGATTACACACTTTATTTTTTAGATTACACACAGTTAAAATACAAAATAATAGTATTATGTATTATTGCTTTATTACATATGCCATATGTATTTGCCTATTTTTGACAAATTTAGAAATATGAGCTGTTGAGCATGTGTGTGTGTCTGTGTGTGTGTTGTGCGACAACATTAGCATCGCTGAGAGGTGAGTCAGTGCCAAAGCATTCCAACTCTGATCAGGATTAGCCCCCACCACCCTCCATGAGATCCCAGCCCCACACACACACACACACACACACAAACTTACAACAATGTACAGAGAAGGAGGCGGGAACTGTCTCCAAAGGCCTCTAATTATACACTTAAATCTACTGAAAAGAGAGGAATGCATTTTCCTCGACTCATTTGATGGAATAGCTACAATTTGGAGCATTAAAAACTATTTAGGCAGGTTCTTCACTGCTAAACGTCTAGAACCCCCTCCAAGTGGGCACTTGATTTTCTCAAGAAAAGAGACTGCTCTTACTTCGAGGCTCTTGGGTTCATTCGAGTTGCCACTCAGTTTTGTTGAAGTGGTCTACGTGAGGATATGTCTTGCTGTGAAATGTGCTGGTTTGTGACCTTGGGGATTTTTATGCAAGGCTTACGCTCAGCAACTACTGGATGGAAGCACCTGGCTTTAGGTCAAGTAGATCAGAGAGACGGCTGCAATGCTATATCTTTATGTATCCATATCTCTCCGTATGCTGCTGATAAGGCTACATATGTTTGTGCAAAAAAATGTACACAAGTGAGATGTCTGGCTTATACTTTACAAAGAAAGCCAGAAATGATTTAATGCAGCATTAAACACACTGTCACAACTTTGCAAAACCTGTGCGCTTTAAATACAAAGACAGCATAACAGCATTAGTAGTCTTGCCTCCAGTTATTAAATAGAATGAATCAAAGAAAGGGATAAAGAATGCTATAGAAAACTATAGAGTTTATAGCGAATGCCTAACAAAGAGCAACACAAATTTTTCCACATACTCAAACGAAAATCTTCTGCTTCCTTAGTTACACCAGGCCACAAGACTAAAGTAATCAAGTTATGTAATCTAATAAGCAGGTCTGAGAAAACTAAATAATTTCAGAGTGGGTTAGGGGATATGTTTCTTAAGGCAGAGAATGTTGAAAGGCCCAGCTGTAAGCTTTTTTCAGGGGGCCAGGGATTTCTAGCCACACCCCTGCTTGTGACCAATAATTATCCTCATACAAACTGCAGGCCTTCACGTTGTTAAGCAACTTCTTAAGCAGTACCTTAAATAAATGTTTCTAAGACGAGCATGATACACAGTTCAATCACATTTACACATTTATGTGAAACAATTTGAATGAGAGTTTTCTACATAATATGGTCTTTTTCCTGTTTGCATTATTCTACTAGGCCTCTTGTTCTAGCAAGTGATCATTTTTTGACCACTTTGTGAACCAGTTGGCTAAAGATATGCTTAAAATATATGAAATGTTTTTTCAGTAAGTGGCATTGGATTGAGAAGTTTACATTCAGGAATATATGACTTCCAAGTACAATGAAATATAGCAAACCTGACCACATCAAACAAAATAATTCTGCACCAAAAAGGGGAAATATTGTAGAGAATTTTAACGATAGGTATGAATGACTTGAGACTGGATGTTAAATGTTAGCGTTAAATGCAAATTTAGGAAATAATTGATTAGCAATTCAGTTCAGTCCTTTAAGACTATATATATCTGCAATTTGCAGTATGCTAATTTGTATTCACAATATTTCTTATGTGCTGGCTATGTTTAGACACTAAAATGTATATTTGGGCAGAAAACATGAACATACAACTGACTGCTATGTGACAAATGACCCAAAAAAATGTTTCACTGGAATTCCTATGACACACTTCTTCAAATATTTACAAGTTCGCAGTTACATCAGAGTCAAGTAACATTATTCATTGTCCAGAGCGTTGTTAACAAAACTAGAACAAGTTATGTTTAATGAGGACCTTAGTACAAACAAAATTACGTTGCTTTACTGTAAATTTGTTAAAAGCTCTAAAGAATCATCTGAATCTAAGAGAGTTGCTTGGGGTACAGATTTACAGTACGATTTTTCAGATTCAGAATAGAGTGAAATATGTGTCAGAGCCCAGCATTTGTCAATCAATACTAGATTTAAATACAATACAATTGCTCCAATACAATTGGGTAATGCGCACTTATATTACACCTGAAAAGTTGAACAAATTCAACCTTAATATTCCAGATGTTTTAAAATGCCAAAAATATAAGGGAATGTTTTTTCACGGTGTTGTTATTCAGACATTCTGGCAAAAAGTGATAACATTAATCTCTTCAATTATTTTAAAACCAATTCCAGTGACTCCTGATATATGTGTGTTAGGTCTAATTCCTGTCGGTATACCAGTATCAAGACACCAAATTAAAATGATAGACATCTGTTTAGCTCTTGTAAGACGGTTAATAGCATTTTATTGGAAGAAAACAGAAGGTCCATCAATTGGTCATTGGTTAAAAGATTTATCATGCTGTATTGTTTTGGAAATATTGACATACAGTATTAAGGGTAAACTTAAAGATTACTATAAAATATGGGATCTTTTTATATAATTCCTTGAAAATAACAAAATAGCGATACAAGAAATGTTAGATTCCTCTCAATGCAGTGATTGATGTAAATGTGATGTACTTTTATTTGATATGATAATATTTGTCTGTCTTAGCCCATGTGCAGCAATTTTTTATTTTTTTTTGCCCTGTGTAATTGAACATGTGGATGCTGACGGTGGGAGGGGAGGAGGATGGGAAGATAGTTAAAATGATCTTCTTTGAAGATTTTTCTGTTGTCTTACATGTTTTCTCAATAAAGCTATGTTTAAAAAAAAAAAAAAAAAAGTAAACTAATCATGTTATCACAGTGTCCGACACCAGCATCAGCCCAACATGAGAAATTTTTCCACAGATTTGCTCAGAATGATTCAATAATGTTTGCGCAAAACATCTTTCCCTCTAAATGGTCTGCCAGAAATTTCACTCATTTCATAACTATCCATTACCAACTAAGTGATATGTTTGCCACATTATTCTTTAAACCATCATGACCACCATTTCTTCCCGATATAAGCTTTCCTTGTAGATGATAATTTTATGGATAGATTTGGAATTGTTGTGACTTGGCATCTATTACCTTCTTTTAAACAGTAGCAATACAAATATCAACACCCAAAATATAAATTTCACTGTTTCTGTACATATGCGAGTTATCTGAAACTTTTTAAAAAAAGTCTGTAGCTCTACCCGCTTACAGACAATGTCATGTCATGTGTCCCTGAAATACTCAATTAAAAAAAGTGCTACTGTGGCTAATGTACTTCTGCTGTAGAGCAAGACCCGCTTCCAGGGTCAGGACATACACTGATCAGCCATAACATTAAAAGCATCTGCCTAATATTGTGTAGGCCCCCCATGTGCCACAATATTGAACAGTGCTGTGTGTGTAAGCATAACATGGTGGGACTGAACTGTAAGCACTGCAAAGATTTTTATTATGATCTGCCCTGGAGATCAGCCGAGGCAAATACCGTCACGGTCACTTTAATATGGCAATGTATATGGCCACAGGGAACATCAGCAGAGGTGTGTGTGAAGACTATCTTGAAGCTGCAACTGTAAAAACTGCAATCCTTTCGTCTACAAGGACCCAGCCATATCCGAGACCCCCACATCTGTGCTTAATGTGACTGTGACCCAGTGAGTTCTGTGATTGGAGGGAAGTGTGACAGTCATACTGATATGTATCTCAGAATGATTGGTGGTCAGTGTCTCTGTAAGCCTCTTGTCCGGGTTTAGCAATTTTGTAGTGTACTTCAAAGAGGGGTACTATGGCCTCATCCAAAATTACCCTCTTAGGTGATAACCATGTAAGTGTGATCCATGTGGACTCTGAAGGTGTGCTGTGGTTTCTGGCACCAAGGCATTATTAGTAGATGCTGTAAGTTGTGAGGTGGGGTCTCCATGGATCGGACTTGTTTGTCCAGCACATCCCACAGATGCTTGATCAGATTGAGATCTAGGGGATTTGGAGGACAAGTCAACACTTTGAACTTATTTCTGAACAATTTTTGCAATGTGGCAGGGAGCGTAATCCTGCTGCAAGAGACCACTGCCATTAGGGAATATGGTTGCCATGAAGGTGTGTACTAGGTCTGCAACAATGTTTAAGTAGGTGGAACATGTCAAAGTAACATCCACATGTATGCCAGAACCCAATTTTTCCCAGAAGAACATTGCCCAGAGCATCACACTTCTGGCATGTCTTCTTCCCCTAGTGCATCCTAGAGACATCTCTTATGCAGGTAAGTGAAATACACCCCTCACTAGGGTATTCATGTGGATGTTACTTTGACATGTTCCACCAACCTAAACATTATTGCAGGCCAAGAGCCACCTGGCCATCAACATGATGTAAAAGAATGACATGATTTATCATACTATGCTCCATGTCCAGGTCTGAGTTTGGTGTGGAGGAACTTGACTGGCCTGCACAGAGTCCTGACTTCAACCCGATAGAACACCTTTGGGATGAATTAGAGCAAAGACTGTGAGCCAGACCTTCTCATCCAACATCAGTGCCTGACCTTACAAATGCGTTTCTAGAGGAATCATCAAAAATCTAAACCTTGTGGAAAGCCTTCCCAAAAGAGTTGAAGCTGTTATAGCTGTACAGGGCGGGCCAACTCCATATTATGGAGTTAAAGGCATATAAAGGCAGACGTCCCAAAGCTTTTGGCTATATATATATATATATATATATATGTATATATTCATTCATTGTCTACCGCTTATCCGATCTATACTTGGGTCACGCGGAGCCTGTGCCTATCCCAGGCTTCACTGGGCATCAAGGCAGGATACACCCTGGACAGAGTGCCAACCCATCGCAGGGCACACACACACACACACTCTCATTCACACACTACAGACAATTTAGAGATGCCAATCAACCTACAATGCACAATGCATGTCTTTGGACCGGGGGAGGAAACCGGAGTACCCGGAGGAAACCCCCGAGGCACATGGAGGATACGCAAACTCCAGTGGCTTTTATATATATATATATATATATATATATATATATATATATATATATATATATGTGTGTGTCTGTGTGTGTGTGTGTGTGTATACATATATATATATATATATATATATATATATATATATATATATATATATAGGGAGAGAGGGAGAGGTGTAGTTTAATGGAATGTGAAAGTGATCAACTATTGAAACTAAATTAATACTTTTCAATAAAAAGTACATACTTGTTTTTTAAAGAGAAGAAATTAAGCAAAATGATTCAATAAACTTCATATGATTTTTCATGAATTATTGAGCGCATCCCGTGTATTAAACTGAATGATGAGTGGAGTGACACATGAGCACAGCTGTGTAAAGGGAAGTGTGCTCAGAGACTTGCTGCCGCGGTGTGAGGTGAAGCAGAAATACAGCACAATGCTTCTTGCTCTCGTTATCGCGAGATTGCAGCGTTTAGCGACCTGACAGAGAGAGAGAGAGAGAGAGAGAGACAGAGAGAGAGAGAGAGAGAGAGCAGCTAAACAACCGACAAGTCGAGAAAGCAGCACCGAGAGACGCCGACATCTGGCCACACATCATGAAAAGACGGCAGAACATCTGAGGAGGCAAGAAAAGCGTCGACAATTCTGTGAGTACTCTGTTTGGGAGAGGGCCGAAAACGGGAAGGTTTAAAGTTACGTGTGTGTGTGTGTGTGTGTGCGTGCGTGCGCGCTACCTCGTTCACCATCTCCGCGCAGTGCAGTTGTCGACTTGCTTCGGCGTTAAAGGCTCCAACACACACACACACACACACTGAGGCACTGTGCAGCTTTGCGACTTTGCCAGCTCGTTGGTTCAGCCTTTTGAACAATTTTATCGCAAGATGTTCAAACGTTTAAGCGTTTATTCAGTCCGCGTAAAGTTTGTGTTGATTTCTATATCCGTGAACATTTCTCGGAGTAATAAAGCTTTATAAGGAGTGTAAAGCGATGAACTTTCGAGAAAAAAACAACAATAAAAAGTTGATCTCTGTAGAGCCAGTGCATGCTGTTCTTACTTTCTCTCAAAGTTTTCCACAAGCAGAGATCAGTAGCTGCGATTTTGTCCGAGTCTAACATCGTATTCAGTGCTGTGCGACACACACACACACACACACACACACACACACACACACAAAGTTCGGTATATGAGCCGTGATTTTTTTTTTCCTCTAGTCGCCGGATTCCGGGTAACATATGGCGTAAACGCGAGCACAGCTGGAGGTAGCGTTTGCACGGCGCTGATGTCAGAGCAGCTGACTCCACAGCTTGCGGGATAATTAGCGAACAGGGCCACCAGTTCACCCAGTTCACCCAGTCGCTTGCTTTAGCTCGGACGTGAAGCGCGATCTTTCTTTCTCGCCGCTGTTTTTCCCGGTGTTGAGCTCGTAACGCGGTTTGTTTCCGTTCTTCGCGACTCCGCGCAAAGTCACGAGTGACTTCCCTAAGCGCCGTCGACAAGGTATGGCAGCGATTCGTTCACTGGAAATAAACTAGTGCCGATCTGATGTAGACAACGGACGCTTTCTGTTTAGAAGCGTATCTGCTTTGTGTTTATATGCTTTTCATTCATTATAGTGAAGTTGTCCAAAAATTCCACACTGATTGGAGCACCTTCTGCATTATAGTTATGCTGTATTTAAAAACAGGTCTATCCCAGTGCCAGTGTTTTGTGTTTTAAATCTGTTGTATGGTTTTACTCATGTTTTGTCTCCAGTGGTCTCTGGTCCTAACGCTTGGCTAAGCCTGCTTTGTCACCTCTATTTGAACGCCTCGCCCTGTTTATTGAACATCCGGTTTTTCCTGTTCTTTTTACCAGGTTATGAGAGAAGCATGGAGTTCCCAGACCACAGCCGCCACTTGCTGCAGTGCCTTAGTCAGCAGCGTCACCAGGGCTTCCTGTGCGACTGCACGGTGCTGGTTGGCACAGCACGGTTCCGTGCGCACCGGGCCGTTTTGGCCTCGTGCAGCATGTACTTCCACCTTTTCTACCGGGACCAGCTGGACACCCATGACGTGGTGCGACTGAACAGCGACATCGTGACAGCGCCAGCCTTCAGCCTGCTCCTCGAGTTCATGTACGAGGGTAAGCTCGAGTTCAGCACGCTGCCGGTGGAGGACGTGCTGGCCGCTGCCAGTTATCTGCATATGTATGACATTGTCAAAGTGTGCAAGGGAAGACTGAAAGAAAAGGAGCTGTCCTGCCTGGATGAGAAACTTGTTGACAGTGTGAGTTTGAGCTGCCTGGACAGGGAGAGCTTGCATGACAGGGAGATAGAGCCCTGCAAAATCCCCTTGAGAGGCCAAATGGCAGATGACATGGACATGGATGACATCACAGATTGCGATAGGCCAGCACTGGCAAGGCAGAAGGCTAACGGTCACCTTAGTGGGTCTCCGGACCTTGTAGGTGTCAATTATGTGTCAGCCGAGGCCGAGGCCCATGTGCGAACAGCTGGAAAAACGAATGTGGACGTCAGCGGTGCGTCCCAAAGGTCCCGGGCGCCCGATGACACGGACAGTGCGCTGGACTTGTCTTTGAAGGCTCTGTCGGGCAGAGATGTGGGACAGCTGGCCCTCGACAGGCAGCAGCAGGGCATAGAGATGCACGCTCGAGACGAACACGGCACGCTGTCAGTGAAGGAGGAGGGTGGGGGTGCCAGCTTTGGGAATAGTGTGCCCATGACAGGGTTCGATGCCCTCTTTCGGGGCAAAAATGGCACTCTGCTGCCCCCGGAGGAGCACCTGATGATGGAGGATGAGGAGGAGGAGGTGGTGGGGTTGGACGCTGATGAAGAGGAGGAGGGGGTGGGAGGAAGGGTGGGGGTTTTAGTGGCACAAAGGGCACGTAGCCACAGCCGAGAGGGGAGCGAGGAGGCTCGAGGAAGAAGTGAAGTGCACAGTGAGGAGGAAGAGGACGACGACGAGCTGGCCTCCACGGACATCACTGCACTTCTGCCGCCAACAGGCACTCTTCCAGTCTGTGTGTGCCCGCTTTGCAGCAAGGCATTCCCAACGCCTCACGCTCTGCAGCCGCACCTGAGCTCGCACTTCCGCGAGCGCGAGGGCGCCCGCACCAAGCTCTCGCCCGACGCTTCAGTGCCCACCTGTGCTCAGTGTGGCAAGACCTTCTCATGTGCGTACACATTAAAGCGGCACGAGCGCACACACTCGGGCGAGAAGCCCTACACGTGTGGCACGTGCGGCAAGAGCTTCCAGTACTCGCACAACCTGAGTAGGCACGCTGTGGTGCACACACGTGAGAAACCTCACGCCTGCAAGTGGTGCGAGCGCCGCTTCACACAGTCAGGAGACCTGTACCGCCATATTCGCAAGTTCCACTGCGCCCTCGTCAAGACCCTATCTGTCGGATAAGCACACACCTTTTCTACTCCCAAAGGCTGTTTCTCACCTATAAATATATATGAAGTATTTAAGCATAAAGGGGAGTCCTTCTCTAAACCCTAAGCCACAGTGGTTGCACTCGACCAGCTGTAGATATGTTACAACTTAAAATTGGATCCAGTATTTTGCTGTATTTTAATGCAGAGTTTAGGACTAAAGGTCCTATTGGAGTCCCTCCACCCAGTGGAGAAGTGTGAAGTGAAGGTTTCTGATGCACTTGGTCACTGACTGGCAGCGTCTTCTGAAGTCCACTGATAAATATGAGGGTTTTTTTTGTCATGTCAACAGTACTATACATTTTGAAGTAATTGCATTTAACTGAATGGATAAAACATTGTATTGAAGTGAGCAATAGAAATGTAGGTTAAGTTATATCTGCAAAAGAAATTTAATCATAACTTCATAACTGACCGATTTTTAATCACAAGTCCTAGGTGTTGAGCGCAGAATGGCAGAGAAGTTGGAGGTAATTATTTGGCTGTCACTAGTTTATCACTTCTGGGGAAACGTGGTCATGTGTTTCCTCTTGAACTGGAAACAATTTCTTTAGTAATACAATTTATGCACAAGTCATTTGCAAGGACAAGTACTAACTTTATTGTAACTATAATACTGCAGTTATTCTGCAAAATAACTATAAATTTGATCTCTTGTTTTTTGAGAAGCTGAATGAGGTGACATGGGGACATGATGGAACTAAAATAACCCCTTTTTATTAATTAGCTAGCATTTTGGTGCGTCTTTATTAATCCTGTTGAACTGGAAACACTAACAATTTGACAAACATTCTGGTGAAACATGAATGTCGGAGCCTTTATATCGTTTCTAAATGAACTTTATCTTTTCATCCCACCTAACATTTTTTTGTTAGTTGTTAAGTTTAAGTTTTGTATTATTTTCTTTTTAGTTATAATGACAAGAGGCACTAAAAGGCCACGTAATACTGTTTCATTTTTTTTCCTGAGAAAACTTGATTAGAATTATTTATTAGTTCTGTTGGTTCAGGGTTTACTGTAAACATCTGAAGTATAGACAGTTGTGTTAGGTCCTAGTATGTCCTATGGGTACTGTTTCGGCTACACTGAATGGATTGATTGTAAAATCAGTTGCTGTATATCGGTTTATCATTTCACTGTAACTTGTGTAGATAAGCCATCTGTAATCACTGTTTGTCAAGAGTTGACTGCAGAAATGCTAAGACGCACGTGCTTTGTGCATACCTAGACTGTACATACAACACTGATATTCTGTAGGCTGCTATTTCTAACTGTATATTTATTGTAAATATGCATTTTATTTATCTTTTTTTTTTCCTCTCAGCTCTCTTGACTTTCGAAGTCGAAGTCTTCCCTCGGTTTGTCGGTCTGTTTTAAAGCCTGTAATGCTGTAACTCTAATAGCTGTAGCAGATCCAGAAGTCACTAAGACTTGCAAAAGATTATACAAGTCCTACAATAAAAAAAAAAAGGTATTTATTTAGGGAGTAACACATCATATTCTGCTCTAAACTACTGGAACTGTTACACTCTTCGTTTCTGTCACCAGAGCTGTTTGGTGTGATATCTCCTGCAAAGCAAAACAGAACATTAGAGTCAGTAAGGATGTGAGCGTACACGTGCTATTCTCGCTGACTAGACTCCACTCTGAAACCATTTCTTCTTTGTTGCACATTTGTCAGGCAGCTGTTTAAAAGGCATATTTGAATACATATAAGTGTGAAGCTCTGTGTTTGTTTAAGGTTCTTCAGTGAAATTCTGTGTGAAACACTGGAAATCCGTGGCCTGAACACAAACAAATCTTAATAGAGAACATTTTCAGAGAATTGTGTAATTATATTACTAAGTAGCACCGGACACTAAGTCTCTTCTTTTTTTTTTTCTGACAGTCTATCTGATGCAGCTAATACTGACGAAATGTAGGTGAAAAGTGTGTCGATAAGAATCTGACTCCACTGAGATTCATATGTTGAAGTAATATGCATCGACCTGATCTACACAGTATGTGCCTTGTTGACACACATGAATCCAACAGCAAATTCATCATTGGGCATTATTGTCAGCCTGTAATTATTCATTCTGTACAAGCTGTTACTGAAAGCAAAAAAAAACAACAACAAAAAAGCAACACAAGGTGGTAACATTGTACACAATAAGAGTCTTTTTTTATATCACAAAATGTTAAAAGAACAGAATACAATATTATAATATTAGGCCGTGTATAGGAAACAGGTGCATCATACTTGAAGCAACTTCCTGTTCGGATGCACTCATGTGATCAGCAGTGAGCCAATATTGAACTATCACACATGACCAGCAGGAGCCTAATCACGGTTAATGCAAGCGGCAGTAATAACTCTTTAAAATGTGCTTTGATTGAAAAAAAAAAAAAAATCGAGCCATTACCTAAGGCACAAATATGCTTTCTTCAGCAAAAGTGTGTATGTAAGCATTAATACTGGAATATCGTCTTCTAAGGTTCAGACTGTGAAACTGTATAATCATAAAAGTTATTTATTGATTTCTTTCTTGTGCAAATATTTTACTGAGTTTGACTTAAGTAATGAAAGATGCTACTAAACTGAGAACATTTTTAATAGACTTTGTAGAAGTGCCATTAGATTTAATATAATTTTTTTTATAAGAAACATATATTTTATAGGAAACAGATGCTTTGATGTTAGTGCTCTAGTGAATGTAGGTGACAATCTGTTTGATTACATTTTTTTTTGTTGACAGATTAACGCTGTTACATTACAACTTGGAATTTGTTTGTGGTTTTTATTTGCCGCTTTTGACGTGTACCCGTGTGTGTGCTGTGGAAAAAGTGACAATCTTGAGCTAGGACTTTATTTCGATTCTGTATAGATTAAATAGAGAATTTTATGTCATAACTCTGTGTGTATTTGTGTGTGTGTGTTTTAAGTTATTTCTCTTGTTACTATTGCACTTTAATGTATTGTCAAATGACAAATAACCAATCTTTTTTATAGATAGTACTTTTAACATCAATTACGATTTTTTTTTAAATTTTATTATTATTTTTTTTAACCTGTGTTTTTATCTCACTGAGGAAGCCCAGAAACTCTTTTCAAGGACTTATTGTCAAGGAGGATCTCTCCAGGTTTCTGTTTATAAATAACATCAGCTGTTTGAGGGTTGAAGTGCTACTGTATACAGGCAACACATTGAGCGCTGATCTTTTTCTCCCCCACCAACAAAGACACTTTACGTGGCTGTATCAGATACAAGCAGCGATATCTAGGAAGGTTTAAGTAGATCATGAGATCTGTTTACAAATTTTAAAAGCGATGACATTTCATAGCAGTCCGATTAAAATTGTTCACTTTGATCAAAAATCAATTCAGTCTTGTAAAGAAACTAAGAAAGTCTTTTTTTTTTTTTTAAAGACTTTAAAGGCTTAACTATATAAACAGAGCCATTCACATGGATGTATGTTGTATATAGACTTACACCTGCACATGTCAATAATTTATTAACTCTCAGATAAAAAACACCAAACTTTACATCATACCTGTAAAGAAAAAAATAGCAAAAAGACTTCACATTTATGATATCCAGGACTAATGAGTTCACATTTGTCTGTTTGTCTGCCGACATCTCTATCTTTTTGTTGTATAGCTGCAGAAAGGTTGGGGACTGTGTTGTTGTTGTTGTTGTTGCCTCCTTCTTTCTTTCTTGTCTTTTACTTGTGTAGATGTTGTCATAGGTGGATGGGGAAGTGTGTATGTAGGGCCACGGCCACAATTGCCCAGAGTTCTACACTTTATACTTACTTTATATGCAGTGTAAGTTGAAATTGTAAATTATGTAAGTGTGTTGTTGCCTCCAAAAGGGAGGTTGGAACGTTACAATTGTTCCAGGACATTAAAAAATTAAGTGGAGAACTTGCTAGAACATTTTTTTTTTAAGGCTTGGGAGATCATTGTCATCATTTAGTACTTCACACAAACCATGTAGAAATAAAGTTTGTGTTGATGTGCTTTGTTAGTTCTTTAAAAACTAAGATTAAACCAGTTTAGGCATATTTTAGATGACCCATCACTCGAAATAAGTTTGTTGACAGCATGTTCACTGCTGTAGTATGACATAAGACTTTCAGATTTGCTCATTACATACTATAAACTCTTATGAGTTTGGATATTGTGAACTTTGAACACAGTCAAGGCAGCTGGATTTATGACTTATTTGATTTTTGGAACTATTATTTCTGCATATGGGTCTTTTATTTTTTCTTTGAAGGAGTGAAAATGATTTCACATTCAAGCTCTTGCTATTGTTATTGTGTTGCGCAATAAACCGACACACATCTTACTAAGCATAATGAGTAATTTTTCAGTAAAAATAACTTCCTGGATCATTTGTATTCTAACAAACAAACAAACAGGAGGACCAAGGGAAATGAAAATGCGTATCTAATTTGAAAACTGAGTGGCCATTTTTCAGTAAGCGGGCTCCTAATTATTCTTTGGCTGCACATCTAAAGAAATCCGGTGGCATGGATATGCGATTCCCACAGCCCTGCCCCCCTATTCAAGAGCATACAAACTTTCCAAACACACACAAACATCCCCCTCAGCATCCCAGGCCTTATCCCACTAACCCCTTTGTCTTCAGATAGTAGTAGTTCTGTCCTCCTTATTATCTTCTGTGGTTCCTATGTTCTCACTAGAAACCAGTGTGATGTGGCCAACCCAAAGCAGCACCTGACTATGTAGCGGTGTGCCACTAGACTGTAAATAAGGGTGTTTGGAGCACTGGGAAGGTCTTCTACACCTCAAAGATGACCCAAGAGGTTGCCTAAACAGCTCTAGTGTAGTTGTAGCTCTTCTAGAGATCCATATCAACTTTAAACAGAATAAAAGGCGACTATTGTCTATTACCGTTGTATGTCATGACATCGTCTTTTGCTATTCTGACTTGTTCTTGTCCTCATTCTCATGTCATCATGTTGACTTCAAGAGTTTTCAAGACACATAGAGATCCTTTGGCACAGCTGCTCTATTTTTAAAACTTGTGATTTTGTTACAGTAGTGGAAATCACAACTCATCAGCATTAGTGGTAGCGCCAAATGGTATTGATGTATGTGCTTCTTTGATATTAAGAATAAAGTGACTTTAGTGTAGGAATCAAGGTACTAATGGATTTTTCCATAGATGTTATTTGTAAGTGTTATTAACTTTTGTAATATCATTAGGATTTGATTAAAGTTTGATTAAAGTCTGCTGTGTCTATACTCTACTATTCAGGCCTGTTATGTTTACATTAAGGCATAATAGAGATGTATAGTATGTAAAACATACTGGTTTAGTATAGCAGGGTGATGTGGAGCAACAGGTTTTTATTTAAACCTGAGTGCTCTGTAGTGTAGAGCTGCAGAGCTCTTTGTAGAGGTCTTGTCTTAGTCACAGATACGTTTTAATATTATTTGTAAGAAGGTTTTTTAATTAAGGAACCAGTATACCTCATCAGCCTTCTAATTATTGAGCACAAACTCTATAAACATAAAGAAATACCGTGCTCTAGTTACTGTACATATGATTAAATCCTTATAGTCAAGTCTATATGAGTGGACACTAGAATCAAATTCTAATCAATATTTGATCCAAACCTCTTCAAAAAAGCATAAGAAATAAGAATAAAATAAATCATTATAGCTGCTATATAGCTGGAATAGGCAAGAATATTATTGTAGATTGAAATAGTGAGCCAAATATTCAAATAGGTCATTTACATCACGGTTAAATTGGCCGCAAAATGTTTGAGAATCCCTCCTCTAGCAGTACTTCTCAACTCACTTAACCTTACTCTTACCACACAGTATAAATGACCTCGATGAATGAATGCCTTCACAGACATTCATATTAAGAAAAAAAAAAACAAGAGACTTACACAGACTTACGTTATTTATGTATTCAAGCCTTATCTCGCATCGTTTTGACTTAATTAGTTGTGTTTTTGCCCTCACTGATCAAAAATGCTCATGTAATTTCCATTTAACCAGAGCTGGCCCATTTGCATGTATTCCCTGGGCATTGGGAAGTCTTTGGAAGGGAACACGAAGTTGAAAACTTGGACATCTTCACCTCGTGAGGCCAGCGGTGGGAGACCTTGACCTCTGAACGCACTGCCAGGGACAGCTGGTGCCTGGCCACATTTATTTATTTATTTACCTCACAACAAAAGACAGGTGGTCACACTTGAAAAGAAGCGATGCTCCTAAACATGCACAGACGTGCACACACACACACACACACACACACACACACACTGAGCTGCAAACAAGAGTGCATGCAGGAAAGTGACCCACACACTGTCAAAGCCTAGGCATACTGTCAGATCTTTTTTTTTTCCTCTTCTTTTTTACGTTTTACCTTAACAAACATAAGTCATTTCAGTACAACACATCCTCCATTCCATACATCAAGGTTAAAAAATTCCAGTATGTACCCCAATTACTGCAGAATGAATTAGTTGCTACTGCTCATAAATCAAATTCATAAAGAAGAAGAACTACATTATGAATTATTTTTAGATCATATCCTGATAAATTCATAAAATTCAGGATCAGCCATAACATTAAAACCACTGAGCAGTGAAGTAAATGGCATTGATTATTTCATATCAGTGGCACATCTCAAGGGGTGGGATAAATTAGGCAGCAATTTGATGTGTTGGAAGCAGGAAAAATGGGCAGAAATTGTTTAACCAAGAGTTCAGGTTGTTGATTTGGCCTCCAAAATCCCCAGATCTCAATCCGATCAAGCATCTGTGGGATGTACTGGACAAACAAGTCCGATCCATGGAGACCCCAACTCACAAATTACAGGACTTAAAGGATCTGCTGTTAACGTCTTGGTGCCAGATACAGCGCACCTTCAGAAGTCTTGTGGAGTCCAAGCCTTGATGGGTCAGAGCCATTTTGGCAGCACAAAGGGTCTTTACACAATATTAGGCAGGTTAGGGCTGATCTGTTTATGCCACAAATGAAAAGTGTAATTAAATCATTTATCCGTAATTCATCTCAAAATTTGCATAAAGACAGAGTTATATTCTTTCTTATGTAGCATTTTTAATATCTTTAAACACATTAGGTATTTAAAAATGCTTAAGCTGGTCGTTATTCACGTATGTACTTATAAGACTCATGCCTTAGTTAAGGTTAGCTTTTCATTAGTTCATGATTAGTACATGCTTTAACTCATTGGTCGTATTTAAGTCAGTATTGTTTCATCTGTTAGTGTATGATTATTCAGGTACTGAATATTAATGTATTTAAAAGTGAATAAGGACGCTTATTGTAAAGTGTTACCAACATTGTAATTTTTTTATTCGTTTGATTATTTTATTTCACACTTTTTTTAATTTTTACTTTCATTTTCAGTAGCTGCTTTATCTCGGTTATGGATGTGGTGGATCACTGGGCGTGACGCAGGAATACTGTCACGTACAAACCCACACTGAGGGCAATTTAAAGTCATTAAATGACCTACTGTACTTGGTGGAAGGCACTGCACATAGCAACAACCACCATGCAAAACCAACACTACATATATAATGGATATGATGTTGTTTCTGTCTGTGTGAGCAGAGATGCCCAGTGAAATTCCTTATAAGTGATATATTCTTCCGCCTGACAATTGCCCAGCATTAGAACAATGTATCTCATTCTGAAAATACACAAAAATAGATTTCATTTTCAGTCAAGAATCAAGTGAACATATATATGACTTTAGACAGTGTGTATCTGCCTTGTGTTGTGACCTCGTGCAAGCAGAAAGTTGAGGAGTGCACAGCTGTCACTTTTTTAACAAACTCATATTTATAGTATATGCATCACTGAGGCAGGCGTGCCTCTCCCTTTCTCTCTGTTTCTCTGGGCACAGCTGGTCACCCTGTGATTTAACAGTGGATCCAAAGCCACACGCGCAGACCTAAGTCCATCCAGCAGTCGGTGAGGCGGCCCAGGGCCTTAAGGGCTCCATGGCATGCTGCACAGGGTAAGAGGAGCCGCCTCGGAAGTGACGATTGTGACCTTTTTCAGTAAAAACACAGAGGCTGTGATGAAAGCCCCAACAGCTGCAGCGTAGCCTCCACAAAAGGGCCAGCAACTGAACTGGAACATCACCATATACATAAGGGTTGGGGGCTTCTGAGCAGCAGGGGGGCTGCGTAATGGACAGTAACGCATGGGCTAATTGCCTTCACTTTTAATTCTCCACAGCTTTATGTTTTGGTTTGCATTTCATTAGATAGCTGGTGGTTCGTGGATGAGAAATACAGATTCACTCAGCAGGTTAGCATGTGTCACTGAGGAAATCCGACACACGTTGTGTATGTCCGTCATGTTGTATGAACAAACTTGTGCCAGCAAGTGGAGGCTTGGTAGCTTAAAACCCAGGAGTGTCATTATTAAGCCTCTATTAAATCTCTACTCTTCATCTGAAATCACACACTCTTACGTCTTAAAGGCTTTTCCCTGTCTGAAAATAGTCTAAGTAGAATTGTTTTAGAAAGCCAAAACATTTAAATGTCCAAAGAAGCCTTGAGAATTTTTTCATTATTTTTTTTTCTTTAGTGTTTTATTTTGAAAATCACACTACATACAAGCAAATGGAAACTTATAATATCACTTATAATGTCACTAACATATGTCTTATTCTTCTTATAGACCAGAGGCTTTCCTGAGAACACTGTGTGTGAGGGAAAAAGACAACCACACACACACACACACACACACACACACACACACACACACACACACACACCTAGGGACAATTTGTAAACGACACTCAACCTGCTGCCATATTTTTAGCAGATGGGAAGAAACCCAGAGCAAGATCATTCAAAACTCCACAAGACAGCTTAGAATTAAACCCCACAGTACTATAATACTGACATTATCATTTGAAAGTGTGAGTCAAATACCTTACCACTGATGTCTTCCCCTGATCTGATCTGAGAAACTGCAGTGTTAACAACTATCTATTCAGACACTTTTGTTTTTAATTATTTAAGATCCTTTTACTGCATATATCCACTTCATATTTAATGTCTTTATATAATATATACTTATATAAACAAAGAAATATGTATTTATACTCCTAAAGAAAGGTATCTACCTGAGTGTTTCACCATCTACTTGATCAAAAACACTTGTTTGATGTGCAGGAAATATAATTAGCTGTTTAGACAGCTATTTTTGTAACCGTCAAAAACTACAAAGGTGTGATGGTAGATGGTGGGTGAGAAATACAGCTATGCCATTTAACAGGCTACAATGTGTGACTGACACTATATTAACCACCTTGCCTGGCTCCAGGGTGGGGCCCCGGTGACGCCAGTCCGGGCGACGTAACGGTCCTTGATTTTGTATCCATAAAGGTCTTGAATCACTCTTAGTCTGACCCGTCACCTAGAACCCGTTTGCCTTGGGAGACCCTACCAGGAGCACTAGGCCCCTGACAACATGGCTCCTAGGTTCATTCGGGTACTCAAACCCCTCCACCACAATAAGGTTCAAGGTCAAGGAGGGGGTTAATATAGTGTCAGTCATGCATTAACAGGTTTATTAACAGGTTTATATTATATATTAACAGGTTTCATATTTCCATAATCAGCTCTCATAAAGTTTGTCCAAGAGGAGGTGTTTTGTCTCTGAAATCTTGATTGATTTAAAAATTGAAGGCAAAATTGATTGACTATGAGTCACTTCTCTTTATGGAAACACACACACACACACACTTCACGTCAGATTATATAATATGTAAATGTATTTTTTTACCTTTCAAATTGCACCGGGGAAACCCGATTAAACACGTTCCATCGTGTTAATATGTGATAAATAATCCATAAAATGACCAGGTGAAAGTAAATAAATCAGGTGTAAAAAAATGTGTATGTAATTCACATGAAAATGAGTAAATTGTATTAAAACCATGTGACAACTCATTTTTAGAAATCACTTGGAAATCTGTAAAGAAAATTGAAAAAGATATGGAACATATCATGTAAAGTGTCCGAAAACTCTGTGTCCCATGAGATTCATGTAACTTCTCTGTAAGGGCCATGTTTAACTTCTGAATGAGAATGACATGCCTTAAGGTTTTTATCTGTAGCAGGACTTTCTATCATAAGTGGCTTTCAGGCCACACTGACGCCTCGGCGCTTGTACCAGCTGCTCCTCTGCCTGAAAATCAGCGTCTGTCTGCAGACACCAACTGGTGCCAACCACAAGGAACCATGCAACCCAAGCGAGTGTGACTCACACAGCAGCACAGCCGCAGGCACTATTCCTGCTAGAGGTTACTCCTTAAGTCTGAGGCCAGTCTGACTTTTTTTTAGAGTTCTTACAGATTTTTAATCAAAAACTCTGTAGCACTGAAATTAAAATGTTCTTTATAAACACATCTTTCTCTTTGAAAGATTGTGCATAATATCAGTAAGGGCTATAAAAGTTGCAAACGTTTTTTTAATCTGACCCAAAAACTGACAGATGATTAATCTTTGAATCAAACTTAAACTCTAAATCTATTTCGAATCTGAAAATCATCTTAGCCATTTCAATGTGTGAGTGAAAAACTGTTTTATTTACTTGTCTTCTATATTTATTAAGGATTAATTTTTGTTGAAAAATTGCTGTGGAATGGCTGAGGAATAAAACACGTTCATTCATTCATTGTCTGCCGCTTATCCGATCTATTCTCGGGTCATGGGGAGCCTGTGCCTATCTCAGGCGTCATTGGGCATCAAGGCCGGATACACCCTGGACGGAGTGCCAACCCATCACAGGGCACACACACTACGGACAATTTAGAGATACCAATCAACCTACAATGCATGTCTTTGGACCGGGGGAGGAAACCGAAGCATGCGGAGAAAACCCCCGAGGCACGGGGAGAACATGCAAACTCCACACACACATGCCGGAGGCAGGAAACAAACCCCCAACCCTGGAGGTGTGAGGCAAACGTTCTAACCACCAAGCCACCGTGTCCCCCATAAAACCCGTAGTTTTTAGAAAGTAATCTATGACAGGATGGTGTGATTCAGTGCAACACAGAGCAGCGCTACTGCTACCATCCAGAAATGAATTATTTTCTAGTATCAACTCATCCAGAAGTGCTTTATTCCTTTTATACCACAGCAATTTGCCCAATGATGGTTATTCATTCATTAATAAATAACATAATGCTTTTTAACCGTTTACAGTTCCATTTAATGCTGTAGAAGTTAGTTACACATTAGTTTCCATTTATATTATAGCAGCTATAAACAGTCTTTCCCTCAACAGCCTCTTGAAGATAAAAAAAAAATCTCATGAAGAAAAGAACAAAAACCCATAGCTTATGTTACCAAGTAACTGAAAAGTCCTCTGTCCTGGTGACTCTCACAGGGTAGGAAACCTACTGACTGTTACAAAGTGCTAACAGTGAAAACGCCTTAAATAAATATTAAGGAAACGTCTCCTAACAAGTAACGTCATCATATCAACCAGGATTTTATGTGGAGCATCTGCCCTACAAGTGTGAATGATAACATATTAGATCAAGTGCATGGATATAAAACTAAAAAAAATCCTTTCAATTACAGCCAGAATTATTGTCAACTTCTGACCAAGTAGATTTAAGAATTCAACAATGCTGTGCTATCATTTTAATGAATCTTGCTTCAGAGCTATAAACATGTGAAATAATCTGCATCAGATATAGAAAATTGCTCTCACTGCCTGCTTTAATAGGAACATCTCTACACCTTATCATCCGTGCAGTTATCCAGTCAGCCAGGTGAAATGCATAAAATCATGCAGATACACTTCAATGCAAGTGCTTTAGTTAATGTTCACATCAAACAGTGGAATAAAGAAAATAAAAATGTGATCTCTGTGGCTGATTGTTACCTGATGGGATAATTGACAGACCTTCTTATTCAGAACACCTTACCTTTATTTCATTATACAGCAAAGCAGTTGAGGGTTAAGGGTCTTGCTCAAGGTCTCAGTGGCAGTCCTCAGATTCAAAATCACACCCATCTATCTGATCAATAGTCCAAGATCTTAACCACTGAGCTACCACTTCCCACTTCAGTTTAAGTATTTCAGAAACTACTGATCTCCTGGGATTTTAACACACAACAGTCTCTAGAGTGGTGCGAAAGACAATAAAAACACAGTGATTGACAGTTGTCCACAAGGAAATTTCTAGTTTTAATGGAGGACAGAGAATATGTTTCAAGGTGCCAGGAAGTCTATAGTAACTCTTATAATGATTTTTTACAACCATCATGAGCAGCACGCACGAAATATTGAATCATGCATTGAATGAGCCACAACAGCAGAAAAACACACTGGGTTCCACTCCTGTCACTCAAGAACAGGGATCTGAGACTATCCTGGGCACCGACTCACCCAAACTGGACAGTTGAAGACTAGAAAATAATCAGCATGTCTTTTTCAGTCTTCAACTGTCCAGCTTCTATGAGTCATGTGATCATGTTCTGAGTTGATTTTCTGCTTATTTGAATTACTATAGACTTCCTGTTAGCTCCGAGCAGTCTGGTCATTCTCCTCTGATCGCTCTCATCAACAAGGTGTTTATATGTGAAAATCCCAGGAGATCAACAGCTTCAGAAAAACTCAAATCATCATAACACCATGCCACAATCAAAGTGTACAGGTGTTCCTAATAAAGTGAATGGTGAGTGTACACCTGTATAGAATAATGTATTTGAAAACAATTGTATGTACATTTTGTGTTACATTTAGTGTTCTGGTTGAACACACCTTGATCAGGAGGCGATAATATCATCATTCTGTAATATCATGCACTGAGTATAGAGTTGAGGTATCCTGCAGTGCCTCCTGACAATAGAACTCAACAGCAGGATGCATATGCATCAGCGAAGGTGTGAGTGTTCTGATCTTTACCCTTCTAGCTTGGCGGTGTTACCATGGGGATGATCTCCTGCACTAAATAATTCAATCAAAGAAAAGTAAAATATATAAGATGATATCACTTAATACTCAGATAGATACACTATTTGGACAAGGGTATGTGGACACCTGACCATTACACTCATATATGGGTCTTGTATAGAATGTCTGTGTATGCTGAAGCATAAAGATTTCCCTTCACTGGAGCTAAGAAGCTCAAACCTGTTCCAGCATGACAAAAGCGATCTCCATGAAGAAATAGTTAACCAGGGTCGGAGTGAAAGAACTCAAGTGTCCTATAAAGAGGCCTGATTTCAACACCTTCGGGATGAACTTGAACACGGCCTGTGTGCCAAACTCACCAGAAGAAGTGTGATGGGATCTTCAAGGTGCTTCAAAGTTAAGTTACAACAATAGCAAACATAAGAGAACAGATGCAGTAGTAAGGCAAAGGGTTGGTTATGGAATGTCAAATGTTGATGAACACCCTATATTTTTGTAACAATTAAATCTAACCAAGGCACAAAAACAAGTGAATTGAGAAATGTTTATTATTAAATGTTTAATGAACTGAGAAATGTTAGAAATGACCAAATCAAATCTAGAAAACACCCAAAGCATTCTAATTATGTGCTTAGAGCACACCGTATAGAGGATTTATATTTTACAGTTAATGCTTGCAGACATTACAATAACACAGCTAGCACTGCCACATCGCAGCTCCAGGGTCCCTGGTTCAATCCCGAGCTCAGGTTACTGTCTGGATAAAGTTTCACATATTCTCTCTCTGTGTTCATGTGGGTTTCCTCTTCTCAAAACCATGCTGATAGATGGATTTGCATCGGCTGTACTGAACTGTCCCTAGGTGTGAATGGTGTCCTGTGATGAACTGACATCTCATCCAGGGGTGTATAATTATGGTTCACACCTAGTGTTACCAGGACAGAATCCAGATCCACTGTGACCCTGAACAGGATAAAGCAAACAAATGAAAAACATAATAATTATTTTATCTCTGTTTAATCAATTAATGAAAGCTGAAAAAATAACAATTACAAATCAGTGTTAAGCTAAAAGTTATGAGAAATACTCAATACATTGAGGGTTTTTTTTTAGTGTAAATATCACACTCACTTGCCTTGTGTACCCATCCATTTTCTGTATCACTTATTCAACACAGGGACACAGAGAGCCTGGAGTCTATTCCAGAGGGCTCTTGGCATGAGACACCCTAGATAGTGTACCAAACCATCACACGGCACAATCACACACACTGCAGACAATTAGTTAAGTAGCCTTTATTTGTCGCGTATACAGTACTGCCCAGTGAAACTCCATCCTTGGAGAATTGGGGTCAGAACACAGGGTCAGTCATGATGCAGCGCCCCTAGATGGGTGTTGAGAGGTGTTGAGGGCCTTGCTCAAGGGCCCAACCCTGATCTTCCAATTAACAACCCAGAGCATTATCCACTTGAGCTACCACACATACAGCACATGTCTTTGGATTGTGGGAGAAATCTGGAGAACCCAGAGCTCAAGGAGAACTTGCAAACTCCATACACACACACACACACACACACACACACACACACACACACACACACACACACACACACACACACACACTCACAGAAGAGGCAGAAGTCAAATCTCTAACCCGAGAGGTATGAGGAAAACATGCTAACCACTAAGTTACTGTGCCCCCCTGTTTGCTTACAGCCAGAGAAAATTTTATTCCATCATCTGGGTTACAATACAATAACTAATCATCACAACAATCCATTCCACTTTACCCTCAACAAACCAGATTTACTTTCATTCACGGAGTATACAATCCAGATTTTTGTGGTCGTTATAAAAACCAGCTCTATCGCAGTCAGCATTACAAATATGCATCTGGATTTAGATTTAGATCACTGAGACGACATGAGGAAAAACTGTTAAGCGGAACCACAATTAAAAAGGAACCTCTTCTTAAGTGACACCAGAGAGTGAGAATATGAGTCATTACTGATCTACTGTATGCTATACAATAAACTTATTGGGTTGAAAGGATCTTTCATATTGTTTTCATTAGTGTTTAGTGCTATAGCTTTAGGGCTATAGCTTTAGGGCTATAGCTTTAGGGCTATAGTGTCCAAGTGAAGTTATTGTATGAATAACAAATGAGACTTGAGGATAAGTGCAATCGTTTGCCAATTTATGTGATACCATCCATAGAAATCTTTAAGGTTTCCGCGAGATACCATCCACATCCGCCTTTACGGAATCCTTGAGATATCATCCACAGCCATTTATGGAGTATCCATGATACTATCTACATCCATCTTTAGGGTATCCGTGTAAGGCCATCCACAGCCATCTTTAGGGTATCCTAAACCTCGGGTTACTACCAGTGTGGAGTTTTGTGTGCTCTACCTGTGACTTTTAGGGTATCCATGTAAGGCCATCCACAGCCATTTTTAAGGTATCCATGTAAGATCATTCATGTCCATCTTTAGGGTATCCATGTAAGACCATCCACAGCCATCTTTAGGGTATCCATGTAAGACCATTCCGGTCCAGTTTTGTTTGCTCTCCCTTTGACTTTGTGGGTTTCCCCCAGCTTCATCAGTTTCCTCCCAAAAACATTCAGGCAGGTGAATTTCCTAATCAGAATTGCCACTAGGTGTGTATGTAAGCGTTTGAGTGTACCTGGATCTCATCCAGGCTCTATTCCCATCTTGTGTTCCTGGGATAAGCTCTAAATCTACCACAACCAAACAGTTACTGAAGAAAAATAAATGCAATTTGTCATTTATGACTCCATTTTACAAACATGCCTTCCTCCTCAAAAATATTTAAAGCCTTAAGGAATCAAAACAGCTAACAATTGCAGTTCATTGACCTTTCACTGTTTATTCTTTAAATTCACTGCATATGTTTTTAGCTTTTGGAATATGTCCCATAGTTAATCATCATGCTACACATGTTGTTGCACTGTCTTGTGTATTTATATTAAAGTGTTGCATCATTTTGTATGCACAGTACAATATGGTCCAGTTTACTGATTTATAGGCTTAATATAGTTAGTTACTGTATCATTTATGTAGCAGGCACACAAGCATTGTGTTGAAAGCTTTACACTCGATTCACTGTAAATTAGACTTTATTAATCGGGACTTGTGTTGGTTAGTAATCTGTGGTCTGTTGTGTGAAAATGATGAAAAAATAAATACATTACTACTTGTGATAATATTCAATAAATTCTCTGGTAAAAGTGTGCAATTTATCGCTTTAAGAACTTATAAAAGCTGAATAAGTCACTAACTCTACATCTTGTAATCTAAAGTAGAGTTTTTATTATCACTAATTAGGTGTTAAGTACTAAACAAGCTGTCAGTAAGACCATTTGTGTCACATATTCTAAAGCCAATATGATTTCATGTCTTATTAATAGCAAAAATAGGTCAGTATACACCAATCAGCCATAACATTAAAACCAGTGACAGGTGAATGAGATAAAATTGATTAACTCATTACAGTGGCACCTGTCATGGGGTGGGATATATTAGGCAGCAGTCAGTTCTTAAAGCTGATGTGTTGGAAGCAGGATAATGGGAAGCATAAGGAGCTGGGTAACCTTGACAAAGAGTTTGATGCGTTGACTTCCACAGATCTCTGATCAAGCAGCTATGGGATGTGCTGGACAAACTAGTCTGATCCATATAGGCTGCACCTTGCAACTTACAGGACATAAAGGATTTTCTCCTAACACCTTGGATCTAGATACCACAGCATACCTTCAAAGATCTTATGGAGTTCTGGCCTTGATGGATCAGAGCTGTTTTGGCAGCACAAGAAGACCTACACAAAAATAGGTAGCTGGTTTTAATGTTAATGCTGATTGTTGTAATTTGTGTACATAAATGATATGGGGCATCTATTATTGAATTACCTCTGTGTCCTCAGAAGTCTAGATCATACAGATCTAACACCTTGCAAATTCTATACTAATAAAATGTTCATTTAGATATTTTCTTCATGCCCAGTGATTTGCATAACAAGGGAATTTAATAAATCATCATAACTTAGTTAAGTTAATGCTTTCGGCTGCTCCCTGTTTGGGGTCGCCACAGCGGACCAACTGGATTGCACAACAACTTGGCAAATATATTTTACGCCGGATGCCTTTCCCGACGCAACCCTCCCATTTTTTTGGGCTTGGGACCAGCACTGCATCCAGTGGCTGGGGATCGAACCCGGGCCTTCCGCATGATAGGTGAGAAACCTACCACTGAGCCACCAATGCCCAATAAATGATCATAACTAATAATACATTTATTGGTCATTTTCACAAAACACTGAAGTGACTGAAGTCACATTTGAGTGTTGAATTTGCACTTTACTGAACACAGAACAAAACATATGTTCCTTAAAATAGTGTTATTACATCCTACTGTACAGTGAACATGCACACCACCTACATCCTAAACTACTTCTGTCTCGATGGATGAATCCTTCAATCTTATCCACAGCACCTAGGTGTGGGGCTGCAGTCTTTTATTCTAGCCACATAGCTGGTTGATGGTACATGACAGCAGACTGGAGACTAAATTATCTGATTAAAGAGGTGGAATCATGTTTGCAGTTAAGATCCAAGCACCAGGTAGATCTCTACAACCTGATGCCCTTTCAGAGAAAGCACCAAGAAGCTTGGAACCCTAAACAATCCCTAAGAAAAACATGTTTCCTATAAATATGGAGTGTATGGAGGTAGCAAAGAACTTGTCTTGACTACTTTGGTAATTTACATCACCAGAGAGGAAGTGTGGCAAGTTTAACCCAACTGTACATTACAGCCAGGTGCTGCCCTCTAGCGGCTTTGAGTCATAATTCTCAAGCATTATTTAGTTACCCAGTTTTTAATATCCAAAATTCCCAGACCCTGAACCCTATGAACCATAAATAAATGCTACTATACCAACAGTTGGAGTTGCTGGTTTAGTTGTGGTCATAACCATACAACCCTTTTCTAAGCCAAAAGCAAAGAAAATAGTGGTACCTTTTTAGATTATGGGTTTATACCAGAAACAGGAATATAGTAGAGCTCTTTTATTCTGCTGTATTTCTAGCATGGAAACCTGACCACCCTATAGGTGCGAGCACTGGAAAAGACTCATGAGGACAAGGCATTTCTGCAGCACAGATTAAATTGTGCACCATGAAATGAATAATCTGCTGGAGTACATCATTTAACATCCAACATGTTTAGCCTTTATCTTCAGAAGTACACTTTAAAGACACAATAGTTTTGTTTTTTTTAACTCCATCAGCATGTCCATAGACTACAAGGTGCTGATCATTTTCTCCTGAGAATTTAAAAACTTTTACTGAAGATAAAACACAGGCAAGTCAGCTCAAATCCAGCCATGGAACTGGCATTTTATCCTCAAAAGGCACTTTATAAAATGTTTCAAGTGCTGGCCTCTCCAACTAAAGTTGAAGGACTTTTCTTAATTTATTTTAAAACTCAAGCAGTTTCACGTTCTTACAAATTCTTTATTAAAAGAACAAAAATGGACAAAACATGAATATGATTAAGGATACTGGATTTGTGTAAAGACAGACTTGGATCATGAAAAAAATATTCAACAGGCCATCCACAATTTCTAAATATAGTATTAAAAATAACAGTAAGACAAGTTGCTCAAGTATTTATTTAAATGATTAAAAAAAGCATATGTACACAGATTATATAGAAGTAAAAGCTATATAAAATTCATTTACAGTGTGGAATGCGCTAAAGTTTATAACAAGCAAAATACAAACATTTCCGTTCTTTCAGCCATCGGACCGATCCACCTTTGCATCAGTCTCATCATGAAGAGCAGCTACAGCAAAGGACTCGGTCATAGCGGTCTGTGTAACTAGAGAGAACAGCATGCAAGCCGTTAGAACTAAAATTTTTACAAAATAAATCCACACAAATTGTACAATGATAGCACTTTAATTTTAAGTGTATAAACAAATGTTAAAAAAAACCCTCAAAATAATAGAAGTGAAGGCTAATAAACTGAAGGATGCCTTGTGAAAAGTATGTGGTGCAAGGATGGATGGGTGTGGCATTACTCTGTGATCGTGCAGACGGAGCAGCAGAGGCTGGAACAGCTGCTACACTGCTGCATGCAGGCAGGACATGCAGGGCGATCGCACCGAGAGCAAGCCGTCCGCACTCCTGAGGACCTCTGACACACAGCGCACCCAGCCGGAGCGGTCACACTGCCTGAGGAGACGACAGGAAATCATCAATTAACATGGCTTCAGCTCACATTAATCCACCACAGTTGCCTTTACAAAATTTTATCATGGCACCTGTTAGTGGGTGGGATATATTAGGCAGCAAGTGAACATTTTGTCCACATAGTTGATGCATTGTAAGCAGGAAAAATGGGCAAGCATAAGAATTTGAGAGTTTGACAAGGACCAAATTGTGATGGCTAGACAACTGGATCAGAGCATCTCCAAAACTGCAATGGTCAGTATCTTTTTTTTTATTTTTTTTATAAAAAAAAGTGTCCTTAAAGAAGCTGCTGTTAACATCTTGGTGCCAGATACAACACCCCCCCTTCAGGGATCTAGGGGAGTCCATGCCTCAACAGGTCAAAGCTGTTTTGGCAGCAAAAGAGGACCAACAATATTAGGCAGGTGGTCATAATGTTATGCCTGATTGGTGTATCTGTAGTGCATGTGCAAGTGTGATCAGGGTCAGGATTTCTCTGTACAAAGAATGTTTACAATAAGCTAACAAATTCTAAAGTTTCAGAGACATGATCATTCATCCTCAATGTCTCAAAGCATTTGAACACATTAGCCTTTGAAGGCTGGATGGGTTACGCATCCCTGCACGTTTCACCAGATGGAGAGAGCTCTCATTATATTGACGGGGAACTTGCTACTCAACCATCAAGATTAGTGATGCTTGCTGCTGAGAAACATCCTTTCGTTGTCCCAGCTTACAACAAACAAGGCAGTAGATCATACAGGACGGGCTGCACTGCTATTTGATGAATATGTATTGTATGTAGTCAAGTATATTAAGGCAGTAGATGATCAGTATAATTAATCAGCACAGCTGTGATGTACCCTACAAAAAGCCACAGAGTCAGATGTGCTGATACAGTATAACCACATGATTGGAGTGAGATTGCTTAAACTTGACACTGTAAAATTGAGCTTTAAGGTATAATATTTATTGTAGATCAGAAGAAAACCACCACAAAACTCTAGAAATCAGAGTAACCAAAATAACTTGGAAAGCCCCTTTCTTCCCAATTAGGTCTGTAAAAAGCCTCATCTAGTAGCCAGCTCAACACAACAGCTACGGAGAGGAGTGCTCGGAAACCTGTGCAGCACCGCCTCACAGGCATGCCACAAGCAGCTGAACATGCTTAGAGAAGACTGCAACAGCTCTTTCACATGCCCTCCTCAGTTAACTAGTGAGACCATCACTCCTTCCCACCCAGATAGCAGGGGGTATTATACACTCTCAGGCAGCTGTAAAGTCTTCAGGGCTCGAACTTGAGATGAGATTGAAATGCTGTATAAAAATCTCACCTCTTTAAATGGTAGAATTAAAAGCCAAACAAGTTTTGAATAAACACCCCCACAACCGAAACTATCTGTGGCAATTGCACACACATGCTGCAGGTGTTTTACAGATTAGGGTTAGAGAAAAAAAAACCCCCACAACACAGTTTACACTCAACAAGCTCCATACTTGCATACTTGTACATTTGCATAACTTTTTTTAAACCACTGACAAAATTGTGACCCCTACAATTTGATTTTCTACTATATTACTAATCCAAGGTTCACAAAACCTTTACATACATGTTTTTATTCTTGCAGGAATGTTGCAAGAAGATTTACTCAGTGTAAGCCAGGAGAAGTTCTGAAAAAAAAAAAAAAAACCCATCTTCAGGAGATTAGTAGCTTGACTTCCAACAATGCCACAAGAGTCCAATAAAGCAACAATTGCCATGCTCTCTGGGTAGGAGGGACTGCGTATTCACTTTCCTGTCACTCACAGGCATCCATAAGCTCATGCATGCAGAACTGCTCAAGTTTGAAAAATGCAGCGTTCTCATGCCTTGGAGGAAGCACGTGTTAACCCACCCTCCCCACTCATAGCTGGTGTGTGATGGAGTTAGCTAGTGAATGAAAACTGACGAGAGCAAACAGGGAAAATGAAACCCAAATGCTTTAGCTTAAAAATCCCCATTCCAGTTGTACCTGAAACTGCTTTGGCTTTCTTCAGTTTCCCATCAAACCCGATCAGAGTCTGTCCTCGGAGTAGCAGCTGATTATTTGCAGGAGTCACAACACCCTGATTGCACATGTCCACATCAGAGCACTTCCCCTCGGCATCCACCTTCCAGATTCGCTCCATGACCGCTCGGGTGCCACTGAAGAGCAGGTTCTTGGTCTTTTCTATAGAGGAATGAAGACACATGCTTAACAGGTAACAGCAGTATGCTTAAATGTTGCATTTGCAGAAACTGCTATGAATTTTTTTTGGTGGAAGAATGAAGCATGAAATTAAGGTAGATATAAATTAAATAACTGACTCAGTCAGTATTTTCACCCATCGTACATCAATGACAGTCTATAAAAAAACCTATACAAATCTATGAAACAGCCATATTAGAGTTTGCTTGGAGCATGGGCATGTTTTGAGGCCTCATCCATTCTCAATGCTACATTCACATCACGGCTCACTTTACTTTTATTTACAGTTAATGTCCAGCATGATAAAATAGACAGATACCCATCGACAAAAATACCCTTTTCGACAGCACTTAATAAACTGCGTATGTTTTCCCACTTTATTAACTCTAGACCTTCCCATCTAATGTTATGGATTGAGGCGCAAGCAACTCACACACCGATTGGTGGATTACACAGGAGCTTAAACTGCTGACCAATTAAAACGCAGGAGGCGGGACTTTTAGAAATACTGGTAGAAGTAAATAATGCCGTTTTACTACGCACTTAGGATGGCCTAGCATGTTTACACGAACAGCTCTTATAATTTCACGGCCCCATCAAGGAATATAAACCTCCAGTGCAACACAAGCATAGTGGACAATATTAAAATGTTTGTTTGAGCCAACTATCTGTTAATGATGTGCGAGTCCGGCTTACATAACACACTTACCGTAAACTTCCTGTCTGTACTTGTTTCCGAAAACTCCATGCAGGAGCTCCTTTTGTCCCACATGGACTTTATACTGTGTCGAAAACGAGTCGGTGAAAGGGCACGACCTTTTAGGCATTTTGAAGAAAAAACGGTGAGATGCTCTGTCGCTGAAATACCAATGCTAAAGCTGCATGGACCGCAAACAATCCTCTCTGCTACCCTGCCCCCTCTCGCTCTCTTTTCCCGCGAAGTCACTCGGCGCTTTAATACCGCTCCCTCTGAGTCCAGTCAGTGGAAAATCAATAGCGCCCTCTGGCGGTTCGGCGGATAGACAACGTTTCAATACCAAACACTGCGGTCACTGCGGTCAAAAGTGACAGCTTACACATGAAATATGAGTTGCCTCACATTGATAATGAAACGTTGCCTGGCAGATTTTATTTTATTTTAGTAATCATTTGGGTTACTTGTTTTAGAAGGCAGGCCATGAATTCATACCAGTAGGTGGCAGTAATTCACCAAGTTATTTACCGACCACGGATCCCATCAATCTTATTTACGCCTCATTTTATTTCTGAGTTTGCTTTCAATCTCCCCTACTTGGGAAAAATTACTTTCTTTGGGTTTTCCTTTCTCTTTATTCTTTATATTTTCCTTGTCAAACAATCCTAATGGATTCCAATAAGAATCTTGTACAGAATTATAATTAGAGTTTCTATCATATTTTGGAACCATTCTTATAAGATTACTGTAGGAACTGTCTTATAGGACAAGACTTAAATATATTGTATTGTAGGACTTTTATTTTACAGGATGTTTTAATGGGATCCATTTGAGTTCCAGTTCAGGTCTATATGGCAATTCAGTTTGACATTTTTACGAGAGGAATGAAAGTCAGTCGTAGTAAGACTGAGTACATGTGTGTGAATGAAAGGGAGGGAAGTGGAACAGTAAGGTTACAGGGTGAAGAGGTGAAGAAGGTACAGGAGTTAAAGTACTTGGGGTCAACAGTCCAGAGTAATGGAGAGTGTGGGAAAGAGGTAAAGAAGCGAGTGCAGGCAGGTCGGAATGGGTGGAGAAAGGTGTCGGGAGTTCTGTGTGACAGGAAAATATCAGCGAGAATCAAGGGGAAGGTGTACAGGACAGTGGTGAGAGCGGCCATGCTGTATGGTTTAGAGACAGTGTCACTGAGGAAGAGACAGGAGTCAGAGCTAGAGGTAGCAGAGCTGAAGATGTTGAGGTTCTCTTTGGGAGTGACAAGATTGGACAGGATTAGGAACGAGTACATCAGAGGGACAGCTCATGTTGGACGTTTGTGGGACAAAGTTAGGAAGACGAGATTAAGATGGTTTGGACATGTTCAGAGGAGGGAGAGTGAGTATATTGGTAGGAGAATGTTGGACATGAAGCTGCCAGGCAGGAGGCAAAGAGGAAGGCCAAAGAGGAGGTATATGGATGGAATTAATGAGGATATGAAGCTAGTGGGTGCAAGTGTTGAGGATGCAGAAGATAGGGATAGGTGGAGAGAGATGATTCGCTGTGGCGACCCCTGAAGGGAAAAGCCGAAAGAAGAAGAAGTGTGACATTTTTAAGAATCCTAACGGTGCACTTTTCCACTTTTTTCTCTGCATATTGCAATTTGATCTTCACAAAATAAACTGTTTAAAACTGTTTCACAAATTTATTAACCTTAAAATAAATGGTTCATTAAAATTACTCTAATGAAAAAAATCTTTTAGGATTTTTGGTTTTACCTTCTGTTATTCAATACCTTTCCAATAACAAGGCATCATTTCTATTTAGTTCTCATTGCTGGTGTTTGTGACTGTTAGCTGCAGACCATTTTATTTACCACAGGAATTCACCACTGTATTCATACTTGGTGTAATTCCCCCCAGCATTAATGCTAAGGAGGTACCTGTGCTCTTCAGGACTGTTTTGAGCATGCTGACTGCCACATGTTCAGGAAGCCTGAAACCGATGGCAAGTCCACCAGCTTGGAGTAATATCTAGAATAACATCAGTGACCAGCTACATCAGGATGTGGATTGATGATGTGACTGTCTCCAAGACTATCAATAAAAGCCGTGGATCACTGCAAAGGTGAATGTGCTGTTTAAGACCACAGACTGTGCCTTCAGACAGGTGAAAGGTGACCCTAAGAACAGGGCCAAACTGTCCTGGGCCATCAGAGAGGCAAAGCGCGCACACGCTCACACCCAACGCATGTGGCTCCACCTGCCTGTGACAATGATACCTCATTTCCTGGTGATCTGAGCAACTTGGTTTGAGACACAGAACAACAAGATGGTAAGGATGACCACCCCCCCTCTCAACCACCAGGTACTTACAACAACTGATGTGAGGAAAGCTCTATGCAGAGTTAACCTATAGCAGCTGAACATTCCTGGCAGAGTGCTCAAGAGATAGCACACCAGCTAGTAGATGTCTTCACTGACATCTTCAACATTTCTCTGAGCAGCACAATGCTTTAGACCACTAGCATTGTGCCTTGTGCCAAAGTGTCCTACCTTAATGACTATTGTCCCATCAAACTCACACCCAGTGTCATGAAGTGCTTCAAGAAGCATATCAAAACTCTGCTGCCACACTCACTGGCCCCAAAGCAGTTTGCATAGACAATGCCACTGGCACCACCCTCCATCTGGTCCTTAACCAATTTTACTCAACAATACATACAAATACTGTTCATAGACTTCAGTTCAGCATTCAACACAATAATTCCTCAGCATGTGATTGGAAAACTGAGTCTGCTGGGAAAACTTATATAGCTGGGATTGCTGTTCTTGTGCCTGTAGCAAATTCTCCTGCATTAACTACCCAAGGTTAATAGAAGCTCCCAATTTTCTCTAATGATGTCTAAGATGCCACAGGGCTTGCACTCTTACAATAATTCAAATGGGGAAATGGGGATAATTCAAGGCTTGTGGCCCTTGACAGGGTTTTCTCCAGTGGAGGCAGTTTTCTCAAGTGCCTCCACTTTATACTTTTGCCCCTGGAATTTGATGATGACTGGTACCAACAGATAATCATGAATATCCCTGTGCATAAACCTCACCTTCTCCAAAGTGAGAATTCCCAGTGTCTTACCATGAACCAGGCTTGTGTGAATAATGGTTTGATTACAACCTGAATCCACCAACACAAGGTATGTACCCCCTGGGGCACTCACCGGTTATGGTACAATCCTGACCAGGGATGGACTGCAGTGCGTCAGAAATCTCGACCAACACCCCCACATCCATCACACCCCCCATTTGCGATGCTTGGGCATGCCCCTGCTTCCACAATCATACTGAGATCCAAGTTACACCCTCTATCCTGCTGCAGACATTTGAAATAAATATTGATGCACAGATCATATTATAGCTCTGACATAATGTTTAAAGCACACCAAAATTGTCAGTCTCTGTATTCATCTGACTGTTTCCGATAGCCCTACCCTGCATGCTGTTCTCTCAGCACTGTGTATCTCAACATTATTTTTATTTTAGTGCTTTATTAAAGTCTATAATGAACTCAGAATGCTGACCTATTCGTTCCTCAGAAGATCTTGATTGCACAATTGCATGTGAATATAAATGTTTGAAGAAAGGACATAAATTTACATTATTTACAGTCCACAGTCCAAATGAGGATGGGTTTACTTCTGAGCCTGGTTCCTCGCAAGGTTACTTCCTCACATCATCTCAGGGAGTTTTTCCTTGCCACTGTTGCCTCAGGCTTGCTCATTAGAGATAAATGTTAGGGATAAATAGTAACTTAACTTTAAACTTAATCATTTTTTCTATGTTTCTATACTTCTGTAAAGCTGCTTTGAGACAATGTCCATTGTTAAAAGCGCTATACAAATAAAATGAATTGATTTATTTTGTCTTTGCATGTTGTATATTTGTATGATTATAGTAAAGGTCTACATTAGACATTAGACACCAAAGGCTTATTAACTTTCTTTTACTCAGTTCTGAGAAGAAGTACTTAAACTGGAATGACATAAAGCAAAAAGGAAGCTTTCCAATTACATAATAACTCTGGATGGCCTTTTCAGTTACATCATGTGCGGCAGTAAAAGACATGATGTAATTGATTGATTGATTGGTTGGTAGATTGATTCCAGTCTTTCATTTAAAGCTTGAGTAGATATTGCTAGGATAGCTGGCTTTTATCTCTAAAATATTTCTAAATTAAGAAATGTAATGTCACTACACAATGCAAAAAAATGGAACCTGCCTTAGTTGCGTAAACAAGCTGCAATTAATCAAGTATACATTCCAGAAATGTAAAATAAGTATAAACCTTTCTTGTAAATTTGTTCATTACTATGCTATCCTTGTGTTCAGCATTCAACACGATCATCCCTCAGCACCTGACCGAGAAACTGAGCCTGCTGGGCATCAACACATCCCTCTACAACTGGATCCCGGACTTCCTGACTTGGAGACCTCATTCAGTCCGGATCGGGAACAGCACCTCCAGCGCCACCACACTGAACACTGGAGCTCTTCAGGGCTGCGTGCTCAGTCCACTGCTGTTCACCCTGCTGACTCATGACTGTGCAGCAATGCACAGCTCCAACCACATCATTAAGTTCGTCGATGACACGACCGTGGTGGGTCTCATCAGCAAGAACGACGAGTCAGCATACAGAGAGGAGGTGCAGAGGGTAACAGCCTCGTGTAAAGCCAACAACCTGTCTCTGTACGTGGAGAAAACGAAAGAGATGGTTGTTGACTTTAGGAGAGCACAGAGCAACCATTCGCCACTGAACATCAATGGGTCCAACGTGGAGATCGTTAAGAGCACCAAATTCCTCGGTGTTCACCTGGCGGAGGACCTCACCTGGTGGCTAAACACCAGCTCCATCACCAAGAAAGCCCAGCAGCGTCTCTACTTCCTGCGAAGGCTGAGGAAGGCTCATCTTCCACCTCTCATCCTGACCACCTTCTACAGAGGGACCATCGAGAGCATCCTGAGCAGCTGCATCACTGCCTGGTTTGGGAATTGCACCGTCTCGGATCGCAAGACCCTGCAGCGGATAGTGAGGACAGCTGAGAAGATCATTAGAGTCTCTCTCCCATCTATCACGGACATGTACACCGTACACTGCATCCACAAAGCCAAGAAAGTGAACACTCTTCACTTTCCTGCCGTCTGGAAAGAGGTACCGAAGCATTCGGGCCCTCACAACCAGACTGTTGAACAGCTTCTTTCCTCAGGCAATCAGGTGTCTCAACAGAGAACTGAACTAAACTGAGGAACATGGACACACACACACACTCTGAACTGAGAACTGAACTGAATCAGAACTCACACACACACACACACACCTGATATTGTTTACATGCACACATCACTCTTAATATTTGCACTATAACTTGAAATATTATAACTGTGATAACTATCTCTGCTGCTATTCTTGCACTCACTGTACAACACCGTTCTTTTTCTTTTGCACAAGTTGGCGTTATGTGTCTTGTTTGTCTCGTCATTCCCTGCACTTATGTTGTATGTTTAGTTTAAAAAGAATTCTGCACCTTGGTTTAACTTCATGTTTGTCTGCGCCATCCTGTATTTTGTTTTGTTATGTGTAGCACCTCTGGTCCAGGAGGAACGTTGTTTCATTTCACCATGTACTGCATCAGCTATATATGGTTGAAGTGACAATAAAGCTTCTTTGACTTTGACTTGACTTTGAATGAGCTGATAAAATGTACTGTATTATAATCATATTCATATATGAACCTGTGATTCGCAGCCGCATTGAAGAGAGCTGATAAAATTAATAAACACAGATCTAAGTTTAAAAATGTGAGGAAAGGATGTGAGGAATTCTGTCTAGGACTTGAGGAATTGTAGTGTGTATTCCTGACCTGAAAGATGTTAATATAGTTTGCATAAGTGATTGGGGTTTCGTATTGACTGAGCAGATGTTATTGGGTTGGTATACAGTGTTGTGAAGTGTGTTTAAACAAAGATTTGGGTGAGGGTTTTTGTTAGTGTGTTTTTAAGGATGGGTTTGTCATTTGGTTGGTGAATGTTTTTAAGGTGAATGTTCATAGCTGGAGTGAAGACTCCCAGGAAAATCTGGTCCAATACGTGAACCATTTGAAAACACACACACACACACACACACACACACACACACATATATACACTACTATTTCATAATAACAATTATTATTATTATTGAATTGTTTATAATATTGTTTCCCTAAATCCTTAAATCATCTCCATGTGAAAGCTGTGTAAAACATAACAAAATAAATGTGGCATAATATATTTGGATTATTGAGGAGAAAAAACCTGTGTCCTGAAGACATCCCCATGGATTAACACATTGATAATGAAGTGTTGACACTGGTTAAAACATCAGCATATCAAATTTTACAATTTCTTTTTCCTAATCTGCTTATTATTAGCCCTAGATTATATAGATCACACACCATACAAGTCCCTATGTAACATGTTACTCTAACTATATCATATTAGCAACACATAATATCAGAGACAGCAGTGCATCATTTTATTTTTAATTTTTTTTCTTTTATTTTTTTTTAATTTAAAATTGGGGGGAATTTTATGAAATTTTTTAATTAAATTTTTTAAATTGTTTTTTTTTCCCTGCTTTGGCAGAGGACATTGGGGGGCCAATTTTAAATTCAAGTCCCCAAATTTCCTTTTGCCTTGGAAGCATTCTATTACATCTTTGGCTGCAAATTTCTATAATGCTCTTGGATAAGCTTTGTAGCGCTTCACATCATGCAGCACATAAGTTAAAGATAAACTGCCATTCTTATTGGGCTCTGAGTTCCAGTAAAGTAAATTATCTGAACCCTTTCAGAAAGTGGTACTGGAAGTACTCGAGCTGCTCCTCTATAGAGAGTCTGGAGGGGAATGAAGGTAGAAGCTGAGGGCAATGTGCCTTCTTGTCATGTGAAACAGGCGTGAGTGGAGGGGCAGAGTAACAGGCGGCCATGATGTTAATTGTCGCAATCCATGTAACCTGCTCTACTTCGTTCTCAGCCTGGAAGTAGAATTGTCTGCGGTCTGCAGTCCTGAGGCACAGCGCATGTGGCCTATTTTTGTATTCTATTGGGTAGGCTAAGGCATGAAGCACTAAAATGGTGTTGTCCATCATACTTGGGGTAGATTTGTCTTCTTGTAAATGAAGAAATACCCCTTGTAGGACTGCGTGGAACAGCTTCCATACTCTATGGCCATTTTTGGTTTTAGTCCCATCCTTGTCACGTGATCATGTCAGGTGTGGAACGTTACTATGAGCTGCGAGCGGAAAATAATCCGAGACAGTCCATTGCACTGTGATAACCAGTGAAAACTTCATTTCCAGTTTTCAAAGCACGATAAAGTTTATCATCATTTCATCAATGTCTTAAGCCAAAAAATGTGCATTATAGGTTAAAATTGCAACAAACTGTACTTCTCTGTTGCTGACGTGATCCCACACCGGGGCTGCCTACATCTTTTGTATCTTTAGTATGTGTGTTTCACTTGGAAACATGAAATTCTGTTAATTATCTGCAACAAAACCCCAACAAATCTTTTTGTAATAATAATAATAATAATAATAACAACAACAACAATAACAACATCAATAATAATAATAACACTTATTATAAATATTATTATAAATACATATTATTATTATTATTATTATTATTATTATTATTATTATTATTATTATTATTATTTACACTGTAAAAAATGTCCATAGTTTTAACGGTAAAATACTGTAAAGTAGCAACGGTAAAAACTGTAAATTATAAAACATGAAATTAACAGTTAAATATTGTTAACTGAAAATTTGATACTTTTGCATTATTGCTTTTTAAAGACTGCATTATTTTACCATATAAACCCCTAAAACAACAGTAAAGTACACAAAAACACTATAGTAAATGCACTACAAATGCATGCTGTCAGAACTTTTTTACCCTTCTGTTTTTACAATTTATTTTACAATAAATCACAATGATATGGTCAACAAGAATATGTGTGTACCTCTATGAAAATACACCATTTTAGGCCTGCCCTGGTCTCTCCCATTAATTACATTACATAAGCATTTAGATTTTAAAGACTCCTTTGGATTCAGAGAGGATGTGAAGTGTGTCGTGAAGAGAGAGAGAGAGAGAGAGAGAGAGAGAGAGAGAGAGAGAGAGAGAGAGAGAGAGAATTGAAAGCTCTCTGAACTCATTAAATCTAGGCGTATAAATCGATGTTAAAGAAAACATATTTTTTCGTTTGGAAGCTCAGTCTCAATTTTTTCGGCTTTTCAGTTGTCCAATATGTGCCATTACGCTGCATAATATAAAGAAAGCAAATTTTTAACAAGCATTTTGTGTTATAAAGTTATTGCCTACTTCCAATCAGCAATCAAGACATTGCCCTTTCAGCTGGCGGTTTTTCTCTGGAACAGCAAACAACGGACTAACCTTGGCTAGCTGCTGAAATGATTATTTTTTCCTCACGGAGTCTGTCTGGTGAGCAGAAATAAACTCATTCTGTAAAGTAAAAGTTCAGTGATTGTTTTAGTTATTTGAATAAAGCTTTTGTGATGTAAAGTGTTTATTTTATTTTCATATCTTTAACGTCATTGTAACTCACATGCCGTGGACCTGTTGGCTGTCTAGATGCTAACGTTTTATCCTTTTAATATAGAACCTAACACATTGGAAATGAACAAATTCGCTCTGATTTCTTTGATTTGAAACGTTATGTTATGTAGTCATCAGTGACAGGATGTGCCCAGTCTTGTTGATCACTTAAGAACCATAGAAAGGAAGGTCATGCAGTTTACTGTCCAGTGAGAGGGTGCAAAAGTGCTTTTCAAATCAAGTCCTCTTTTACCCCTCATATGTTTAGGAAGCACAGGAACTAGGGTGACCACATGGCTAAGGCTCTGTTGCAGGACACCAGAAGTGATTTTGCGGGACAATGCGGGACAAGAGTGAGGGATAGTTTACTATTATTGTTCTATGTAAATAAATATGGATTTTAAATGACATGTCTTTTTGCAGGGGGGCACGGTGGCTGTGGTTAGCACGTTTGCCTCACACCTCCAGGGTTGGGGGTTCGATTCCCGCCTCTGCCATGTGTGTGTGTGTGTGTGTGGAGTTTGCATGTTCTCCCTGTGCCTCGGGGGTTTCCTCCAGGTACTCCGGTTTCCTCCCCCAGTCCAAAGATTGTTGATTGGCATCTCTAAATTGTCCGTAGTGTGTGATTGCGTGAGTGAATGAGAGTGTGTGTGTGTGTGCCCTGCAATGGGTTGGCACTCCGTCCAGGGTGTATCCTGCCTTGATGCCCAATGACGCCTGAGATAGGCACAGGCTCCCCGTGACCCGAGTGTAGATCGGATAAGCGGTAGACAATGAATGAATGAATGAATGTCTGTTTGCAGTGATAAGGTGCTGTATGCAGACGTCATGAACGTACGTATGTCACTCAATTGGGCACAGGTTCTAGGAATACAAACTGATTTTAACAGCACATACCTATTCGATCTAAATATAACGAAGTGAAAATAATAATCTAATCAGTAAAAGCACATTTCCAAATAAACAAATAAATTCATTTAAAATGACATATGCGCTCTTACCGGATTCAGTGCATCTTAAATTTATATTTTTTGTCTGATCTGGCAGCTTCGAGTATGGCCTTCTCATTTATAACATGTCTGTAGAACTCCTGACAGGTGTAGCTGTAATTCACTTTCACAAGAAGTTCACTTTTTATGAGGTCCAGAGTTGCTCGGTTCCTTGTCTCTGTCCACGCAGCGGTCATCAGCGAAAACACCCTCTCCACGAAAGCATTGGTGACAGGAATGCTTAACGCCAAAGATACCAGAGCTGTCATCTTTGGGGCATTGACATGCTTCAGCAGTGTTGTCCACTTTGTTGCAACAGGATATGCTGTTGCTGCGCTTTCCTTTAAGCGTGGCAAAAGAACACAAAATTCATCATACATCTGGTCCATGTCCAGTTTAATGCTCATTTTTAATGCTTCAGCTTCTCCATGGAGGTCTTGAAAACTGAATTCCCTCTTAATAGCCAGGCATGAGATGTACTTTAGGTAGTTGCCATCAGTGAAATCAAACCACTTGTTTAGGTAAGCAAGCGTTCTTTGATAGAACATAAGAAAGTCTAGCTCTATAACAGCGGCCTGTGAGGTAGGAAACTGTTGCAGGAGAGTGCTTGTTTCCACTCCAAAGAATCGATCTTTTTCCCTTTGCGTGAGTTTCAACTTGAGATCGGTCATCAACGCGAAAAGTGCGCACACAGTTGTCTCGTCTCCCTCAACGTTAAGCACCGCGTCGAAAAAAACTTTTAGGCTATTTTGCAAAAACATCAGGTATGCATGGAGTTCACACAGCACGTCCTCTCCATCCTCGCCATTTGTGAGCAATTTCCAAAGTGCTTATGGACAGCGCTCTTCTCCAAGAGATAGGAAATAGCTCTTGATAGCTGGCCAAGAGTCGTGCAGGCGCTTGACAGCAGGCCATAAACTTAGCCACCATGTCAGCACATTCCTGTAAAGAGCCGTGTACTCCTCTTTCACAAACTCAAACACTTCTTTTAATTCTTGCACACGTTTAGCTGATGACGAAAAGTAGTTGTATACTTTTTTGATTATGTTCTCAATGTCAATTCTCAGCTTATCACTTGCATACCTCCCACAGTTGTGCAGAATATGGGCCACGCAATTGGCCTTGATGATTGACGCATTCTTGTCCGTCATTTGTTTGTAAACCAAGTTATGCTCACCATAATTAATGCTGGCGTTATCCTCCGAGTATGCAGAGACACGTTCTAAGCCCAGGTTTCTCTCCTCAAGCCTTGAAACGATCTGGTTAAAAATCGCATCAGCGTTTCCCTGCAGTCGTCATAAAAGTCCATCAGTTTGTTCTGCACTCCTAGGTTGGGTGTGTAATATCTTAATGCTAACGGGAATAACTTGAGGTTCCGTGGTTTGATGAATCAGACAGAATTGAGAAATGTGGAAGAGAATCTGGTCTATCTGCAATCACTGGCGTATTTAACTGTTTCAAACATATTTCTAAAGATGCTGGTGCAAGTACACTTGTAACAATGGATGCACTCTTTGTTCTCCCACAAGCAAGCTTCTTGGTTATTTCTGAATTGGGGAAAATCACCGGGGCTAGTTTAACAGTACAGTTGCCTGACCTATACGATAAACCATGCTGCACATTATGGTAGACACTTGTCACTTCAGCTGCTGTTATTTTATTTAGGTTACTGTCTTTGGGAGGACAGAAAAAACTTGTCATGCTTGTGTTAGCATTTCTTAGTTGTGCATTTTTCTTATGGATTTCCCCATCTCCATGCCTTCTTACATCCCCCTCACCTCCGTGTGTGATGGTGAAACTTTGGTGGCATACACTGCACTCTCCTTTTTTAGGGTCATCTGTTACTGGTTTTAACCATGTGTATTTTTCTCCCATTCTTTATTATATGAACAAAGTAGTTTTTTCTTCTCGGGAGCTCCCATTTGATCCATTTTTTCCTTTGTTGATGTTTTGTCTGTGTTTTCCTGCTCTCACTTACGAGCACGTATGAGGCTGTGCTGCGCATGTTCAGTGTAATTTTTTTAATTATTTTTTTTTATTGTGCAATTGTAATTTAAAGGAAGATGAAAAAAATGTTACAGAAGTAATAATAATAAAAAAATATTACAGACAACATTGAAATGCGGGACACTAATTAAGACTTGAGGAACGCTGGACAAAGCCTTTGATTTCGGTGGCCACCCTAACAGGAACTGTCCGGTTAACATCATTAGTGATTCACATCGGCCTTCTTCATCAGAGATACCGGCTGTTTCAACTGAGCAATGTCCTGCTGACCTGGATCCAAATACAGGTGAGTCAGAAGTAAGTGAAATGGGCTCGATTCAACATTTTGACGATTTGTATTTGAGAAACGTTACATGTGAAATTACAAGGACAGTTTCTTCTCCCAGCTTCTACAATACAAAATATTGTAAATGAGATGCAAAATATTCATGAATTGGGACAGACATATACTTTTAGCAAGCTACATTCACTTTTGCAGAATTTGTCGTTACTCAATGAGACAATTTCTCAAATCTTTGCTACTGTGAAGGCATCAGACTTGTTTTGTGTCATAAACGGCCTATGCGAGCAGAGTATTCAAGAAGTGAGACATTTAAAAAAGTATGCAAATATGTTGAACCGAAAAGAATTCTTTTAGGTAAAGATGAGAATCGGACATAGCAATTTGCATACTATGTACCTGTGAAAGACACATTGAAGTGTCTGTTAAATTCAGATTTTGGGAGGAATTGTATTTCCATGCACTTGCCTGAAAAAAAACTCTACTGATGTACTTTCTGATTGCACAGATGGCCAAATACTGAAGTGCAGGGATTTCTCTCAAGACAACCCAAGCCTCCAGCTACTGCTCTATCAGGATGCTTTTGAGGTAGTTAACCCTTTAGGGTCTGCACAAAAAACAACCACAAAATTTTGGCTGTATACCTCTGGTTAATTTGCCAGTTCATCTCAGGCCAAACACAGACCATATGCAGCTGGTTATGTTGTTCAGAGAGAAAGACTTTAAAGACTTCAGCCATGAAAGTGTTTTCTCTGAGCTAGTAGCAGAACTGAAAGACCTTGAAGAAAATGGAATTACTTTGTCAGATCAGTCTGTTATAAAAAGCCCTCTTTATTGCATTGCTGGAGACAATTTAGGATTCCACTGTATTGGTGGATTCACCGAAAATTTTAGTCAGTCCAGCTATTTTTGCAGGTACTGTCTAATTACTAAAGAAGAATTCCAGAGTGTTGACCCAAATTTATGTGGTGCGCCACGCACTGTTGAGGGCTACAGTGCTGTCGTTAACCAATTACAGACCGAAAATAAAATGGTTCAAGGCATAAAGTTTGATTCAGTTTTCAACTCTTTGAAGAACTTTAAAGTGTGCCAACCTGGCTTGCCACCTTGCCTAGGTCACGACATTTTTGATGCTGTGTTGTCTTATGATGTTGCTCTTTATGTCAAGTACTTTGTTAAGAAAAAGTGGTTCACTTACCCAATTCTTAACCGTCGAATCAGGCAAATATAATGGCTCTGATGCTTTCACAAAACCTTGTGAGGTCAATTCTCATGGATCTAAGCTGGCAGGTCAGGCCATTCAAAATTGGAATTTTTTATGCCTTCTACCTGTAATATTTGGTGATAGAGTGTCGGATCCTGCGGATGAGGTCAAAAACATCAAAACATCATTACCTGCGACACTATCCAGGTCTCATATTTAAATTTGGTCCATTGATCAGATTATGGACAAGTAAATTAAGCATAGTTACTTCAGAAGATGTACCAGACATTTGAAGAATTTTAAAAATTTGTGTCGCACCCTTTCTGAAAGGCATCAGTTGTTTCAGGCCTATTTGACAGCTAGGTCTTGTCCCCCATTCTTGCAACTGAAAGATAGTTCTCCATTTTATTCCGAGCTTTACAGTGAAACTGTCAAAGATGCAGTCAGTAAGTTCAGCTTCAGTGAAACAGAAACAAGGGGTTTTGTGGAAATACAGTATAAAGGAACTGTATACAAAAAGGGCCAACTGTTTGTCATTAGAAATGAGGAGACAGTGGAGTTTGGTGAACTTTTGCTCATGTTTATCACAGAGGATCATGTTGATTTGCTGACCTGGGTGTCATGGATGGTGTGGCAATGCCCTGATGGACCACTAGGGGGCTTCCAGCGGGGGTTTGTTTGTGCCATGTGCTTTTGTTTTGGTTTGGTGCCTTTTTTCCCCCTCATGTTTGCCCCGCCTCTGTTCACCTGTGAACTGAGTCCCCGTTATAATGGTGTGCCGTGGTTTTGTTGTTCTTGAGGGCTTGAGTTTATTTTTTTCCTGTCACTATGGTTTGCCTGGTTTCTTCTCAAGGTTTTTGAGTTTTTCTCCAATGTTCCTGTGTAAGTGTTTGTTCATTTTGTTAATAAAACCCTGTTTCATGGTTATCCCTGCACCTTGGGTCTGATTTCCCCTCCCTGGCACCCCGTGATCCTGACGCTGGGTGTGTATAGCAGATTTTCTTCCTGAGTATCATTTGCATTTGCTAAGAAACACCAGTGAAAGGGTTCAGTGTCTGAACATTGACAGCTTGCCTGACTTTTACACATTGACATCTTACATGTTGCAAGGATGTAGGGTAGTTCCACTGAAACACAGCATAGTGCCTCATTAGGTCAGTACAAATCTTGCCTTGTTATAACATTGGATTATTCATTCATTCATTGTCTACCGCTTATCCGAACTATTCTCGGGTCACGGGGAGCCTGTGCCTATCTCAGGCATCATTGGGCATCAAGGCAGGATACAACCTGGACAGAGTGCCAACCCATCACAGGGCACACACACACTCTCATTCACTCACGCAATCACACACTACGGACAATTTAGAGATGCCAATCAACCTAGCATGCATGTCTTTGGATTGGGGGAGGAAACCCCCGAGGCAAACATTGGATTATATTGATAATATAATATTTCACTGCTGAATACACCACACATGTTGACATGAGGGGGGCATGAAGCCTTTATTATCACCACACATACATTACAGCACAGTGGAATTCTTTTCTTCGCATATGCCAGCTGAGGAAGTTGGGGTCAGAGCGCAGGGTCAGCTATGATACAGCGCTCCTGGAGCAGAGAGGGTTAAGGGCCTTGCTCAATTGCCCAACAGTGGAGCTTGGTGGTACTGGGGCTTGAACCCCGATCCTCCGATCAACAACCCAGAGCCTTAACCACTTTTGCCACCACTGCCCCCCTATGTTCAAGGTATAGTTGACCAAAAAAATGAAATTTCTGTTATCATCAAGCGATTACAAATATGTATGAGTTTCTTTCTTCTACTGAACATAAAAGATGATATTTTGAAGAATTATGTATAATCAAATGTACTAAGGAAAAATACTTTGACCTTTGGGCACCAGTGACTGGTCACATTCTTCTTTTTTTTGGAAAATACCTTTTATGTTTAAAATAATAGAGAAACTCATACAGGTTTGTAACAGTTTGATGGTGTGTAAATGATAACAGAAATTTCATTTTTGGGCCAACTATATCTTTAATCAATTTTAGAGACACCAAATTGATTATTTGTCTTTGTTTTAGTCATGGATGAATCAGAGCAAAGCAATGTAACCAGTGCAATTGGTGAGTTACTCAAAGATATTTCATCCTCGGGGCTGCAATCAGTTGTGGAGACACTGAACTCACTTGGAGTAACATCACCTGAAGATTTTCAATATGTTCAGGAAGCAGATCTCTTGCCGGTATTACGACCCATTCTGGCCACAAAACTTATATCTGCCTGGAGCCAGATCAGTATGTATGATGATTTCTTATGATTTCATAATATATAAAAATGTAAAAGTGTTCTTAAAACCTGGTTTCATAAAAAAAAATGTGGCATCATGTGGCAAAGCTTCCACAGTTGCTTCAGACTGGGCTGACAATTTTAAAATACCATAGCAGAAGTTTCCAGAAGCATTGACTCAGTGTTTAGAAAGGAAGAAAGGACCAAGCCCAAGACTGCGACGAGATATGGTAAGAATTGTCGTGTCTGAAATGACGAAGGTATGTGACTGTCCCAGTAAACAAAGCTCTACAGCTGTTGCCAAAAAGATTTTGGCCAAATACCCTGCATCCTTGTAGGATGTTATCGAAGGTGATATAGTTGGATAACAGTATCACTCACTGGTCAAGCAGATTCAGAATCGCATAGAAAATGTGGAGAGCCCCAGTGTACCGAAAATCAGAAAACGCAGCAGAACAGAAGACTCTGACACAGAGGAGATTCCTGCTGAAAGAAAGGCAGTGGTTCAAGACACTTACGGCTGTGTGAATTGGGATTTAAAATTAATGCTGCTCAATGAGACTAAAGAGAGCCAGCTGGATAAACAAGAAAGGATGAAGATCAAGTCTAAAACAACAAATGTTGACCCAGAAGAAGCTAACAACCTTCTAACTCTCAACACAAAGACATAAACAATGGAGCAAGCATATAACAGTTTTGTGAGAACTGGCCTTTTCTATTTGAAGAGATTGGTATGTGTGTACACTTCAAGCAGCTAACTGGAATTGATCTGAAGGAGATGTTCCTTAAAAGCTTGGATAAAAAGGGACAGCAGCTCCTGAACTTTCTTAAAACAGTTGGTGCAGAAAAGAAGACAAAAGTACTGCAAACTGCTGCAAAGCTAGATGTTATGAGGTGTCAAAAAGAGGAGATTATGTGGAAGACTCTCGCCTTGTTGAGGATGTGGAGGTAGACAAGCAGCACCCTGCATCATTGTCTGTGGTAAGTTTGAATGAATAGAATTTAGTGTCATATTTTAAAATTTAAAGAATTGTTGACTCAGTTTTAATTTTGACAGCCATTTTTAGTCAGTCTATCTTCAGACGAAAATGGTTATTAGTCTTAGTCACATTTTGGTCATTTTGTCTTAAATAGTCTTAGTCTAGTTTTAGTCGACAAAAAGTCATTGCATTTTTGTCAAGTTTTAGTCAAACTGCAGTTACCAGCTTTAATTTTGTTAATTTTCTATGTAAATTTAGACAAAAATAGTCATAATTTTTCTCTCTTTAGACCAATTAAGCTTATGAGAAATTTGAATCAAGAGAACAAGCTATATTGACACTGTACTCCTAGCACTTGTGCAACTCAACATATCCCTTTTTCTTAGTACTCCGGTTCAAAAAGGTAGGGTTGGGTGAAAAATGTAATCTTATTTTCTCCTCCAACTTCAAAATCATCTGACATTGTTGTTTTACCTTTTTTTTTGTAAAGGGCGTTTGACTTTCTTTACACATTCGTTCTCTAAACACTGAGTCGGTACTTCTGACTAGGTAATGCGTGACCTTTCCAAAGTGATTACGTAATGCAAAGTCGAGCTAGTGCAAGATGAGCATTTGTGGTTAAAAAGTATATACATTTTTTTTATCTAGAGCCCTTTGAAGCTGAGTTGAAATTGCAGTTCGGACCTTCAACCTGTTGGGTACCAATGAAATCCACTATATGGAGAAAAATCCTGAAATGTTTTCCTCAAAAGCCTTAATTTCTTTGCAACTGAAGAAAGAAAGACATGAACATCTTGGATGACATGGGGGTGAGTAAATTTTCAGTAAATTATTATTCTGGAAGCTTCTCCACCCTTCTTCCAGACTCTAGGACTCTAGGTTCTTTGGCAATGAATGTTTGTGGCTTACCCTCCTTGTGAAGGGTGTCAAAGGCTCAGGAAACCTTTGCAGGTCTTTTGAGCTGATTGGCATGTCACCATATTCTAATTTGTTGAGAGAGTGAATTGGTGGGTTTTTGTTAAATGTGAGCCAAAATCATCACAATTAAAAGAACCAAAGACTTAAACTACTGCAGTCTGTGTGCATTAAATTTATTTAATACACGAGTTCCACAATTTCAGTTGAATTACTGAAATAAATGAACTTTTCCACGACATTCTAATTCATTGAGATGCACCTGTATATATAATGACAAAGTATATAACTGAATTCAACTTGTAACAATCTAGATAATACCAGGCTAAATATTATGAAGCAAACAAATTATCCAACATCAGGCATATTAGGCCTAACCATTCCCATAGCCTGTGAAAATATCACTGTGATAATATCCAGTCCATTCTTTCTGAAGTTATACTTGTAGAAATAGAAAAAGCTGATTTGTAGATGATTCAGACAATCTGAATCTTGTCTCCTCCTTCATCAATGAAAAATGCTTAAAATCCCCAATAGTGTTTAAAAAAGAATTTGCAAAAAAATTCACATAATATAATATTTTGCTGAACCACCTTTTGCTTTGATTATGGCACGCATTCACTGTGGCACTGTTTCAATAACCTTATGCAATCTCACAAAATTTATTTACATCCAGAGTTGGATTAATTTTTCTCTAAGATCTTGTATTGATGATGGGAGAGTCAAACTGAAATGTCAAGTCTTCTCCTCTCCAGCACATTCCAAAGATTCTCAATGAGGTTAAGGTCTGGACTCTGTGGTGACCAAACTATGTGTGAAAATGATGCCTCATATAACGGCATATAACCTTGCTGAACCTAGACCTGACCAACTGAAGCAACCCCAGATCATATTATTGGCCCCACAGGCTTAGATGGTAGGCACTAGGCATGATGGACGCATCACTTTTTCTGCCTCTCTTCTTAATCTGATGTGTTCAGCAAGACCAAGGCCAGTGGGCCCCCATTGAGATTATGACAGTATTATTGAGCTTCTGCCAGGGGCCATCCTTCTCAGCAGGCATGTGTACCCTTTATCCATGATGGAGCATCAAGCTATAGAGAAATACATTGAGGAGGCGCTGCAGCAATCTACTTTAGGCCATCAATATCCCACGCTTTAGCAGGTTTCTTCTTTTTGGCCAAGAAAGGAGGTGGTTTACAGCAAAGTACAATGAAGCATCCCTACCCCCTGCCACTTGTCCATAACTGCCCTGAAACAGTTATGCACAGCACGCTACTTCACCAAGCTTGACCTCCACAGTGCATACAACCTGGTGAGGATCTGCAAAGGGGACAAGTGGAAGACTGCGTTCAGAATCACCAGTGGCCAATATGAGTACCAATTCATACCGTATGGCCTCTCTAGTGTCACTTCAGCGTTGCAGTGCCTGGTGAATGAAGTGTTAAGAGATATGCTGGGAAGATTTGTGGTGGCCCACATCAATGACATCTTAGTTAACTCCCCCATTTATGAGACATATCTTCTTATGGCATGTCTTCCAAGTTTTAAGCCAATGTCTTAAACACTGAGCTAACACCACTGATTTTTACAGAGGCACCATTACATTCCTGAGGTACATCATCTCCCCAGAGGGGGTGGCCATGTATCAATACAAGGTCACAGCTGTGGTGGTCAAGGTCAACCCCACGGACAGTGAAGGAGCTGCGGTGTTTCCTGGAGTTTGTTAACGTTTACAGGTGCTTCATCAGGGAGTTCATCTTCTTTGCCCTCCTGTTCACATCTAGCTTGGAATCCAGAGGCAGATCACACCACACACCACACAATTAAAAGGAGCATTCGACAGCTCCCGTACTGAACACCTCTTTGTGATATTCACCATCCACAAAAACATAGAGTATCTATGCACTACCAAGTGCTTCAACCCCAGTCTTTGCCTGCTTACACTTCATCATTTGCTTCCATTCATGGTCCAAACACATTAAAGCCTTATCCTCAGACTACACAAAAAATTCTGCCCCCAACATGCATTGCAGGCACTATTAACTAGCAGATAGATCAGGCCATAGCACGCATCCCAGTATGCTTATTTGACTTGACTTCATGTTCCCCTGAACGTCTCTTTTTTCCCACCATCAGAGGACCTACCATCAAGCGCTGTGTTTTCAGTTCATCTTTGCGAGGTGTATGCTGCACTTCTGTGATCTACTAAGCTGTTTTGTATTTTTGTAACTATGATTATTCAAAGTATTTAAAACTGTGATTTTATTTTTTTTGACATGTTTCTGTTTGCCTGCTTCTGATTTTGACCCTCTGGTTACCATGTTTGCTCCTATTTTTTTTCTTCAGATATCTTATCCCCACAAAATATTTATGTGTATACTGTATATACATAGGGGGGCACGGTGGCTTAGTGGTTAGCACGTTTGCCTCACAGCTCCAGGGTTGTGGGTTCGATTCCTGCCTCCGCCGTGTGTGTGGAGTTTGCATGTTCTCCCCGTGCCTTGGGGGTACTCCGGTTTCCTCCCCCAGTCCAAAGACATGCATTGTAGGTTGATTGGCCTCTCTAAATTGTCTGTAGTGTGTGATTGCGTGATTGCGTGAGTGAATGAGAGTGTGTGTGTACCCTGCGATGGGTTGGCACTCCGTCCAGGGTGTATCCTGCCTTGATGCCCAATGATGCCTGAGATAGGCACAGGCTCCCTGTGACCTGAGAATAGATTGGATAAGCGGTAGACAATGAATGAATGTATATACATATAGATGTCACAGAATATTACAAATATTGTAAACATTTCTCAGGTGTGTGTATATATATATATATATATATTTATATATGAGAACAATATAAGGATAGCTGCAAATTCTTCAGCCTCATCACATTAAGACGGCCAGTCTACTTGCAGACATGCCTCACACACCAACCCATCTTCTCCAGAATTTGAATACTGGTGAAGTTTTGTAGTCTTTGGTGAATGGTGGATTGTGATACCATCACCCTGCCCTGTGGAGGTTGTTGATGTAACTGTTGTTTTTAGGTTTTTCTTCAACATATCTCAATGTTTGTCATCGGCTGCTGTTGTTTTCCTTGGCTCAACTGACTCAATCTGATATCTGGATGTTAGCAGACCACGGGCATCTTTTCTTTTTCAGGTTGTATTGTACAATGAGCAATGGCTCTGATTGATCAGAATTTCAGCTTTCATTTCCTGATATTTACATATTGTTAAACAAGTAGAAAGTGGTACCTTTGGATGCATACCACCTAATGTTTTTGTTGCATTTCTATCATTTATTCAAAAGAAATTTCAGTTGGGTTGTTATTTTGGACCTGATGTTCAAACAGGATCAAATAATGTTTTACTGCCACTATTAGGCCAGTTGAAGAGCAGCTTATGGAAGCTTGGCCAAGGTTGGAGGAACAGAATGTTCTGTTGTTGTATCTATTTCAGTAGCAGCTTGACTGATGTCCTGTCTAAATTTATCCAACATGAAAGAAAACTGTAAAACATTTATTCAAGAGATCGCAATATCAGGACGAGGAACAGAAAAATAAAAACAAAAAAGGACAGTGTACTATTCTTTAAGTTCTCTCAAGAAAACCATTTCATGCAACCGTTAAGAAATTTATTTATGCAGTAAGTTGCAGATATATTTCTGAATTCACATTGTAAGTAAAAACTATTGTGTGCTGCCATAAAATAACCTTGCAGAACAAAAAAAAGTCAGTGAAAAGTCTTTATGTCCAGTCAGTTACACTCAAACTCACTCACAAAGTATTCATCTGTAAATGGTGTTTATCCAGGAAGAACTTGAACAATGTACGACAAAAATAATGCCTGTTATTAAGAGACAGATCATGTTTATTAATTTATTAACAATTATTAACATTTATTAATTTTCAGTACTAGCTTTTGAGGCAAAATCCCACTTGTATCGAAACACAGCATTTGTGAATGCTAATCCATTTGCTGTGACATTTAATTATCAAGGATTTCCTGAGAGGATCGCGTGTTGTGGATGGACTTCAGACATCGCTGGAGGGCAGCCACTTTAGAACATCTGTATCATACATTCTCTGGACTTGCCTACGCCCACCCACTTAACTGCAAAGATATGAAAACACCAGTTAAATCACCAAGGTGCTGAATTTACTTCAAATGAAAACATATTACTTTACATGCTTTATGCTAAAAAGTGTGTGAAAAGGTGTGTTCGACTCACTAGGTACACCAATGTGATTCTCCACAAAGCGGATGTAGTTCTGGGCTTTGGGCGGCAGATCATTCCACTTCCTGGCTGTTGAAGTATCTGTCTTCCAGCCAGGCAAGGTCTCATACTCCACTTCAACCTTCTGCAGTACCTCCATGTTAGCTAAATGTCCAAAAAAAAAGTGAATGAGAATAATCATAATCATAAGCACATATGTCAAGTTAGCTTTTTTTGTTCAAGTGAAGCCTTAATGGAAAATATACTTATTCTAAGTATATTTGACATACATGAGTATTTAAGGGTATAAGTATTTAAGGGTAACTTTTGCTATGTGGCAGTCAAGACGTATAGATTTAACAGCTTTTACAACCCTCATCACATCGTTCAAATGCCACTTTTCGCTTTACTCAGAATCCTCTACCAACGGGTCAAAACAGATGCATTAATGAGCGTGGATACACTAGTTTATCTGAGTCTGTGAGAACTCCTGGATGCATTTCCACCACTGGCAGGGGAGAGGAATGCTGATCTATCACTCATGTTGATTGCCCCGAATTGGCCAGACAAGCACGGGAAAAATAATTTGGCTGCTGTACTATGTCTGGTATCTGCAATGTGCATTTACATGGATAGGATAGAGGGAAGAATATTCAGGAAGACTGATTAACACTCTTGGAAAAGTCTATAAGTACACAGCACCTGTTCTAATAGACTGTGTGTATATTATCAACTTGGTATACACTAACAAGTGGAAGCATAGTTGGCTGCTTTATGTGCACACTTTACTATGAGCATGGGGGATGTGGTAGCTCAGTGGTTAAGGTGTTGGCCTACTATGTGGAAGGTTGTGAGCTCGAATCTTGCACATGCTGGGCCCATGGATAAGGATTTCTGCCAAATGGTGTAAATGAGAATGGTCTTTTTTTAGGGGGTGTTTCTATTGAGAAGTCTCTGCCTACATTGGGACACTGTGTTGAGTGTAACAGTACTCAAAGGCTCATGTCCAGGTCCTTGGCGATCAGTCTACAGTGTGAAATTCAAATAATGTCTGTCTGGAAATACAGGATCTGGCATTTGCCACAGTAATTAAAATAGTTATGACCATAACTCCAGTTTTCAGCATTTAGTGAGGTGCTTCACTAGACCACAAAGAACACAAGGTTTTCATTAAAGATGTCACTGTTTCATAGAATGATTCATCTGTTCCAAGAAGTCATCCAGTCCCTGCTGCTGAAAAGACGTTCTTGGCACAAAGAGTTTAGTCTTGGATCATCAGACCATACAGTTCCATCAGACCCTTTTCTGGCCTTTTACTGAAGAGTGGCTCTCTTCTGGCCCCTTTACCATACAGGCTTGATTGATGGAGTACTCCAGAAATGGTCATTTTCGTAGATTCCACCATGTCCACACAGGACCTCTGGAGTAACCTTTAGATTCTTGGACGCTGTCCTGACTTGAGCCCTTCTCCCCGATTGGGCTGGGAAAGTAGCTCTAAGTATAGTCTCTGGGCTAAATTTTTTCCGTTTAAGAATGATGGAAGCTACTAGGTTCTTTATACTCATCAAAGCTATAAATTTTTGGATCCCTTCCCGAGATATGTGAATCCCCAGTCTTATCTCTAAGGGGCTGAGATTACTGCTTTGACCTCATGTCTTGTTTTTTGCTCTGATGTGTACTGTTAGCTGTGGGGCTTTGCATAGACAGAGGTGTGTCTGTCCAAATAATCTATAATTTACCAGTGAATTTACAGTTGAACTTTAATCAACTTTATTACAGACACCTGTACACCTGCTCATTTATTCAGTCAATCATGTCGTAGCAGCACAATACATTAAAATCATGCAGATACAGACCAAGAGCTTCAATTAATGTCCACATCCAATAACAGAATGATCTCTGTGACTATAAGCATGACTTGGTTATTTGTGCCTGGGCTGGTTTTAGTATTTCAGAAGCTGCTAACCTCCTGGGATTTTCACACACAACAGTCTCTAGGGTTTAAGCAGAATGGTGCAAAAAAATCTACAAACATCCTGTGAACCTACCAGCTGTCCAGTTTAATCTGGCAATTTACTTCTAAACTCTATAATAAACAAGGAACTTCCACCCATAGAAGTCATTCATACAAAGTTGTGTTTTTTTTTCTGTGTAAACTCTGGAGACTTTTGTGTGAGAAAATCCAAGGATAGTAGCCATTTCTGAAAAACTCAAAACAACCCATCTGGTAACAACATTCATGCCACAAAGTCAGAGAGATCATACTTTTTCTTCATTCTGATGTTTGATGTGAACAATAACTGATGATCTTGACGTTGATCTGCATGATTTTATGCATTACACTGCAACCACATGATTGGCTAACTGCATCAATGTGCAAGTGTTCCTAATAAAGTGAAGGGTGGAAATCTTCATTTACATCTGCACAAGCAGTTTTATTAGATGATAGTGATTCTTTCAGATTTTACCTGGGAAATGGGGAATTCGTTTGCCATTGAGTTTGTAGGCGATACCCACTTTAATCTCATCAAGCACATCAAGAATGTCCAATTTAGTCAAAGCAATTCTGCAGAAAAAAACAAAACTCTTATTTTGCTTACACAATATGCATATATATATATATATATATATATATATATATATATATATATATATATATATATATATATATATATATATATATACAGACAGACAGACAGACAGACATTGTGCAGTAGTTTCATTTAAATATTGCTACATGACAGCAGTGCAATTTTTCATATATATTAAGTAACTCACGCGGTGAAGCCATTGATCATGTGAGCATATCTAAGGATGACAAGGTCCAGCCACCCACAGCGTCTCTTCCTGCCCGTCGTAACACCAACTTCATGACCTCGTGTCTGTAACAGCTCCCCTACAGCCTGAGAGAAAAGCATTTAATAAAAACAATAACATTTCAATTTACTCATTGTAAATTAAACATCAGCAAAATGTCAATGAGATTTACAGTTTTATTTACTTTTACTATGATACATCACATCTAAGGTATTCATATCAGGAATTCCTGAAATAATTCACACATTCTGCCCTTTCTGCCCTTTCTGTACTAGCAGGGCATTCATATTTGTGTAAGTGTAATGGGGTTGTAATTTGTCTACATACATGAAATCGTTTTCACATGTTCAGGAGCAAGTGGAAATGTTATGTAACTGTACTTGGAGCTAAGCCCTGAAATGTGTGACCTAAGGCAGTGTTTATGTATTGATTGTTCCTGAGTGAGAATCCACCCCGAAAGCAATTATTTAATACCAACCTAGTAAACAACAACATGGCTGCAACTTTGAGTCAAAATAATTGAAAGGAATAACGTTTCAATTTATTGATTTTATTTATAGAAATCATCTGAATATCTTTCAGCAAGTGGACCACTGTCACATTCTGAAACTAAACCCCTGGCACAATTTCGCAGCCTAAAGTTATCTCCTGTTCATGTGATGGTTATTAGAGTACTGAACCAGCTGGTGTCGTTGGATAATCCCCTAATTCAATGATTAATGAAAGTCAAAATATGTATAGAGGTTGTAAGATTGCAGAATAGTACACACAAGGGTCTTGAGAAACAGTGTTTTAGTCAATGACGGGTGCTTTTGAAATCTGAAAATTGAAAATATTATTCTGTGGGATTTCAGAGTCATAAGACCGTAGTTGAGTCCTGTCCTCTAAAAATTTCTGACTGAATAGTCAGAAATTTTAAGAGGACAGGACTCAACTACGGTCTTATGACTACAGACGTTATGTGTTAGCTTATTAGAAAAAATATATGCTGATAGCCTTCTGCTGGTGCTCACATATTCATGCAATAAAACAGCGGCTGAAAATCTTGTGCAGATGTGACAAAAACCATAGAGGCATACTCGTTAAAGTCAAAATAAAAGCACTGATTAAATTATTATGGCACTCTGTCAACGTTAAATTTGTGACACATGTAAATATATTAACAGCATATATTAATAGTACAATTTTAAATAACAACTAGCGTCCACTTCTCTTTGTCCTGAAACTAGAGCAAAATTTGTGCAATCTTTCTGTTATTACATTATAGTGCTTATTTTTAGAGTAAATAACTGTTACTATCTGAATTTATTCTTCTGCCTGTCTGCCAAATTAACACGACTGTCACATTACCATAACTGATAAAGAACGGAAGCTAGTGTGGATATTTTTAAGAGGATTTTTTAGACAGATTGTACCTAGTCTGTAAGTGATGCAGACATGCTCTTACATTGAGTTGTTCTGTTGGGAAAGCCCCAATGCCCACTCTGGTGGTATAGGCTTTTGATACCCCATACACATCTCCAATATTTGCTGGAGGAATGCCAAGGCCGGTACACACTCCACCAACAGTGCAGTTGGATGATGTCACGAATGGATAGGTTCCTATACAGAACACAGACAGACCCTTTGAAAGTTCTGGGTGAGTTACTTTGATGTACATGTAAAACTCTCTGGGATGTCCGTACCAAAATCGATGTCCAGCAGGGCAGCGTTTGCCCCCTCCACAAGAATTTTCTTCAGGGTTCCATGAATAGCGTCATACATAAAATATACTCCATCCCTCACCATAGGTCTTATTCTCTCTGCATAATCCTGCAAATGTACAGACTGAGGTTTAGGTCACAAAACCATTGTGTCCAGGTTCATATCACATAAATTCACCAATTTTTGACTTGCCTTTAGTTTTTTAAGTTCACCTTCAACATCCACTTTAAGAGCTGGATACATGGACTGGTACTGCTGCACCAGGTTTTTAAACCTAAAAGGGAAAATTGATGAGAAACAGTATGAGTTTAGATTCTAAGCCCGACCTTGTAAATTCTGGTTGGAAAAAATGTTAGAAAATCACTTGGTGGAAAACTCTTTAAAATCTGCTAGCAGGTCACAGATGCGAAGTCCAGTTCGGGATGCCTTGCATGCGTATGTTGGTCCAATGCCTTTCTTGGTCGTTCCTATGCTGTTATGAAAGATCAAACCGTTAGAATGAATGTATATGTTTCATAAACTCAAGTCCCGTGCTATGGCTACTTATTTTATGAAGTCACCACGTCTTACTTCTTGCCTTCCTGTGCTTGTCTTTGCACTTCTTGCATTCCATCCACAGCCTGGTGGAAATCAAAAACTAAGAAATAACAGAGATCTGCATCAGCATCATTTTTAAACCCATGAGTTATATGTATTATGTACACATTGTTGAATAGTGTTTTAACACAACCTTGTTGACTACATTCATGGAACTGTGTACCACATATATTACAAGGTTGGCCACATGCAGCACAAGAGAAGATTTGTAAAATCCATGTAAAATCATGACTTTAATATGAACATAGTTATTAGCTAGTCTGCTAGCAAAACTAGACTAGCTAGCAAAAGTAAATAGTAGTTATGAAGTATTGGTATAATAAATAAAACTCAATCTGACTATAGGAAATACTGTATTAGATTTTTTTTACTGATCCTTTTTACCTCAGACTCTTGTTCCTTCAGGGGATCATTTAGCATGCTTCATTTAAGCTAATTATTTTTCAAACAATTATTTTGTTAAAAGTGGGGATTACTCCAAGTGAAAGGGCGTTAAGTAAAAAGTGTGTTAAGTGTGTCCCTACAGTATAGGAATAAACATTACATACAAATAGTATACCTATGTGAGCTCTGTCAGAGATGATGAGTCGCTTCTCCCATCCTTTCAAGCCTAGCCATGAAAGAAGATTAAAAAAAAGTCTCTGGATGAAACTGACACAACAGTACAACTGACAATTGTTTATATATTTACCAAATAAACAAAATTATTGCAATGAAAAGTGAATCAATTCGGCTCTGCTCTCCTCCAGAACATAGCCACAGGTCAAGTCAAACACTCTCTCAGAACATGACTCTGGTTAGAGATTTCAGATGTTTGTGCTGTTTGTGCTCGAAAACAACATCTGTCTGGTACCCATTTGATTTAGGATAATTAATCACATCACAAAGTAAATTAGATCTACTTTACCTTTCTTCTCATTTTTGTCAATCTCTTCAAAAAGTCCTGGAAGATGAATGACTACACCATTGCCTGTGAGTGAACAGAGGAATGAGTAAAGATCAGAAGCAGAAAGACCTTCTTAAGTCACTTCATATACTTATTTTATTTCTTTACATGCCCCTTGATCCCCAACACAAACCTTCCCTAAGTAAATTAGCAATAAGACAAGAAACATTGGCTTCATGATAAGATAATCAGGTGCTGACCCCAAAAAGACAACTCAGTATAAACACACACACACACACACACACACACACACACACACATATATATATAAATCACAGTTTAAAATAAATTACACAAAAATGCATTGTGTGATTGCCATTGTGGAGTCAATTAAAATATTAGAAATAAACTAATATAAAATCCATCTCTTTATATATCTCTTATTGCTGTGCGTATGTCTATACAGCCTTTATAATAGTTATAAAGGACAGCACTGTTGAAACCTCAAATCTGACAGTTGAGCTGGCTATAATAAAAAATATTTTATATATAAATCACAGACTTTATGCTATTCAACAGTTTCATTCACAGAAACAAATGCTATTTATAAAGAAAATTATATAATCATATGGTTTAGTTTTCCACATTTTCCATCATCGGAGAGTCTTCAGAACAGAGGACTTTGTGCTTTCTGGTTTCTCAGTAACATGACAAGCTGTGGGTTTTTTTTTTTCTTATTTACTTCAAGAGAGAAAAAAGAGGCTGGTGAGTGAACAACTATTTAAAGCTGCTATAACATAAGGCAGTGGTACCTAAAGTTAGCTAGCATACTCTGCCTTATCCTAGATGGCCTCAAATAATATATGTTTTATATAATAATACATGAATTACTAATTAATGTGTTAATTAAGTATTCATTAATATATAATTATGCTACATGTTTTCATAAACCAACATGTCACATTTAAGTCACATTTAATACCTTTTCAGTTCAATATTTTACATACTGCCTGCTACTCACATGGCTTTAGCAGTAACGCTGACATTTTTTGAACAATGACTTTAACATTTCACATTACACACCGAAATTTTACCCATCATGCAACATTTGGGCTAAAAAAAGTCCCAGCAGACACGGATTGAGGGTGCTCCAGAATGAGGAAGCAAAACTTTTAGAGAGCTGCGAATGCACATGACTAAGAATACAGGTTAATTTAAAACATCTAAATATATATATTATATATAATATAGTATATAAAATATTTTAGAAACAATCCCACAGAGCCCCTGTAGTTATCTGCAGAGCCCTGGTTGAGAAACACTGATGTCTGATAAAATAAACTTACTTCTCTCACAGACATTTTATAATTAAAAAAAAATGTAGGTACAAATACTTATGAAGTATGATGTGTCCTTCATTTTAATTGTTGGAAAATAAAGTGATATAAGAGGAATAAAGCACTTTGTGATTTGCTATAAAAACAAAATAATCCTCTTCAGAGTGGCAAACTACGCTCAGTGTCAGTGTGTAACATAGAGTCTGGCAAGGATTTTATTGCTTACTTAATGGTCAATGATCTTCTCCACACTAAAAGATATTATATAACAGCTTGTGTTATGCCATGCACTCAACTCAAGCTACTCACCAATGAGTGATATACATTTGGTGTTGATGATACCACTAGGCAGGAGATGAAAATCATACTCTGTCCCTTCCACCACTACTGTATGGCCGGCATTATTTCCTCCCTGCAAGATGACACAGACATGACTTTCATTTCCATATACTGTATCCAATGTTCATTATACCTTATTCAGACTGGCTGACCAAAATAACCATTTTTCATTGTTGTTTCTACCTGAAAGTTATGCTGACCCTTACTTGCCCTTTGCCCTTTTCTCAAACCTGAGGCAGGTCCAATGGGAAAGGGTGGCAACCAAAGAACTCGCCCCCCCACACCAACCAGAGCTTACAATATGGGGGACTATTTTTTGAACTGCTCTGGCCAAGTGGCTCACTTCACGCTTCAGGCTAAGTCTGACTTGGCCTTCTCACATGTCAAAGCTTGCGAATGTAACCCAGCCTTGCACCCAGGCCTGTGACTGACATTTAGTGAGGTTATGGACATCACTGTTAATAAGTTCCAGACTGGAATCTCTGTTAAACATAGTGTAACATTTAACATTTAATCTTTCTGTATGTAAGTAAGTAAGTAAGTATATGAGTATCACTGTATAAAACTTCTAAATTAAAAAAGGTTTTAAACACTTTGCAGCCAGGGACCCTGTTAATTCTGTTTACTGGAAATCTCACACAACACAATGCTATTAATTTTTTTTTCTCAATTTGTACAGTAATATTTAATACAGCTACAGACCATTTTTATTCCTGAACTGTTCATTCACAATTTAAAACAACTTTGTCATAAGGTCCATGTTGACATTACATCATCATATATTGTATGTATTATATTTGTAGACATTATTATATCCATTACATATATCTTCAACCTACTTGTCTTTGAGTTTCTGAGGTTTGGATTGAATCCATTCAATCCAAGGCTAATAATAATCCACTAAAACAGGCTAATAATAAATATATAAATAGTGAAAAGGAATTAGTGACTATAATAACACAAGGGTGTGATCATCATTTGTGTAAATAATAATAATAATAATAATAATAATAATAATAATAATAATAATAATAAAGCTCCTGGAGTCCCAGGCTCTACTTCTCTGATACATGGGGGACTTCACTTTGAGAACCTCTGATCTAGCATCATGTCCTATTAAGTTCTTCCAACTATACTAACTTTGCAAATCTCCACAAAACAGCTATTAATTAATCTAACTTTAGTTTTTTTTAGTGCATATACTAAAATAAACAGGAACTCACCTGACATCTGCAGACGATGTCAGCCTCCGTGGCCAGCAAGTCCACCACTTTTCCTTTGCCTTCGTCTCCCCATTGCGCTCCGAGCACCACGGTCACTTTGTTGCCCGACTCTGCACGGGGTCGTTTTGCCCCCCCGGATGTGTTTATGGGGTTGTAGTGGTCGTTCCCTGAGCGGCTCGACGACATACTTACTGGCCTGAGCACCAACAACTGAGTCAGAGCTGAGAGCAAAGACTCAGAGCTCCGCTGAACGAAAAGATGCGCGCATGCGCAGTGACCCACCGACCTGCCGGCTCTATGCGGTGAGTAAGGGGGATGTGGGGACAAACTCAGAAACGGTGTTTTAGGCAAGACAAGTAGCAAAGTAGATGCTATTGATACACTAAAATAGACATCTTTTACAAAATGTAATTCTGATACAGTATATATTAAAAATGTAATAAATATCCCCATGAGTGGGCATGACTTAGTAAGTGGTAACGAGATAATTAAGTCATGGGCACGAGTTAACAAAAGGGGTTGTGTTTCATAGGATTTTCTCTGACTTAGTGCCAATAAAATGTAAAAATGCAATTTGTTTGTTACATATATATTACTTTTTATGCCAATTTACTTATTAAAATCTGGCCACACTTAATTATCTACCCTAGCTTACTAAGTTGCAGAGGTGGACAAAGTACACAACTTCCTTACTTGAGTGAAAGTACAAGATACTACTGGTCAAACCTTACTCCATTACAAGTAAAAGTTGTAAAGACAGATTTTTACTTAAATAAAAGTACAGAAGTACTTGAAGTACTTAAGTACCAGAAGTAAAACGTAAATGTCAATTCATTGTTTTATTATTGTTGCATTGTTATGTGCGATACTTACAGTACCTTTTGTAGCAACCTAGTGAATATACTGACCAGTTTGTAGTATCTGTGGAATTAAGAGCTTTTAGAATGTTACAAATCCTATAGAAATTAAACAACTGAATTGACAAGCAGACAGGTATAATCATTTACATTTTTTTATTTAACACTCCTACCACCCCCAACAAAGAAGTACACATCTATGTGCATCTATTTATGCACATTTGAATCAAGTGGTCTGTAAATGCAGACTGATCAGAAAAAAAAAAATCCAAGCTGCTTTTAGCTGTATAACTGTCCAACAGCAACACTGCTTTAACAAAGAACAAACAGAAAGACTTATTTGCCATCAAAACAAAAATTTCAAACCATTAGTTGTGACAACGATACTCTGTCTCACAGATCACTAGTAGAGAGAAATCGTACTATGGTCAAATAAGTCAAGCTAAAAAAAGTCCTTGTTCATCTTAAGTAGAAGCTGGTTCTCAAAGTTATGCGAATTTATTGCTCCCACTGATGCGCACACTGTGCAGATGATCTGTCTTCGTCCATTTTGCCACCAATTGGTGGGGGAAAATAAAATAAATAAATAACTGGTGTGAGCAGAAGGTCTGCAAGTTGAAAAAAACCTTGTTGTTGAGAGAAATCAGATGAGAGTTACCAGACTGGTTTAAGCCGACTGAAAGTTTATAGAAATTCATATAAGCACTGTTTACAATTGTGGTGAACAGAAAAGCATCTCAGAACACATAACACATGAACCCTTGAGGTGGATTGGAAAGCTTCTGTTGCTTTATATTAAACAACATTTGATTTTATTCCCCACTGTGACCACTAGATAGTTAGATGTGAACTAAATCTTATGTCAGTGACTATAATTGGCAATGTTATATGCCCAGGTCAGCTGAATTAGGTCAGCTAGGTCAGCTATGTAAATATTCTGAATGACCAGGTTTTCCATTTTCCATCAATGAGTTTTTTCTTCCCTGGAAGCACAGGAATGTTCCAAGACGACAATGCTAGGATTAATCAGGATCAAATTTTGAAAGAGTGGTTCAGGGAGCATGAGGCATCATTTTCACACATAGATTAGGCACCACAGACCTTAACCCCATTGAGAATCTTTGGGATGTGCTGGAGAAGACTTCACATAGAGGTCAGCCTCTTCCATCATCAGTACAGGATCTGGGTCAGAAATTAATGCAACTCTGCAATAAAAATGCTACTCATATTTATATTGTATATCGAATAATGATCATCAGTCATGTTTGGACTGATGGATATGTTAGAGACTGATGATAACAGCCATATCAGTAATTCCCTAGGCTTGCTAGCACTGCAGACATTCCACAGATGGATCATGAGCTTGTAACAGGATCTGACACACTACACATTGAAATATGTTCTGGTCACAGTATAGGGAGCTGTCTGGCAGTACAGGGGAATAATAACTCAAGGAGTCTGGTTGAGTGTTGTTCCTTGCCAGAGAGAGGTCATGATCAATGATCTGGAGGGCTATATGCTACCACAGGGGTACTGGGGTGTAAGATACATCAACTAGCTTGAGTCAATTCATATGCCTCTCTGAAATCCTCAGATACCACAAGCTGTTGTAGCAGACAATTAAATCCTTAGTCAGAATGCCATGAAGGTAAGTGTCTTTGTCATACTGGACAGAGACTCCTTACAATTTATGTGATAATGCTGCGCATTTGTGTACCGAATGCACTGTGAAAACTACATACATGAAATGGGATCTACTGCTTAAATTAAGTAGCCTTTATTTGTCACATATACATTACTGCACAATAAAATTCTTTCTCCCATCCTTGGAGGGTTTGGGTCAGAGCTCAGGGTCAGCAATGATACAGCACCCCTGTAGCAAGGGCAAACAGTGGTAGCTTGGCAATGCTGGGGCTTGAACCTCAATCTTCCAATGAACAACCCAGAGCCAAACCAATTGAGCTAACTCCACCACCTAGGAGAGGTGTGGCTAGCTCTGTATGTACCTCTTTGCCAGTGGTTCTTCTATCCCCATGGAACAGGCTGCTCTGGCACTATTATAGAACAATTTATAAACACTTGATTTTTTTTTAATGAAATATTATTAATTTTCATTGCACAAAAAATGTGTGTAACTAAGTCAGTGAAAGGTGGAGGAGGAACTGTCATGGTTTGGGGATGCTTTCTGCAGCAGGAGTTGGGCATCTAATACAGCTACATGACAGGTTGAATGCAAATGTTTATGAGAACCTCCTTCAGCAACATGCAGTTTCTTCCTTGTGAGCATCTCCCAATCTCTGGAATCTCTGGAAAATCCTTGGCAACAAACTTATTGCTAAGAATCCCACTATCCCTAACCCACTACAGCTACTGAACTGTGGAAGAGACTGGAAGAAGAGTGGACCAAGATCACACCGGAGCAGTATGAGAAACTAGTGATGTCCTGAAGCTGCAGATATACTGATGTCTTTCAAAGCAAGGGCCTCTACACTTCCTACTAATTTTACAGTTCTTTTGTGCTACAATTTTGAGCGATGAATATAACAATATTTCAGAAAAAAAATCAACTGTTTATTTAACACTAATTTTGACCTCCACTGTATGTGTCTTTAGAAACTGTAATCACTTCATCTATTTGAGTTGAGGTGCATAATCTGGTGCTAAGTTTAGATTTATTTGCCTTTGTGGCCGGAGATATGAATATGAATTCAGGTTTTCGTCTCGAGATCATATCAGGAGCATAAATCAAAGTTTACTACTGTATAATTTGCAGAGACAGCAGCATTTTGATCCCCAGACTAGCTGTTTTCTTGCAATAGGGTAAGATAAGCAAATGTCTAAGCGGATGTCATCTACAGATTAGCTGGATTCCTAGGCCCTACAGAGTGTGTCTTCTCCTGATGGGGTTAGAGGTGTACCACTCCAGAAAATGCTGCTGTTACCTGGGTGTCACCATGCATTCTCAAACTTTTAAAAGGTTAACATTGCTCCCCCTAGTGGTGCAAGTGTGGCAGTCATCTTTGAGCAACTTTCAATAGAGTCTTAGGATGAATCTGATGAAACAGAATGCTTGATACGTATGTAATTGTGGTTCTGTAAAAACCCTCAGTCTGAGTCACCTCAAACCTGAATTAGTTCAGTAAGTTAGAAATGATCGTTGTATGACAGCTATATTTATTGTGAATAATGCAACACACATGACTGTGACTTATGCACATGCACACAATGGGTAATTCACGTGTTATATATGACCCCTGGCAATTATACAGAGTTCAGAAATCCAGTTTCATACATTACTAGAGTTCTTGGCTGACCAGAAAAATGTTCAGTGCATAAGCTTTTACGTCGCATCCATTATGAAGCCAAACATTAATAGTTGCATTTTAATGAACATACAAATATCTTTATCAAAATGATCATTAAAAAAAAGAAAAAAAAAAAAAAGTATATCCCAGGTGGTGATATGCATTGGATATGAGTTTGTTAATAAGGTATTTATAGGTAGTTATATAAAAGAAAATTCATTATATTCAATTAGTCACATCTCAGAGAATAGTCTAAAACTGAACCAACATTTCTTTCTTTCTCATCAGAAACACTGAGTGCTAAATAACTTGTGATTTGGCATAGAAATCTATTGTTAAATTTTGATCCATTTCTTTTGGCATTAAGTAAAGAAAACAAAAACAAAACCTTGAAATTGACCAACAAAGTGCAAGAGTTTAATGCTGTCCGGTGTTGACTGTTAGTTGGTTAGAAGTGTTCATCCAGAAGAGTTTATGTAAATTACACCAACCACAGCAAACATCAACAGCTGTATTTATTTCAAACCACTTTTCAACAGATAGATATCAACTAAATTATTTTTCTTAGGTCACATCATACATTACCTAAGTAGCCAGTCATAAATATAACATTTACATGATTACTAAGACAGCCAAATATAACTCCATACAGGTTTGCAGAAGATTAAATGAGATTCAAGGTGCAACAGCCTCTGAAGCTGCCTCTCTGCCTCATTAACCCCAAAGAGCAATTCAAGACTATTATTTTGGGCTCTCAGAGATGCTTATATTGCTATAACAAGCCACATCATACAATACTTTGTCTCTTTAAACAGATACTGTACATTCACTCTGAAAACTGGATCATAAATGTGTTATTTAACTCGTAATTCCTCTCAGCAGAATATGAAATTCCATTAACCTAAAATCTTACAGCGTAATTCTGAATCAGATCTGAAACACTGGGCCATCTTAAACGATTACTGGTAAACTCACACTTACAATATACAGAAATAATTTTGATTTATTTTTCCTTTCTCCCAGATATATTTATCTATACATAAACAAAGATCCGGCTTATCATAATATAGTGCACAAACTACTGAAATATTTGGCCACACTCAACTTTACAGGGCATAACTAGGCATTTTCAAAAAAATAATCTTTTTTATCTTCATTAAAATATTATTATAACGTGGTCCATCGGCACACACGAAGGTTTTGCTTCAGCTCCGTGTGCTCAGCCCTTGGTTTCCGAGTGTTGTGTGCGAAAGAGCAGTTAAAGGGAGCTTTAAAAGTTGATCATGAATACACTTATACAATTAAAACTTCATCTCTTCGCTCGTGGTTTCCCTTTCCTGGATCTCCCTGGAATGGTAATAAATAAGTAAAAACAAATAAATTAATGAGCATCATTAGCATTTCATTTCATTTCAATCCTTTGATTAGAATGTACACAAATTAAGGTATTTAATCTTGTGATTCATCAAACAAAACATTCTCTGATTCAGGTAAAATGTATTAATACGTTGTAATCATTGGTTTAAGCCATTTTGTTTTTTCAGACATACAGTGGGTTGCAAAAGTATTCGATGTCTGTCCTGTTTTTTTGCATTACAACACGGAGTTAAAATGGATTTTGGGGTGGGGTGGGGTTGGTACCACTGGATTTATGCAGCACGCTTAGGACTTTGAAGGTGCAAAATATGTTTTATTGTGAAGCCTAGAGGGTGCATAAGTATTCACCCTCTTTGCTGAAACCCTTAAATAAGATGTGGTCCAACTAATTAATTTCAGAAGTCCCATAATTAGTTGATTAAGGTCCACTTGTGTGCAATCAGTAGCGCATGATCTGTTGCATGATGTCATCATAAATACACCTGGTCTGAAAGGCCCGAGTCTGTAACACAAGGCGCTCTCCCAACAGGTCAGAGACTTGAGTTGTTAAGTTGTGGTAAAGTATAGATCAGAGTTGCATTATAAAAAATATTCCAAACTTAGAACACACCTCGAAGCACCATTTAATCCATTATAACTAAATGGAAAGGATATGGCACCACTACAAACCTGATAAGAGCAAGCTACCCACCAAAACTCACAGACCGGGCCAGAAGAGCATTAATCAGAGATGTGACAAACCCCCAAAGAGAACACTGAAGGAGCGGCAAAGATTCAGAGCAGAGACAGGAGTATTTGTCCATAGGACCAGTGAAAAAGTGGCAAGAAAAAAAAACATTGCTTGAAGACAAACCTAAGAAAACACATTTGCAGTTGCCAAATGGCATGTGGCTGACTACCCAAGCACATGGAAGAAGGTTCCCACTGCCCTTTGAACACCACCCCCAGAGTGAAGCATGGTGGTGGCAGCATCAATGCTGTGGGGTTGTGCTTTTCACTGGCAGGGACGAGAAAACTGGTCAGGATTGTAAGAAAAATGGATAGCAATTTTTGAAGAAAATCTGTGTCAATCTTTTTAAGATTTGAGACGAATACAGAGGTTTACTTTCCAGCATGACAATGATCCTAAACCTATTGCTAAAGCTACACTGGAGTGGTTTAAAAAACATTTAAAAAGGTCTTAGAAAGGCCTAGTCAAAGCCCAGACATCAATCCAAATGAGAATCTGTGGCATGACTATGTGCATAAACACAGCCCAAGTAACTTGAAGGAGCTAAAGCAGTTTTGCTTTGAAGAATGGGCAAAAACCCCAGTGCCTAGATGTTCTAAGATAATAAGAGACATACACCCAGAGACTTTAGGTTGCTCTACAACATATTGACTTTTAGGGGGTGAATACTTATGCACCCTCCAGATTTCTGTTTCTTTGCACCTTGGTAAGCATGTTGTGTAAATCTAAATGGTACAAACCCCACAAAAATCCATTTTAATTTCAGGTTGTAATGCAGAAAAACAACAAACCCCAAACGGGGGAGAATACTTTTGAAACCCGCACTGTACATACTATATAAGCTGAAGTTGTTTTAACTGTTTTAATTTATTGTAATTAAATTCTAAAAATCATATTTAGATTTACCCATCACCTGGACAGATTGTATTCCATTATTAGTTGGATGGAACAAAAAACAATTTAAAAAAGGATTTAGTTCTTGAAAAAGTAAATTAGTTCATTTTCACGAGTGGTATAATCAGAGTTTGATAAAAAAGTTAGTGTAGCCATCAGACAATTCCTAATTTTAAGTGTTAGACTTGATTTGATTTAATAATGCAAATTGTGCAGTACTCAGAAATGTGTGCATTATCTCTTGTAGCTCCTTCAGCAGGCAAAAGGTCCAGAGAAGCTTTGAAAAGGTTAGAACAAGTTGATTACCCTCATTTCCACAGACATCACACGAGGTTAATGAAATAGGACAACTGTGTTAAAACGCACACGGACACATGGATTTGGTTATTGTAGATGGGGTTTTATGCTCCTCCCTTTGACCCCTGTTAGTTACGCATCCAGCGACGTGACCTACCTTACTGCAACACACAGGACTTTTTATGTTTACGGTCTCCCTCGCTGTTACCATCAGCTTCAGAGTGGCAAAGAGAGAGACACACTAAAGGACTGAATGACATTTATTTGTGTCCTGATAAACACCTGGTTCACAGCGAAATCAGGACTAAATGGTTTCATTTTTTTTATTGAGTTTAATAAAACAGCAAGAAGAAAAAAAAAAACTAAAACTGATACTGGTTTCACCAATATGTTAAGAATAAAAGTTAAGAAAAATCAATAAAAGAAATCAGCCAATCTTTAGGTTTTGCACTCAAATAGCTGTACTATTTTGTAAAACCATACTTTAAGACTGATGCACTTTTAATCTCAGACAGCACACACACACACATACACACACACACACAAACACGTAAACACAAATGCGTAGTTTACCTTCTTTATTGCTTTTTTTACGTCCTCGGAGGAGTTTGTGTGATTTCGGCTGAGAGATGGGAGGATTCGAAAAGGCAGAGCCCTCCACAGCATCCGCTCCGTCAGGCACATCAGGTTCACATGGCTTTTCAGTCTTTCTGTTACCGTTTCCTGCAACAGAGGATTCAGTGTTGCGGCTAGATTCTTCTTGAGTTTTCTTCGCTTTGTGTTTTTGGCTTTTGAGCACAATATCATCAGTGACCATGCCGTTTCCATTCGCATTGGAGTCAGTATGAGCACCAGAATCGACGTTCGTCACGTTTTTGAACGTGGTATCAATAGGAGCTTGGTTGTCTTTGACTTGACTATTATTAGAGTTAGAGTTACAGTTATGCTGTGTGCCATCTTTTGCTGCAGGTGGGTTCACAGAAGTCTTTTCTGTTAGTGGAGTCTCGATGGAAGATTTTCTCTCATCAAGGATTTCATTTGGAAGAGTTTGTGCTTCTGTGTGATCTTTTATGCATTCCTGAACAGGAGGAAGCTCTGCTGAAAGCTTCAGTGGTGTAGCTGTATGGGTGTTTTCAGTGGAGAGGACTCGTTGGGTCTCTTGATGTTTGAGAGGAGCTTCATTACCAGTTACCGTGGCTGCCGTTTCTTCTCTGGGGCTGGTGGAGGAAGCGCTGACTGGTTCTTCGACGCTTGTCCCCTCTGCCTGAGAAGGAGGGATGTCCTGAGTTACACCTGATGTGACTTCTCTTTCTGCACATTTGACACTGGGTGCTGAAGAATGAGATTGAGAAGACGTTTGATTAAAGAGGAAATAGAAATAAAATGAGGAAATAAAATGAATTTTCTTTGAGCTAAATATAAATAAAGCTGCAGGCACGTATGGATTTCTGCATGCATTTTGTGGAAATGTAGCGTATTTTTGTCTGTGGTTAGTTTTTCAGTCCGTGATTCATTTTTTTGGTTAAATGTGGTTAGTTTTTGCTTAGTGCAGAGTTTTGTTAATATTGTAGTATTGATTTGCTTGATAATTTAACATACCATAAAGGAAACCAACCAATATATTTTTTAAAATGACTAATGACATGCTGTCAATCAACCCAACACTGTATTGGGACCTGAAACACAGGTATGCTCAGATCTTACATGGAGGCCTGAATGGAGTTATATAGATGCTCAGGCATGAGACAAACCAAACGGTTACCAGACATAAAAAAAAAACCCCAATAACCTCCAACCAACCAGCTACTGGGGTGTTGTTTAATATACACCATACTTAAGCAAGATTTGTGTAAATTATGTAATTTGTAAAAATTATTTGTATAATCCAGACAGATGTTGCACTTCTTCATTCAGCCTCATGGGGAGAAGTGTTATCTAAAAATGACTAAAAACTAACAAAACAATAGGAGATTGACTGCATGCCATTCATTCTCTGAATGATTAATATATAAGCACAGCTTTTAAATCTTGATGTAATGCAAGCAGCTGTATGTGCCGTAAGCCACCAAAAAAAAGCAGGGAGATGAAGCAGCAGCTGCAGGCTAATTTGTCGGGTAGAAGGTTGCGAGCGACACCGAACGTTAGTATTCCATGACCAAGAGCCTGAATACTTCTTCACTCTTTATCTCCTTTTATCATGGAAATAAACAGAGAGAACACTGGCACATAAGCTGTATAAGCTGTATAAGTTGGCACAATCACTGGTATTCATCAGCAGTGATCATGAACTAGAGGAGATGAAAAGGGAAAGTGATTTCAGGCATTTGGACTGGAGCCGTTGCGGAGGTCCGAGTTGTCTTGTCCTTACCGGTGTCACTATGCATTTCACTAGAGGGGGCACTTTCCGTTTCGCACCTGGGCCTGGTCTTTCTAAGCTGGAAACCTTTTCTGATGTCAGCCAGAAGGTTGTCAATGATGCAGCCATCCTCCTGAGGCACGCCACCTCTTCTAACTGCAAACACAGAACAAATATAGACTTGAGTCAGAAAGTAGGTTAGGCTTGCTTTATTAGGATGACATGATTGCAAAGCAATTAAAGTGAGCTGGAAATGTAGCAAATAATGCTCAATGTTCATTTCATCATGACCTTGATTTAGCAGCTCATTGCGTACCAGTAACGGCTGGGACGTGACGTAAAAAAAAAACAATATGGTGGATCGAGTTCTATTTTATAAGCTGCCAATAATATAAGAATGAGAGAGATACGTATGTACAGATGTATTTCCACCACACACATGCTTAAAAGCTTATGTTTTAAAATTAAAAAAAAGAAAAAGAAATCAATTTATGCATTGTAGTATGGAACTGAGCAGCTAGTGAGCATTCCTGTCCCGGACACTGAAAACCATATTACCCCAAGGTCAAAGAGCGGGAAAGCCCTGCCAGGTTTGAGACAGGTTTAGAAATGTACTTACTGATCTTGCCGTTCTCTCCTTTCTGTCTCTTGGACTCCTCCTCTGCCAGCTGCTTTTTCCTCTTCTCCGCTTTGGCAGCTTGCTCCTTGCGGATCTTGTTCTCCTACAGCAGAAACAAACAGGGCCAGCAGAAGGTCAGTATGAGAGAAGAGAGCAGGCTATTTTCAGTCATTAGTGCAACAGTATACAACAATCCCAAGATAGTACCAGTTATACACGACTTCACCCATAAATCTTTTTACAAACAAACCAAATTGATTACCTTTAATGCTTTGAGGAAAAGTCCTCGGAAGGTCTTGATGGTGCTAAAGAGATCCTCCAGTGATAGCTGAGCAGCATCTTCACACAGGTACTGAGCCAGTTCTTCTTTATTCTTCTCAATTTCAGCAAAGCAATCCTCCAAATCTTTACATGCCTGAAGGTTCTCCTACAGATGTGAGACAAGAACCCCAAGAAAAGCATTATGTTTGATAGAAATGATGACATGGAACTTACAAGAAACATACTCCTAAAATGTATTTTATAATTCATTTCTGAGTTAAGTTTAATACATATTTTCATCTTGATGTCTTCCTACATTGCCCACAACATCATTCAATGTCACCCTGCTAATAGTACCAGTGAGATGCTGAAGACTGCTGAAGAATGCCATCATGCCTTCATCTCACAGATTGCTAACCATCTGAGCAGAGTGTCTGGTAATAATTTAGCACAATTACATCGTTTCAAGTAGCTGCATTGCATTCTGGAGTCCAGCGTTTTCTGTCTCTGCAGTTTTTACACTGGAGTTCTCATTAATGACATTGAATGTCACTGGAAAATGATGAATATTAAAAGTGGGTTAGATAAATGTGTGCTAAATACCCTTTAGCAATCAGTGTTAGCCCACTACTTAGATATTTGTTTATCTTAAATGTTTCCTTTGGCTGTGAAGATTCAGTACTTAATAAGGTGTTGAATATGAGAATAAGTTGTGTGTTGAGAATGCCACCTACTCACAATGCTGTACTAGTGGGATGTTAAAAAATAAACTAAAAACTAAGCTTTGACAAGACTTGTTTCTCTTAGTTAGAAGTGGTTTTCACCTTACAACTCTCCCATGGATAAAATCTTTCACCATTTGATGGTGGAATCATGAATGCTGACCTTATCTGAGGCAAGCAAGACATCCAGTACCCTAGATGTTTATCTGGGTTCTTTTTGACTTCTTGGATGAGATTGAAATGAGTGTGTGTCTGAGTGTATGATCACACAATAAATATCTCTGACTCACAGTTAAAATGAAAGATAAAGGACAAAAAAGCTGAATATGGTTATAGAAGGTCAGCAAAGCTTTGAACCCTGCTAGGGGCACTGTGAAACAGACACTAACAAGTTCAGGCCATCCGTCTGCAGGAGCTCAGTGCAAAGGCAATTGTTGGAGAAGACTTTAGCTACAACACTGAAGTGGTTACAGAGCTCACTGACTACACTCAATGAACTCGGCAGTCATCAAGAATATCATCAGCTCTTCACAGATCATCACAGCCATTTCTGAAAAAAATGCTATTGCTTTTGGAAAAAAAGGTTTTCTGGCCTAAATTTGAGGTATTTGGTCTAAAAGCAAAGAATTATGTTTGGAGCAGACTAAATATATCCCAACCTAGAGAACACCATTTCTACCATCAAGCACAGTAACGGTAGCATCAGTTGCTTTTCAGCAGAAGGATTTGGAAATCTTGTTGCCATCAAGGGCTACATGTATGCAGCCAAGTAAAAGCAAATGTTTGAGGAGAATCTGTTTCTAGTCAGCCAGAAATCTGTGTCTAGAGTGAAAATTCATGTCCCAACAGGATAATGAGTCAAAGCACGGGGCAGAAACTATAAAAGACTAAAAAAAAACAAAAAAACTTTGTTTTGGTGAAGTCCAAATTAAAACCAATTGAAAATCTGTGGTATGACCTGACAATAGATGTCTTTAAAATGTTCTTTATTTAATTTGGGAGAGTTCGAGAAAATTGCCAAAATTAAAATGTGCAAAGATCATAGAGACACTTATAAATCCACACTGTAATTGCTGCAAAAGGACTGTGCACGTAATCAATTAAGCAAGGTTTCGAGGGTTTAAAGATTATTCTTAAAGACTTTTGTTTTTATCATTCCCATTATCATTTAAGTTTTATAAATCACTAAAAGTTTTTCCTCATATTAAATGCTAACTTTTTATATCATGTTGACAAACACCCTAAATTAACAGTGACTTACATCTCTATCTTTTATACAACTGAGCAGTTAAGGGTTAAAGACTCAGGGGTCATTGGGTTCAAGAACCAATAACTTAACCAAGCTACCACTTCATGGCAACCAATAACTTCTCAGAGGAACAATGAAAATACAGCACTAACCAATACACATCACAAACATTACAATTTATTTTAACATATTTAAATGTACTTTAGGTGAAGTTTTTCTTTAAGGAACACCTCCAATTAACATGTACAAGCAAAGAGACTGGAGAAGTCATGCCTAGGGATGATGAATATAAAATAAAAGTAAAAAATAATTCCATATGCTAACTGTCTATAGTCTACAGTATTCCACTCACCTTGATGGTACTCAAAAATTGATCTTTCACATCTTGAACTGTTGAGGAGACTTTTTTCTCAGTGTCCCTTAAACGCTTAGACAATGCATTTGCCTCAGCCTGAATGCAATCTAGATTTATTCTGGGACAGAAGCAGATCACAAACATTATATTCAAACCAAAGAGACTAAACTGATCTTGCATTTAATCATGCAAACCAGTTGCTCATTAGTTCTCTGAGTAACATCACACTAAAATAGACAGGAGTGTGTATTCACCCTGCAGCTCTTTCACAGCTTTCCATCTCTTCAGGAAGGTTCAGAAGCTCAGTGTGGTTCACCTCTGCTTCCTGGAACAATAAATTTAGTTTTTTTCTTTTTCCTTTTTTTTTTTTTTAAATAAATGTTTCTAGATAACCTGATGAATTTCTGAATTAACAAATGAATTATTTCTATAAATAATCATCCCCAACTCAAGACATAATCACAGCTGCTTACATGAAAGTGCTTCAGTTTTCCTCAATTAAAACAAGTCTGCTTAAATGGGTTACTTGCAGTCGGAATTCTCAAAAGTCTGCTGTGTCATGTTAGAGTACCTCGAGGATGTGGTGTAACAGAGTGATACGGCCCTTGTTGGCTTTGGTTTCCGTCAGCTTCAGCAAGGAGCTAATCTTGAATCCATCAGCGTTTCCTGTATGACTACCCTGGCAAAGAAAACATTATAAACAGTTTATACATCAACTTATGATCCAGATTCCTGTTTAAATGATTTTAATTGGATGTAATAATTCAAGTGTGCTTGGATAAGATACATTTATTTTCATTAAAAATGAGTGAGAAACAGAACTAACACTCTTAAACTCAAGTGCATGAATATGCAGCTTTTTTGTAATGCACTTACATAGTTGAGGAAGTTTCCGACTTGTAGGATTAACCTACAGAAACTGGGCAGCAGTTTGCTCTCTCTGAGACCTACAGAGGGCGGCATACACCAACAGCTGCTTAAAACAAACTCAAACTCTAGAGCTATAGTAATACTATACAGACTAGACTCTCTCGTCACAAGATCACAGTATACAAGTAATAACCACAAACGTGGGTATTTGTAGTGTCAACATTTATACATGTGATTTTATGGTACTGGTGTTTGCATAGGAACCAGCCAGGGATGAGTAACAGGATACATTTATGGTATATGCTTATTAAATGACTTGATCCTCATCCAACATACTAACACAAAATAGTATACTTCACAAAGGGTGCGATGACACTTTCAGTAAATTGACATTATGAAGTTTTAAAAAAAATTATAACGACATTACACCAGCATTATCTTAAGGCGTGACATATGCCAGAAAACATGATACAAAAGTTTGGTAAAACAGTGCTGCTCCTCCTGAACGTCATGGAAAATTAAGAGTATTTAGGAAACTGAACAAGCATGTGCATATGTCTATCTTTGCATCAACAGATACTGTTTAAACTGATGACTTGTCCACTAATCCATCAAGAATGTACCTTCTATCGCAATGCGGTTTGTAATCATGTTCTTGAGCAAGTGAGACTAAGCTGAGAGCAGCAGATAATCAGAACACTGCGCACCTCAGATCCATAAAAAAAAAAAAATACAATGGAGGAAATGCTTTGAAAGCAGATTGTAAAATTTGTTTTCATTTCTGAGAGAAGTTTCATTCTTAGTACAAAATTATAAATAAAAAGGTATATATTAATCATTATTTTCTTTTTCTTTAACCAGTCAGAGAAGCTTCTACTAAGTGAGTAAGGATGAGTCAGGCTTGCTTCTGGAAAAGACAGTCTTAGGTTGTACCACGCAACAGTGCAGCTTACTCACTCATACAAGCATTGTTCACCAGCTGTGCTTTGGGTTTGAGAATCTCCAGCACAGACGCGGTCTCCTCACACAACAACATGCACTCAATTCTCAGCTGATAGCTAGAGAGAGAGAGAGAGAGAGAGAGAGAGAGAGAGAGAGAGAGAGAGAGAGAGAGAGAATGTAAATGTGTTGGCAGTCAGAAATAAAAGTGAGGTGAATCTAAGGGTCAACATTAATGAATTTTTTTAATCAAATTCATTTCAGTACAGTGTGGACTAGATGAATTTAAAGCTTATTATTATGGTGAACAAGAAGGAAGCGGTTACCAAGGAACAGAGAGGAGTGACAGGTAGAACTTGTCAACGTTGGCAAGCTTGTCTCGTTCTCCTTGGAATGAGTTCAGGTTGTCGATCTACAATCAGACAAACAGATCTGAACTGGAATGTTGTAATCGGAGGCGTTCATCATTGCGTATGGACTGGACTCTAGATAATCGAAATTCATCAGCATGCTTACTTTAAAAGCATGAGAATTAACTGCAGAGAGGGCAGAATGCTGAAAAGATACTTCCCCACAGGAAACTGTCCCTGTTAGGTCCTTATCAGGAGCAGTACAAACAACAGTGTTTCATATTCCTTTTCCTCTTGCACAAAGGTGTAAATTATTTAATTATTTTTTTGTTTTTTTACTGCAAAGATCAAGTGAGGTAAAATGGGACATTCTGTAAAAAAGTATTACAGCAATAAAAAAACAACTTACAACTGAGGTTTCAACAGCAGCAGCTATATAAATGTCCTTCACTTAGTAGTCAATAACAATTCTAGGATTTTTCTTGGGGAAAATCCTGTTGACTGGGCTAAACCTTAGATAACATCATTTATTTTTTTAGAAATTCCATTCAGGGACGAGTGACCAACCTCGTGTTTCTCTGGAAGAAGCTTCAGTAGCTGTTTTAACACCTCAACATCAAACTTGGAACGATCCCCTTTCTGAATCATGTCCACAAACTCCTCATTCGAGCTGTTCAAAAAGGCGAGGAGAACAAACATGATGATCTGATGACTAATAAAGGAAGTCTATCAACATTAGTCAGCTTACCATTTGAATTGTTTGAGAAAGATATTCAGATTCATATTCTTCTTGGGATCAATAAAGGAAATCTACAAGACAAGAATGAATTAGGTTAGCTAAGTTAATTAGGTTAATAAATTAGCTCATTTCTTACAAACTAGTGTGACAAGAATATGTGATACGGATGTAAACATAAATCACAAACCTCTTTGGGTTCTTTCTTGGCAGGAGCAGCTGAGCCTTTCTCTTTGGGCTCAGCCACTGGGAGACTGAAGAGTTGCTCGATGCTGGTGTAGTCCGGTTCCAGAGGGGAACTAGATTGTTCTGAGGCCCATATATTGCAACCATCTACAGAAGACAGGAAACATTGGAGATACACCCTTTTCCATTCTATTCATAAGAAGGCCAAATTCTCATTTTCAATACATAAGCAGTCTCTCTATATGGGATTCAAAAAAACAATGTACTATAACTACAGGTTATGTGGACTAGCTAGACTAGTTGGCGAATACAATGAGTATTTGTCACTCCTGGAAGCTGTTCACTAGTCGAGGCAATGAGGAAAAGATAGGAAGGCAGACAGCAAAAAAGCAGGCTAAATGTACTGTTAGACTAGAAAAATATTTCACATTGTGTAGATCCATGCTAGAAAAATTTTTTTTTTCTATTTCTTTCGCTGTAATGTATTATCACTTCCATGTTCATTTGCAGACATTTGCACCAAAGTGTTTTAATAAGCATTTACGTGCCCTAATAAAATAAACTGAAATAACAAAGCCCTATTGTTTTAACCAGGGAAAAAGTTTTTAGTTAACTACTTTTTTTAATTAATGCTAGCTAATAAAAAATTAACAGTTGTTCAAGTTGGTATAAACACAGTACAAAACATGGTCACAATTATATAAACTCTTTAATCAAGTATGGCACACTGACCAGTGACCGCTTTTGAGTTTAGCTTCTGCCAGTTGAGCTTCTTCATCCTAAGCGTGGGATATGGACCAGTCTTCACTGGCATGCTGTAAGCTCTTCCCAGAACCTGAACACTTTGGGCTAGTATTATATCTCCCCCCATAGGAGGTGGGCAAGGTGGGCACGGCATTCCAGGGAGTGGAGGTGGTAGTGGAGGACCTCCAGGTACCATCCCTGGGAATGGTGGAGGGGGTGGAGGTATTCCCATGCCAGGTAAAGGTGGAGGAGGAGGAGCACCCATGCCTGGTAAAGGTGGAGGAGGAGGTGGAGGAGCACCCATGCCTGGTAAAGGTGGAGGAGGAGGTGGAGGAGCACCCATGCCTGGTAAAGGTGGAGGAGGAGGTGGAGGAGCACCCATGCCTAGTAAAGGCGGTGGAGGAGGAACACCACCCATGCCAGGTAAAGGTGGTGGAGGAGGTGGTGGAGGGACACTACCCAAGCTAGGCGGAGTTGCAGAAGGAGGAGGTGGCTGGGTGGTGCAAGGCTTCTCTGTGGAGCTGACAGGCATCGCTTGGTTGGCCTTGGATATATTTCGTAAAGATTCTTTCTCCCAATCAACAAACTCTGTCTGAATTGCTTTCTCTGCTTTCTTGGAAGGTGGAGCATCTACATAATGAGAACCGGTGGATGATTCTTTGGATACAACAAGTCGCCGCATGATCGTCTCACAGGACTCCATTTGAGCTGCAATCCAGAAAACACACAATTGAATTGAATTAATTTTTCTAAAAAAAAAAAAAAAAAAAAAAAAAAAAAAAAAAAAAAAAAAAAAAAAAAAAAAAAAAAAAAAAACCCAAAATTTAAATTAAGATTTCATTAAGAAAACTTGTACTCTGTGCTTAACTTTAAACTAAACACAATTTTCACATGAAAATAAAATATGAAATATCCAACAGAAATCTAGCATTTAAAATTGTATGTCATGTCATCTGTACTGCTGAATTCAAACACATTACACAACACTTTGGAAATCATATTACAGCCAGCTACATGTTAGTGGTGTAATGCCACTAAAACAATTAAAATTTACTGTTAATGTCCATCATGAACATGTGTGATTTCTTGCTGTTGTACAAAATGGAAAACAAAAATCTAACATGAAAAGTTATTTCTGTCTGAAAAAAGAGGCAGAATTATAGCCTATTCAACTACCTAGGAATAAGTGTTAATAGGAAGTTAAAAATGTGCCTTTAGATGCATGATCAGATGGGGCTTTTGCTAGTATCAATTCTGGAAATTCCAATTCAACGTTTACTGTGTGTTGTTGTAAGAGGTGAGTAGACATGATGGGTGAAAAAGTACTAAAATTAAGAAATTCAGTGGTCATCTCTGAATTTCTATAAGGACTAAGAAATGTACAAGTGATTTATCTCACCAAATAAAACTAATCTGAACAACACCACAAACCCAGCAGCTACACCTAATAAAATAAACAGATCACTTCTAACTTGTCAGAACAAATGGAGATCTAAATTCCATAAGGCAGGCTTTCTAAAACATTTTATAACTTATAACTTTATAACTGTAACCAAGCTTTCTATTCTTAAATCCCCCCCCCAAACAATGCAATCTGTCAAAACTGCCGTTAGTCATAGGTTCCTCTTTTGGGTTAGTGAAGTTTGGATTAAACCCACTCAATTTAAGATGACAATTAAATATAAATTATATTTTATTTATATAACACTTTCAAAACAAACATTGTCAAACACAAATATACAAATTCAGAATTTAAATTTATGCCTAACAAGCAAGCCAAAGAAAAAAAAAATGTCTCTGACATTACTGGACCCCACTTTGTGAACCATTTCCATATGAGAAAATGAGAATAAGGACTATCTAGACAACCAAAAGAACTAGAAGACTTTGAAAGCACGTTGGAGAGATTTGGACAGAGAGAGGACTCACAGTTCTGGGCCAGGAGGACAGCACGGTTAGTTAGAGCCTCCAGGGCTTGCCAGATGTCTGCTCGCTCTGGTCCCAACAACAACAGAGTCTGGAGGATGGACAACAGCTGCAACGATGCAGGGGAGCTACTCACCTACAGGGGCGAGAGTTTAGAAGACCATTAAGATTAGACCATACACATCATGTTCATGCACATGAATCGTGGTGTGCACTTTTTGTCAAGCACTCACAGCTGGCAACATTTACTTGCTGTTTGGCATAAAATAACAATTTAGAAAGAGGCATAGCAATAATGCCTCATATAAAAGTTAAACAAGAAGAGTAGCAATGGGCAGTGAATCGTAATTTATTAACATTTGCAGATACGCACACAAATACATGAATATATTAAACATTACTACCAGTTCCTGGGACATTTGGACAAACTTACTTTGTTAAACAGAGTGATGAAGACTTCCTGGTGATTGCTCATATCAATGCCTCCATAAAGCCTTAACAGTTCCTCCTCATCCTCAGCCATGGCTTCCTCAAATGCCTCACACTGAATGATCAAGTCTTCATCCTCCTCCTCTCTAGGAAAAAAAACATAAGCAAAAAAACACAGAAAAGTTTGTGATCATCGGAAGGTTCGTTTGAATTGTTTTGGACATGTTTGGAGGAAATCAGGTAGGAGCTGATATACATTGTTTATTAAACTTACCTCAGCTTCGGTAGGAGGTCAAGCAACTGTAAACCTGGTAGATAAAGATAATAAAAACAACGCAAGTTTCATTTCAGTTGGAGTCTTTCAAGAGGTTGTGACTTTAGAAACATCCATATAATCACTGATCTAAACCCAACACGCAAACTGCGTTTTTTTCCCCTTTGGACGGAATCCAGCATGGACATAAAGGTCAGCGCAATTAAAGCGTGAGGCGTCATTAACCAATCGCCAACGAGGGCGGCGTTCCAAACCGCATGTTACTGCGCTAGGGCTTGCCAATGTAGTACGCTAACTACGTGCGCTATTTCACTTCCTATGTAGTATACTAGGGCAGTAGAATGCGCATGGTCGCGCTTTGCTTCGGACAATCCGACTTTAAGTGTTTAGCTTGTGTATACACTATAACTCTAATACCGACTTTTTGAAGGGAATTGAAACACAGCCCAGAAAACAGTTCAACTCAGAGCTAATGTTGTGGCGTCCCAAAACTTTTTGAAAATGCGTAAATAAAATAAAGTTTATAAAATAAATAAGTAAATAAGATTATCCCTATTGAATTTGATCAAGGTGGTGTTATAAATATTTCGGGAGTCGGCAGATCCCGAAAACAAACCTGAGTAAAGATTTAATTCAACATGGGATTGATAGTTTTCAAGAAATTACCGTTTTTTTGGCGGAAATTGGAGAATTCTGGCCAAGCACATCACAAAAAAGCATAGACAAATGTTTTTAGTGAGGTCATACTAGCAGCGAAATGAACAATTTACAGACCAGCTTTCTGACTTTAGCCAAACTAGAAGCAACATGCACCTAAAGATGGCTTTTAAATGCTAGTCAATTATTAGCTAAGTAGCTAATAATTGTTTTCATTTATCATAATAATAATAATTGAATCATTTATTCTGTGATTGACAAAAATGGGAACATGTAAACATACCCACTGATGGATGTGTATTTGAGTTCTGCTTGTGACAAACCATTATTTATCTTGTTTTTGCTTCAAACTTATTTTTAACTCATTCTTCCTGTTCTATTGTGAGCCTGGTAGGATGATAAGGATGGTGAGGACTTCAAGGCCTTATTAATACATGTCTCCTATTTTTTAATAACATTTGCTTAGCAAACCCATTCTGGATTGAACCAGTTTAGTTTTCCATCATCCTGGTCATCCTCTTGTTCATGCACAATAGATAGGTGATGATTTTATAATTATTAATAATGGTGTTACAGGCTGTACCCATCATTAATTGATGAATAGTATATGAGAATTTAGCATTATACTGAGAATAATCAGCATGATCCTCCTATATAAGGGGGAGGACAGGCAAGAAGCCTTTATTATTGCCACACATACATTACAGCACAGTGGAATTCATTTCTTCGCATATCCCAGCTGAGGAAGTTGGGATCAGAGCGCAGGGGCAACATGGAATGACAAAGGAGAGCCGGGTTTTTATGCTGGATGCAACGCTCACATTTTTATGTGGCCGTGGGACCGGCTCTGAGACTGCACTAGCTTGTTAGACTCCCCAGTGGCTGGGTTGGTTCCCTGCCCAGTAAATGAACTCAAACGATGACTCTGAGGGCACCAGGGAACTTTGAGCTATCAGCACTCTTCATTGAAAAAGGTAGAATCACTTATGTGAGAAGTGCATTAGGAAGTGTTATGAACCCTAAGTAGGGGGTTCTCCACAAGTTCTGAAAAAATCACCCTGGCTGTGTGGAATGGAAGGAAGGCAGGTTGTGTATGTAAATGTAGTTCTATAATTAAGTGGAGGAATGATTAAGTGGATAAGCAATGGCTTGTGGGTAATTTGAGTTGAAGGGAATGGTTAGAGGACAAACATGACATAGCAAGGGCATTTTATAGGCTACGCACATGGTTAATGGTAACTAGGTGATGACTTTGCTATTAATACTTAGTCAGGAAACAACACATGGGTAGAGATTCCACTAATTTCAGAAGTCATGGTATGATCACTGCCTATATATCCTACTCGTATAAATCTACATAAGAGATGTGCTTGATACAGATGAATTAACGTACTGAAATGCTTTTACTGTAAACGAGTTGATCACAAAGCAGTTTTATTGTACTGTAATTTTTTGCCCCATTATCACTGTTGTCCTCAACAAAAAAAAAAGGAAAAGAAAATGTATACTGCATACCGATGAATTCTTTGCGCATCTTGTCCCTTTGGCGCAGTTCCTCAGTGCTGAAGATGAGTGCATTGATGAAGCTCAGCAGTGTCACCATGTAGTGCAAATTATCTGTGTTCTGCAGTTCATACATGATCACACTGAAGCGGTACTGCTGCATCTTTACAGTCTGCAAGGCAAAAATATCACTCAATCTAACATCTCAAATGCAGCTGCTAAAACCACAGCCTGCGTTTTTATGATAAAATTAATAATATAATTTGGTATGATATTAAGGATGTGTAGTCAGGTAAAATAGTTTACCTTCAGGGCATATTTACATGTATTTACACATTTATATTTAAATGTATTTAAGATACATTCATCAGGCCCTCTAGGACTTCATGATTTTGAAATGAACGCAATATCAAGCAAACTCAGTGATATTCTGAGGAGCTTGCATCCATCTATCCATCCATCTATGCATTCTCTACACTGCTTATCCTGCTGGGTCACAGGAACTTGGAGTCTATCCCAGGAGACTCAGGACACAAGGGTACACTCTGGACAGGATGCCAATTTATCGCAGGGCACAACCCAACTTGCAAATTGCATTGCATATTTTGAATCAAGCATTTTTGGCCATAACAATCACAAACAAAAAACATTTATCAGTTTCTTGTTCCCCTGAGACCTCTGTTTTAGCTCTGCCAGATGTGAAGCCCCCTGCAAATAGTTTGCCTTATGTTTTGGATGGCAGGATATACATATTGTATATGTCATTTTGTTTAGACATTTCTCTAGAAAAAAACACCCAGAACATTTTCTTTTTTCACCCAGAAACCAAGAAAAATGCAAAGTTTTTCATTTGACTGTAGGATAAACAAAAATGTCATATTTCTGACCACCATATGTTGCTTTTATGTAAAACTGTGACAAAATGCTCCTTTTGACATCCTTTTTTCTCACCATGATTTGTCCTTCCTTTTGTCTGAAATAGTGTCCTACTTCCTGCGTCTGTTTGTACACTAACTAGTGCACTGTGTTATGTAATGAGTGCAATAGATTATATTCCACTATGCTTTAGAGCATGGAAACAATACTATCCAAACCATTTTGTATTAATGTGAGGTAAAGTTCATGGGATAAAGATTTGGACATAGCTAAAGTCTATGTGTGAAACTGCTGAGACAGGACCCCACTATGTACTATGCACAACTCTCCTAGACAAAAGGGTTCTTCATGGGTCCGTTGAATGCTGAATTGTTCTAGTATTTAACATTTTCTGAGAAACCTTCTACTACAGAACCCCCAATCTTGCCAAATTTCCACATAGATCGCCGCTATTATATGATAACTACAAAAAAGGGAGGATGAAGGATAACATCTGCAAGACATGTTAAGACAGCAGCTGCATCTCTTCAAACTTCAAATAAGCAGCACACAATATACACACTTGGAGGGAGTTTCAGGGATATATATATATGCAACTCTCTTATATATATATATATATATATATATTATATATATATATATATATAACTAAAAAAAAACAGTGGGGCAAAAAAGTATTTAGTCAGCCACCAATTGTGCAAGTTCTCCCACTTAAAAAGATGAGAGAGGCCTGTAATTTTCATCATAGGTACACTTCAACTATGAGAGACAGAATGAGAAAAAAAAAATCCAGAAAATCACATTGTCTGATTTTTAAAGAATTTATTTGCAAATTATGGTGGAAAATAAGTATTTGGTCACCTACAAAAAAGTAAGATTTCTGGCTCTCATAGACCTGTAACTTCTTCTTTAAGAGGCTCCTCTGTCTTCCACTCGTTACCTGTATTAATGGCACCTGTTTGAACTCGTTATCAGTATAAAAGACACCTGTCCACAACCTCAAACAGTCAGACTCCAAACTCCACTATGGCCAAGACCAAAGAGCTGTCAAAGGACACCAGAAACAAAATTGTAGACCTGCACCAGGCTGGGAAGACTGAATCTGCAATAGGTAAGCAGCTTGGTGTGAAGAAATCAACTGTGGGAGCAATTATTAGAAAATGGAAGACATACAAGACCACTGATAATCTCCCTCGATCTGGGGTTCCACGCAAGATCTCACCCCGTGGGGTCAAAATGATCACAAGAACGGTGAGCAAAAATTCCAGAACCACACGGGGGGACCTAGTGAATGACCTGCAGAGAGCTGGGACCAAAGTGACAAAGGCTACCATCAGTAACACACTACGCCGCCAGGGACTCAAATCCTGCAGTGCCAGACGTGTCCCCCTGCTTAAGCCAGTACATGTCCGGGCCCGTCTGAAGTTTGCTAGAGAGCATTTGGATGATCCAGAAGAGGATTGGGAGAATGTCATATGGTCAGATGAAACCAAAATAGACCTTTTTGGTAAAAACTCAACTTGTCGTGTTTGGAGGAGAAAGAATGCTGAGTTGCATCCAAAGAACACCATACCTACTGCGAAGCATGGGGGTGGAAACATCATGCTTTGGGGCTGTTTTTCTGCAAAGGGACCAGGACGACTGATCCGTGTAAAGGAAAGAATGAATGAGGCCATGTATCGTGAGATTTTGAGTAAAAACCTTCCATCAGCAAGGGCATTGAAGATGAAACATGGCTGGGTCTTTCAGCATGACAATGATCCCAAACACACCGCCCGGGCAACGATGGAGTGGCTTTGTAAGAAGCATTTCAAGGTCCTGGAGTGGCCTAGCCAGTCTCCAGATCTCAACCCCATAGAAAATCTTTGGAGGGAGTTGAAAATCCGTGTTGCCCAGCGACAGCCCCAAAACATCACTGCTCTAGAGGAGATCTGCATGGAGGAATGGGCCAAACTACCAGCAACAGTGTGTAAAAACCTTGTGGCAACTTACAGAAAATGTTTGACCTCTGTCATTGCCAACGAAGGGTATATAACAAAGTATTGAGATGAACTTTTGTTATTGACCAAATACTTATTTTCCACCATAATTGCAAATAAATTCTTTCAAAATCAGACAATGTGATTTTCTGGATTTTTTTTTTCTCATTCTGTCTCTCATAGTTGAAGTATACCTATGATGAAAATTACAGGCCTCTCTCATCTTTTTAAGTGGGAGAACTTGCACAATTGGTGGCTGACTAAATACTTTTTTGCCCCGCTGTGTGTGTGTGTGTATGTGTGTGTGTATATATATATATATATATATATATATATATATATATATATATATATATATATATATATATATATATATACACATCATAACATACAAGATGAAAAACAAGCAGTGCGTGCTCTTTGTCACATGCTCTGCTGTCTTCACTCCTATTGATAGTCGCTGCAACTTGTTACTCCATATTTCCATTCTGCTGGACACACCCACATCTACTCACCAACGGTCACTGTCGCTTATGTCATGGGAAGCCGCCAGTTCTCAATGAAAATAAATTATCTTTGGTCATTTTGTGACTAAGAGTCACTTTATGTATGAATGTAGCATTAGGATGTGAGAGAGAACTACTTTTTCTTTGTAACGTATCATATTAATATGCCTGACTACACAGGATGTAACCATTAAATGTACTAGCAACCAGGTTTTTCTCTCATATTCAAATGCACACGTGTTAAATTGATTGAAGACACTGTGAAGGTGCTACTGCCTCACAATCAACATTCACTTCATTCATTCATGTGTGTAAAAAAGTTAATTGCACTCTATCAATATGCATAGACACAAGGATATTTTGGAGGAATGGACCTCAACTTCACATTAGGACATGAGGACTCTAATTCAAATTCCTTATTTAGTTCCAGGATTTTTGGTTGGTCCCAGGTGCATTTGGAGTGGAATAAAAAAATAACTGGTTAACAAAGAAACTGGTCATGTGTTAATAATAAAATACTAATAATTGACACTTGCCTTATAGTGGTCCAGAGAGTCCAGGGCCAATCTGTACCCTTCTGCAGCAAACATGCTGAGAGCAGCAAGTAGCTCAAACACCTGCTTCTTCACCATGATATTAGATGTATCCAGAGCTGGAGGAGTCAAACCACAAAAAAATAAAAACACAATTTTAGACAAAACTTTTGTTCATACCTTATTTCTCTTTTTTGCCATCTTTCCGCTATGATTGACTTGTTGCTCTAGCCAGGCTTTCATATGAGAACATGCATGTTCCCCCACTCTTTCCTAATGAGAGATGAATTTGAAAATATTTTGCAATGTATTTTTCTGGGCAACATGATGGTGCTTCAGGTAGTGCTCTAATCTCCATCTGTTTTATCCTGAGCTGGGTTACTGTCTATGTGGAGTTTTACCCGTCATCTGCTATTCAGTACAACCGCACTCTTGCTCATGTGCTACTTCAGTAGTAAAAATGTATCACAGATTAGTTATGATGCAGCAGACTTTGACAGTCTAATGGTCTCATAATGATTTTTTTTCTTTTACGTTTTTTCGCTTTGAAATTTGCCTCATGTTAAATGTAAAGTTTTGTAATAAAGTTTTGGCCTTCTGTTCTCAGTGCACTCACTGATTCATGTCCTGAAGTACGCACAGTGCTAGGCCTGAAAGGTCAAATCGCTTTTTTCAAAATCTTGCAGAGTAAAACTATAGTACCTCTATACTTCTATAGTACTTCTGTATACTAATATCGAGAACTTTAAACTCTCTCAGTAATCACTTTATCCTGTGGTGGATCTGTACCCTATCCCAGGGAATACCCTTCCTGAATAGGAAGTCAGTCCGTTGCAGGGCACCATACAGACACACACATACACTCACATAGTCATTCACACCTAGGGACAATTTATTTTAGCCACTCCACCTACTAGCATGTCTTTGTTAAGTGGAGGGAAATCAGAGAGCCTGAAGGAAACTCATTTGTACAAACGAAACTCCACACAAACATTAACCCAAACACACAATCAAACAGTGGATGCTGGAGCTTTAAGCAGCAATGCTACCCGCTGTACCATCATGCCAGCCACTATAGAATCTGAGCTTTATTTTTCCACTTCATTGTGTAATGGTCAATAATAATAATAATAATAATAACAATAATAATAATAATAATATTAATAATATGACCTAATAATAAGACCTAGATGAGAATGGATTTTTCCATCAACATTATCTATATTGGATACTATGTGATATAATGAAAAGACGATAAAAATATAGTTATGTTTTGCTTTTCATGCAGATCTTTAAAAGGCAAATAATTTGGCTTTCTGGAGATTGATAACTCCACATAAATAGTGGTACAGTCCTGTCCATTTTTAGCAAAAAAAAATATTTTTACCTTGTGAGAGCTTACGCACGTAAAACTCATTTTCCATGATGAAATGGATCCCAATAGACGAATTCATTACAGCCTTGACACAGCCGATGCAGGTGAGCTGAAGCAGAGCGTGGGAGATGCTTGAGCAGCCGCGACCTGAGAGACGACCCAGGGCCTCCAACAACAGGTCTAATCCTGACTGTTCGAGAAACTGTACCATCCATGCCTGATCACTGCCCTCCAGTCGCTTTTTCAGGCCAGAGTAGTTGACCACGGATGGTACCTGCAGCAGGCGGATGCACAGCTCGGGCTCAGAATTCTCTAGGTTACACTCCTGTGTGCTCGAGTCAGAGTCCTGAGATGAACCCAGGTGACTTTTCACTACCACCCATTTCTTCCGCACTTTGACTGATTCCAGTGACATGATGAAGACGATTCAGATAATGATGGAAGAAGAACTGTTAGAATAAAAACAAAAACATACAAACAGATCAGCTCAACTTGTTGAGCACAGTGAAATGAGGCAAGTTGTAATACTAAAAGATACGATCTGCATCCATCCATCCATTCATCCATCCATTCATCCATTCATCCATCCATCCATCCATCCATCCATCCATCCATCCATTCTCTACACTGTGCATCCTACTGGTTCTTGGGAGTCTAGCCAATCCTAGGAGACTCACAAGGCAGGGTATTAGATGATATTAAGAATAAAAAATAGTTTGTCTTTTTGGATCTCAGTTTGTACCCAGTTGCACTGCCTGCTGGAACATGCCCCTTAGTTCCAGCGAAGTGAATTCCTAATGCTAATCCTAATGTACAATTCCAGACCAGGGGTGTCCAATCATATCCACCAGGGGCTTCTGCGAATGCAGGTTTTAACTCGAATCAAACAGAATCCACACTATATCCACACGATTCCAAATTTTTAATCAGTTGATCTTGGCTTTCACTAGACTCAGGTGTGGCTTCTGCTTGAACATGAAAGCCTGCACCAACACTTAACCTTTCCAGATAAGACTGCACACCCCTGTGTTAGCTAATTGTTTGCTTTCATATTTAGAGAAGGTCTACATATAGGTGTGATGACCAGTTGACAACATACTCTTGACTGTATAGTGTATGCTTTTGCAGATAACATTAGTTAACAGGCAATGACATAGCTAGCTAACTATAGTTTTAAAAGTCATAGTTTAAAACTATAGTTTTAAAACTTGTTACCTTAGTCCTTGATACTAACTAAATAATTCATATCTCATATCAGAGTCAGAATGCCCTTTAGTGACAGAAGGGCTTTTCACGCTAGAAATAGGTAACCCTGGGTCATTGTAAACTCTGAGCAAACAGAATCCTGGGCTATCTTGTTTCATGTTTCACACTGCTCATACTTTACCCAGGGTTAACGATTCATCCTGGTTATTCCTAATCTGTATTATGTTTCACAGAGTACATTCCTGAACCCTGGCTAGACATTCTTATTTACATATTTGCAATCAACCATGTTCGGATAAATACAGTGCATGACTGCTTGAAATAACAGCATGTCTCACACTTTTATATAAAAAGGATTATTAAGTGTTGATACTGGGTGTGAGCAGACGCAGCCATGTTCAAACGGCTGGCGGATCACTGATCTGAGCGACTGACCTTCCATCCCAGGTGCACTCAGGATTAGAACAAGACTAAATTGGTACAATTGGAGAAAGTGACAGCTGTGCACATTTGCCCAGTGACAGTGTGGCTCAGCAACTCCTCCTGCAAATCTCTGCAGGGTGTCCTGTCAGCTGCAGAAGACACGAGGCTCAACCCATAATACAAATCATTTAACATTACTTATTGCATTTACTGTTAGCTGTCAGAATGCTGGGAAAGATTTCACACAAACTCTGTTTCCAGAACTAACATGAATTGATTCAGAGGTTTGGATCCGTTAAAATGTCAATTCTAACAGGTTATGACATGCTGATATTTTTATGCTTATGCTCTGCTTCACTCCCATCATTTAGGGTTAGATATAATGCTGTTTACCACCATTTGCATTTTACTATGACGCGAGTTCAAATACATGATGATTTGTGTACAGACTGATCCACCGGCATTAAAGCAAAACATTCTAAAAGTGCACCAAAAACCATCAGATTGGAACAGGATTAAAGAATGTCTCAGGAAATAATGAACCTTTTGGTAATCTCTGCTTACACAAAAGTAACTGCTTGTATGTACTGTATATAAGGGAATAAGCTTGAGACAGAATCATGTGAAAAAAATCTGACACAAAGATATGGATGTTGTTAATTCCCGTTTGCACCACCCCTTTTATATATTCCAGTAATCTCAACCCTATGGGTCTTCCTTGCTGTCTGCAACAGCCAGATAAACTTTCTCCTCTACCTGCCTCTACTTGATTTGTTCTGGACATGTTGCACTTAGCTCTGATTTCTTCTGTAAAGAATTTGGAGTATAATCATCATCGGGAACTTTCAGGGAAATAGCATGTCTATGCAGCATTTCTACTCACTTACACATTTTATTATTTTATCCGGGTCGTGGTTGTGATGTGTTTTCTTGTTTCCTTGAATAAACTTTTAGATGAGCAGTACTAGTGCGGCACGGTGGCTTAGTGGTTAGCATGTTTGCCTCACACCTCCAGGGTTGGGGGTTCGATTCCCGCCTCCACCGTGTGTGGAGTTTGCATGTTCTCCCCGTGCCTCGGGGTACTCTGGTTTCTTCCCCCGGTCCAAAGACATGCATGGTAGGTTGATTGGCATCTCTAAATTGTCTGTATTGTGTGAGTGAATGCGATGGGTTGGCACTCTGGCCAGGGTGTATCCTGCCTTGATGCCCAATGACGCCTGAGATAGGCACAGACTCCCTGTGACCCGAGAATAGATCGGATAAGCGGTAGACAATGAATGAATGAGAAGTACTATAATCGACTTGGTTTGTGCTCCTGAATATTTGCTAAACAGAAACAATTCATGATACTACACATGAATTCCCTGCAACTTCATCATGCTTGTTAAAAAAAAAAAAAACAGATGATAAAAGGATGCCACGTGACCTCATTTGTATTACCTTAAAGCCCAGCAGGAGAGACTTAAGACAGTCTTCAACACTACAATATCAAAGCTTCATTACACACAACGATTGGCTATAGAAATCTATATGAAGCACTGAAATGTTCCTTATCCTGACAAAAAACAAGTTACCGAAAGGTAGTGGCTCTACCGGGACCTATTATACATACGTATTATTATACTGAAATGGACGTCCCTTCCCTCTTCTGTGGATTGAACAAAGTACATGACTGGCTGATTTCACATTTAACATAACCTGTTATGTTGGTTATGTTAACCATCTGAAAGGACTATGCCTTGATCTAAAATAGCCCTTTATTATGCTTTTGGTTCACATGATTGAAGTGTTTCTTGCTTGTAGGTCACTGTTATTGCTGAGTGTCCTGCCTTAGGACAAAACCAGAGAAGTGAGAGCTGACATTACACTACTTAACTGCTCTGCTTTGTTTACAGCTTGGTAGTAAACAGTAAGCACAAAGACTTTTGTTTTTTGTTAGACAAATCCTTTTAAACTGTATATATCTTGCATATATAAAAGTGTATGCACAGATCAACCATAACATTAAGTCCACCTACCTAATATTGTATAGGTCCCCTGTGTTCTGACACCTTTCTCACCTAGCTAGCATGAACTTTGTCAGCAATTTGTGCTACAGTAGCTCTTCTGTGGGACTGGACCAGATAGGTTAGCCTTCGCTCCCCATGAGCCGAGGCACCCTTGACCCTGTCACTTGTTTTCCTTCCTTGTGTCACTTTTGCTAGGTATTAACCACTGCACACCAAGAACACCTCACAACTCATGATGTTTTGGAGATGCACTGATTCAGTCGCCTAACCGCTCAAATCTTTGATGCTTCCCCATTTGTCCTTCTTCCAACGCATCCACTTTAATAACCAACTGTTCACCTGCTTATATATATATATATATATATATATATATATATATATATGCATGTGTATGTGTGTGTGCGTGTGCGTGTGTGTGTGTGTGCAATAAACCATGGCCAAGCTTATTAAATGAGCAGAACTCACAGAACATCTGTGGCTAGAGTAGATGGGTGAACATTTTCTGTTTTATTTCACAGCATCACTTTACCTCAAGTGTTTCGTCATTTATTCCCTCCATGCACAGGCAATTCCCCAGAATGCAAAGCACTAGACCGAATTTTGCAGACATCTCTATTATTCATCCATCCTTCATGTTAGCAACAGAAAAACATTGACTGAATATCACATTCTCATGTGACAGGCCATCACCTCATGACTACAGTTTTTTTTTTCCTGTCCCAGCATTAACAATGTTCATGACTCATATGCAGTTGTTTATAAATTCTAAAACAACACTCAGCCCTGTTAGGACTGAAAGTTAGAACTCATGGAATTTGGTGTAAAACAAATGTACCCCTTCTGCTCTATTTCCACAGGCACTGTAATGGCTGCGAGCAAACAGCAAATATTTTACCAAATGTGGTGTAAAATGATCCTGCTATTTTGAGAAAGATGTGGTCATGCAGGAAATTTCATGAAGTTGGAAACTCTGGGCTGTTATAGCACAGTTGTCCACACTGAAGCTAAACGCTACTGCAGCTAGATTTTTGAGCTGACATAACAGATGCCTAGCACTGGAAAGAGGGGAAATTTCTTGTTGTGTCAATCAATTCATGCCACCTTCTAGAGAAAAATATGCTGTATTTGTTTCCTTCACTGTCCCAAAATGTGTTTTTTTTTTAGTTACTTCTGCAAAGGCTGTTTTATTTTTGCTCTCCCACAGATGACACCTTTAAATATTTTGTTTTCTTGGCCCACAAATCCAAAATTTAAGATTAAACTACTGTTGAACAACTTTAGTTCTTGGGTGCCTCAGGTGTCTTCAACAGTATTCAACAAGTAGAATCCCCAACCTGACGAGCACAAAGGGGGTCTTTCTTCCCCCTAAGCAGCACTTAGGTCTTTATTTCTTTTATCTCTTATTAAGCCACATGGATACCCAGTGTTTATTATATTACTTATATATTATTTAACATTTATAATACTCTTTCTCTCTCTCTCTGTCTCTCTCTCCATATATATATATACAGTACCGCTCAAAAGTTTGGGATCACTCAAGAAATTGTATTGTTTTCCAATGAAACACACACTAAATTAGTCTGAATAGAAAATATAGCAAAAGAACAGGACATTTTGGCACAAACTTTGGCTTCATCAAAAAAACAAAACACCTTTTGTAGCAATTACAGCCTGGTCATTCTAGCTGTCAATTTTTCAAGATAATCTGATGAGATTTCACCCCATACTTCCTGGAGCATCTCCCACAAGATGGATTGGCTGATGGAGTCTTCCTCCGTAGCTGAAATCAAGCTGAAATATGCAAGTGATCCCAAATTTTTGAGCGGTAGTGTATATATATTTAACACATTGGTATAAATTAATTTATTCATTTCTGCTATATTTTTTGCCAGGGTTGTGGTAAATCCAGAACCAGCCCCAACAGTACTAGGTGTCAGGTGGGATTACACTTTGAACACACACACATATACACACGCACACACAGACACGTTCAATTTATCATAGCTAGTCCTCCTACTGGCATGTTTTTCAGGAAGGAAGGAACCAGTGAACCCAAAGGAAACCTACATGGACAAAAGGAGAACATATGAGGAGAATTCCACATAGACAGTAACCCTGAAACCCAGAGCAGTAAGGCAGCAACACTTTTTGAGCTTTTTTTTGAATAAACATGACTAACAATCTTCTACATGGCTCTCATTGATCCAAACACAAATTTTCAGCAATGGAAAATACCTAAAAGGGCATTGCATTTTGCATTAATAGGTATTATAACACACCAAACCTTATAACACTTCTTCATAGAAAGGAAAAATGGTTTAAAGCCTCTTTTAGATTAAATCTAGTATATTTTGACCATAAAGCATGCCATGTAAGCAAAAAAGCAGCAGCATAGGGCACACAATATACTGAACATCATTTAAACAAGTATACAGGGTGCTCATTCTGCACATATGATGCTGAGTAATGGGAACAATTTAAGCACAAAGCACAGCCTGCAATGGCAGATACAAGCACATTGCTGCCAATGGATTTACTCTGGACAATGAGGTACTTATGTCAGAATGAATGCTAACTATGTATAAAATTCAATACGAATTGAACCCGGGTCACCACACTTCTGTTTCTCCTTGGTTTAATCCAACAATGAATAATATACCAAAAGTTCTACTGTAATTTTGTCATACATTCATTAAACACTGTATCCGGGTCAGGGTCACAGTGGATCTGGAGCATCATGGGAACATTCCAGGAACACTATGGTGGCATGATGTTGGAATACACTTTAGATGGAATTCCAGTACATTGCAGGACACCAATGCAATAGCCAGTGTGGCAAATCCCATGCAGAAAACATGCTCAACTCCAGACAGATTCAAGCGCAGTATTGAGCCAGGGACTGACGTAGCAGTGCTATACACCAAGCCACTATCCTTTTGGAATTCATCTAATGGAATTCCAGGTCTGTCAGAGTTGCCAATAAGTAAACCTTTGCTAAACATTGCACCAAACACTTCTTAAAAAGGACAGGCTAAAGAGAATTAGTATCTTCCTAAAGCTTAAAGAAACAGAAGATGACCAAGAAGCATGGAATGTATGCAACAGCAAACAAACATGTAAATAAGGCTTCTTTCTTTATTATTATTATGAAGAAAAAAAAATCAGAGCTCACAACAAACACACAATGCTCTTCACTATGCTCTTAAAAAATGTCTTCAATAAGCCTGTGTAAAAAGCATTTTTTTGTTCTCTTACGGAAAAATGGTTGCTTGCCAGTTGGCACTTTTGTTCAGGCGGCTTCTCTGTTGCTGCCAGTAAGTGCTTGGTGATGCCCACGCAAAGTGTTACTGCAGCCTCTTTGCAGACAATACCGCTTCACAGTGAGAACCAGCAATGCCCTGGGTTCTAATCATGTGTTCTGGTTTAAGTTCTGAGTCTGAGGTTTGTGTGTTGCCTGACAAAGCTTTATTCAGATACACAACAACAGCTAAAGCGCAGTCATGAAGTTAATCAAGTCTGGCATGGGTTTCCCATTTCTCCAAATTAAAAAGGAGTTAAGAATCGCCTTTCTAATACAAAGCTTATTTCTTATCTGTGACGGAGACTGAAATGCACACAACAGCAAGCATTCATATTCTTTTCAATCACATACTTAAGCCTATTTGTGATATTAGTTCTGACTAACTGACATTTAACCAGTCATTATTTGTATGAAATACGAGAAAAATTCAGATTTAATTGACACATACACAGTACAAAGGTACATACTAAAGGTACAAAGTCTGTACTTTAAGGCACCACCCTAGTGACAACGAATGGTCTGGTTTACTTTTTTTTTTTCCATCGGGGTATGCTATTTTGCTTTCAAGAAGTATTGCTTGCTCAAATGCTTTCATTTTTACAGGATGTAAGGACTTCCATGCAGTGCTCAGTGTTTCCTTTTTAAAGACTGAACAATGGTGAAAAAGGAAACACGTTACCATAACAACAAAGTTATGCTGTTTCTCCTTTTCGATGCAGTATCTCATGTGATCCTGACATGTTCTTCCCCTGAAATACAATCACTTGAGGGGAAAAAATGCTATTTGGTGCATCTTTAATATGTCCTGAATGCTTAAGCTAACACTGCACAGCATGAAATGCTCTCTTGGGTGCTAACCTACATTTGCCTGATCACATCTTTTTTCCAGTCACATTGTGTTTGCGACGAAGTCTATAAACAACATCAGTCAATTTGGAAGTGTTGCTGAGACGAAAGATGCCTGATGTACTCGGATATTTCATATGATTCAATTTTATTTGTATAGTGCTTTTAATAACCAGTCTCATCTGGGTAACACTGGAGAGTGCGATTATGAATAATTTCCTTTATACAGCTGTATATAGTTAAGTGGAGTCATGTAACCAGCAGCTTCTAAGCAATATATAAGTATGAGCATCAGCATGATTTCTGGATCCATTATAGATGAAACATAAATTAAGTTAAACAGAAATTTAAACATTTTGTTAATGTTAAAAAAAACTGTTCACTGTTTACATCAAGTCAGTCAAGGACAGCCTTTGTGTTGTATCGTTCTATTCAGGAAATCAACGGAAGTTATCTTCACTGGCTTGGACACTGGATTAAGGGAACCATGGAAATGTGTCATACTTCCTCTGTGAATGTCTCGTCTTGATAGCACAATCTCAAAGTACCAACATCAGCTATTTCTCACTCAAAGCCAAACAGACAGAAAAGCATTTCAGATGCAAAGTAAATAATTATACTGAAACCAACTGCCAGTACACAATACACATCAGTTATACTGACTCCGCCTTTTTGTATTAGTTTTTCCGTGACCTTACACGCCCTGTTGCCTTTGTTGTACTCTCTGTCTCTAAGACCAAAATGCTACATTGAAAACCTGTACTTTTAATTCTACTTTAATTGCAGATTTCCAAGGATCTTTAGTGCGACAACTGCAGCTTGCATTCTCAGATCTGCCTTAACCCATCATTGATGTTTATGCTACGTTCACACCTACAGCGTCGCACAGCAATAAAGCGATCAGAGATTATTCATTTTCAGTAAGAGTTGATGACCTCCAGAGACATGAGTGACAGCAACCTGGTGACTAGATGTGGGTGTGTCCAGCTACGTGACAAAGTTGAGAAAAGTTGCTAATTGCACCAGCCGCTTATAAAAATTATTACTATGGCAACAAGACGTAGGGACGTCCACTGAAAACTTTATAGTAGAGTGACTGGTGATTTAATAAAATCACTGTATGTGTGAAAGTAGCTAAATGCTTTAATATTTCTGTATAACTGTATAAGGATTTCCGTTCCATATAAGACCATATAAAATATTTTCAATTTTTTTTCCACATTTACCTTTAAATGCAAATATTGTTCTTTGTATTGCATAATTAAATGGTTTCCTAGCAAGTCATTATTATGTCATCATTTCTAAGGAAGTAGTTAAATGCCAAGAAAGAGTTTTATGCCCAGAATTTTCTACTAGACATGTTTATACGGATTCACCACTGAGTTAGCTTTTTAGATGGAAAGTTAAAAGCTTCCAAGTATACATGCTTGAAAAATAAAACATAAATAAAAGCCTTTGAGTTATAAGCTTTCCAACCTTTTTAAAATTTTAACTCAATCAGTTAAATTACGCTTATAAACTTTGTCTGAGCCAATGGCTTTAAGATTACAACATAATATCCTTCTAATTAGTGACTACTCCATTATATAAAGCACTGGTGATCTATTATTTTGTATAATGTCTTTTTCTAATGAATGCACTAGCAAAGTTAACATTAGCTCAAAATGGTGACTACTGAAGAATCTCCGGTCGACTCTCACAAGGTGGAAAAAAAATCTTTTGATTTATTTCTCAAACCCAAAAGTTTCCATAACCAGTTAGGAAAGATCATTTATAGAACACATCCATGTACTCTCCCACAGCTGTAATACTGTTGATGGTGATTACTTGTGCTATTTTTTTCATAGCTATTTTGAGTGGAGTTTTGATATTGGAAAGTGGAGTTTGGAAAGCTCATATGACCAAATTTCCTTATTAAAAAAAGGAAAGGATACACCACTAGGTATGCACCAATCCTGTTTTCCCCATTTTTTCAGATACAGTACTGACATCTGATACTCTCCTTCAGACAAGAACACAGCTAAACAAATTTCTGTTATGTGAGTGGTGCAATGGCAAATACCGAAGTGCAAGATCTTGGTGGTGTCTACATATACAACATTAAGCACAACAGAGACGGGATTGCACAATATATCTAATCTGACTGGATACCAATTTCAGAACACACCTTTACTCTGTATCACTCCTTGAAGGCCACTCATTATCAACAAATGTTTATACACATCATACAGTAAGCAGGTTCATAGTGACCCTGATCCTAATTATCTGTGGTTTCTTTAAATGTAAAAAATGTATAGCAGGGGTCAGCAAGATGGGCAATATATTTGACTGGACCAAACTGAGCACATAAAAAAAATCTGTAGCTGATCACCATATGGGTATAGATCAGCAACTTTATTTTCTTTACTCTTGTTTTAGCATATTCTATATTGTGGCTTTAACCCCTTGACATGTGTCTACACTCACTGAACACTACACTAATACATGGTACGGACTCTCTTTGCTCTCAAAAACATCTACAATTCATGGCATGGATTCTACAAGATGTTGGAAATATTCATGGCCCCTGTTGACAAGATTGCATCCTGCAATTCCTGCAGATTTTCAGATGCACTTTCAGCTCACAGTCTCACCATTCTCCTCTGACCTCACTCATCAACCAGGCATTTCTGCCTGCAAAACTGCCTCTCACTGATTGTTTTTCCTTTATTGCACAATGCTGAATAAACTCTAGAGACTGTTGTGTGCGAAAAACCCAGGAGATAACTGAGTTCAAGTCCCAGCACTGACAAGCTACCACTGCTGAGCAAGGCTCTTAACCCTTAACTGGTCTGTAATGTCATTTCACTTCTTTAAGTCGCTCTGTATAAGGCTGCCTACCAAATGCTGTAAATATACAAATATTGGGATAAATTTATTTCAAATTAGTGTCATCTGTTCAGAATCCATGGTTCTGGTCAAAAGTGTTAACGTGATACAGCACTATAAAACACTCTTAATTCTACTACAATAAGGCACTTTATAGAATTGAACCTTTGACAAATTTTAGTCAAATGCCCCTAACCTAGAGTGTTACATCACTGGACACTTTCCTAATGTGGGAGTCAAACAGCTGGAAAACACCATGGAGGCAGTGATCACGTGACCTGGATGTGAAGAACGTGTAGTACTGATACACATCAAGCTCACATCCAACATGTTCACAACGTGTCGCTCACAATCAGCAAGACACTACCCAGATGATAAAATACCAAGCTGTCGTTTTGTTACACATTAACACATTAGACAAACACTAGCCTACACGGAGATCCTGAGATTGCTAGCAAACACATGAAATCTGCAGGGCAGTGTTTTAAAAAGGAGGCTGAAGGAAACCCACAGAGCTGCAGATGTGTTTTCCTTCAAAATTCTATCAGCAATATACTCATTTAGGTCAAAGTCATTGTGCTATATATACATACCCTACTAATTCCAGATGACCAGCTCTAAATCCTCTGCAGGACACTCTTATAATGCAGTAATAACGGTGAGCGAGCGAGACGTCTGGAAATGGCACATTTCGTGGTTTCAAGTAGCTAAATATGGCGAATGTTAGGTATGTCGGGCTTCACTTTTTCTAAATCGTCTAACTTCGGAAAGCGACTTCGACATGAATCGATCGTTTCTTTTTACGACAGCACGATGGAAGGCGAGAGCAGGCAGGCAGGCTTACCTCTGTTTCATTAAAGTGGTCCAGTAAATTGTTCCTCTTTTCCCCCTACATCCACATCACAGACAGGCAGGCGAGCCCTGAATGCTTTTTATCGCTACTGTGATGGAGCGTAGATGACCCTAACCCATAGTCTCTCTCTCTCTCTCTCTCTCTCTCTCTCTCTCACACACACACACACACACACACACACACAGTTTTGGTCACTCCACCCTCACTGGAATTGCCGGCTCATCAGGAGCCACGTCTCGGCCACTGCTGTACAGTATGTGTGTGTGTGTGTGTGTGTGTGTGTCCACAAGATTAGGTATATCTGACTGATTTAACCTTGTGGAAACCTTTTGTTGATCCCTACGAGAACATATATTTGGGGTGTTGTTTGTATTGCCCGTCTCAGTTTTTTCTCCGGGTTCTGTGACTGTTTGCCAGTGTTTTCAATAAATCTCTACACTGCATTTGCATCATTCTGCATGACATTAATCATTTAAGGCACAATTTACCATCAAACATATATCTTTATTAATATAACATTCAATATAACTTTGTAACTAAATATTAATAATGATACAATAAAATACCTTTATGAGAGTTCCACTGAAATTATTAAAATATCGTGTTAATATTAGATATAAATTACATATTAATTAGAAATTCTAATCTTTTTATGCAGAAAAAGACTGTCTGGTGGTGTTGATAAAATAAAAAAAATGTATGCTCAATATTTTTCATCCTCATTGCTTTCCCCTCATTTTTTATGTTTGATGTGAACTGAAGCTCTTGACTTCTACCTGTAAGTGTTTATTGAAATGGCATGATATACAGATGTTTTCATTAAAGTAGAAAATATGTACACATGTAAATAAAATCGTTTTGGGTTTAAAAGAGTATGTTTACTAGAAATCAAGAGAAAGTAGTACACGAAGCATCACGCAACATTTCAGCATTTTATTGCATTGTGATACACAGGGATGATTTTTATCTGGTCACACCCGAGACAAAAATGTGCCTCATGCCAACACGAGTAGAGGCGAGGCTTGAGCGGAAGAGGGGAATGTTTTAAATAACATGCTGGTGAGAGGCATGAATGGTATTTGAGATCTCAGCACAAAAGTTCATACTTGGCAAAGGCCAATTTTTTTAATGGAAAAGCCTAAATAAACAATATTTGAAACCAACTTATTTAAAAGCCTTGCATATATATATATATATATATATATATATATATATATATATATATATATATATATATATATATATATATATATGTAATTTTATGTACTGTTAAATTTGGTTTATTTAAATTTGGTTTTATTGCCCAAGTGGGATATCACTAATGAGCAAAGAATCAAGTACAGTGGATAGTTAGATAGATAACATTAGTAAAGTCTGGAGCCGACGATGAACAAGACCACCTGAAGCACAGTCTGCATTCCAGTTCATCCCAAAGCTGATCAGCTGGGCGAGAGCAGGGCTTTGTCCAAGCCACTCCAACCTTGGTAAAATTCATGGTGTCATGGACCTCGCTTTGTGCACAGGGGCATTGTCATGCTGGAACAGGTTTGAGCTTTTTAGTTCCAGTGAAGGGAAATCGTAAAGCTACAGCAAACAAAGGCATTCTACACAATAGTGTGCTTCCAACATTGTGACAACAATTTGGGGAAGAACCACATATGAGTGTGATGGTCAGGCTACCATATACTTTTGAAGGACATGAGCTTCCATGAATGAGAATGAGTTTACAAAGAAATATAAAGAGATTAGAGTAGATCCAACCGACCATATTTTGTAGTGCTTATCCTACACAAAGTCACATGGAGATCCTAGGCACAAGGTGGGGGAGACCAACCCATCAAAGGGCACAACACTCACAGACCCATTCACAAACTATGGGGTATTTACAGATGCTAATCAGCCTTCAACACATGTCTTTGTTCTGGGGGAGGAAACCGGATTACCAGAGGAAACCCTGAAACACAATGAGAACATGCACTGAATATGCACAGATTTACATCATAGATTTATTTGGCCATTTTTATCCACACAGGCTGCTCAGGGACTCTCTTGTCATTTTAAAACTGGACTACTGCAGCTCTCTGCTGGCAGGTCAACCTCTGAAGACAATTCAACCTCTGCAAATGATACAAAATGCACCCATTCGACTTGTTTTCAATATGCCTAAATTCTCCCACACCATCCCATTGCACCACCCCACTGGCTTCCAGTAGCTGCACACATCAGACTCAAAACACTGATGTTGCCTACAAAGGCAAAAATTGACCAGCATCCTCTTACCTCAAAGCTTTGCATTACGTTCGCACTGCACTACGTTCCCTCCGATCCACTGCTCAACCATTTCTCAGGGTACAAGGAAGATATATATATATATATATATATATATAGCTTATTAACAAAAGCTATATCTCCTCCCAACAGAGTTTGAGACTGATGTTATCTTTGGTCATAGTTACAACTAAAGGTTGTAAGGGTTGTAACTGAAAGGGTTCATGGTACAGAGACGTTAGCATATTTAAAGGCAGAGAATATCAATGTTTAGCTGTGAAATTATAGCTTTGTTAAATGGAGGCTATGTCAAATTCTTTCTTATAGCTTTCTATCCAATTAAGATGGTAAATGTGTATGTAGTGAGACAGATTAAGTCAATATTCCATAAGAATCTTTCACTTGGTGATACAAGCACCAAATTTGGTACAAATTATGTCCAGGACTTACTTTTTAAGAAAAGTACGTTATCCACCTGAAAATCCGCCAGTTTTCAAGATGGCCGTCTTGTCAAATGCGAAAAACTGTTTTCGGTGTAGAAATTCAATAAATAAAAAACATGTTAATGATTCAAAAATTGAAATGATTGTATTCTGACTGGCAGAATTAAATGGTGTTAATTAAATTCCTATATGACCACCCGTTTTCAAGATGTCGGCTATTACATGACTCAAAATCAGCATTTTTGGTAAAGTTGTCTGATCACAGATATTGCATTAAATTTCAGGGCAAAATCTAAGATCATTCATTAAAATGCTGTGTTCAAGCTCTATTGATTTGTATTATTTCATATAAGAGTGATGTCAAAGCACAACCAGGGCACACTGGTGACATCCCTGCTGTGAGACTCAGCATGAGGTTCAGTGTCGGCTTGCTTGTAGTGTACTAGCTGTAGTTGTAGTTAACTAGTTTAGTGTCCCAAGTGCTATCTGACAAGCCCCTCTATATATCTCAACTAGTAGTTTAGTTAGTTGTAGTATTGTAGTTAGATAGCCGCAACTGAATTGACAGGATGTGCCAGCGCGGGAGAGCCGAGCCCAGGGTAATTGGGCATCAGTTACCCGGATGGTGTACAGATCGCACGGGACATAAATGACACTGGATGAATGATCGGGCTAGGTGTAGGGCACTAGATGTTTGAACCTGGTTGTATCCCATATCTCAATGTGCTTTGATATTTTGTACGGTTGGGTGGTAAAAGGATAGCCCCTCGGCCTTTAACCGTATAACACAAAATGTCAGCCAATAATCCATTGAGTTGCTCTACTAAAACTGACTGGAGTAAGTGCTGTCTCTGTCAGACAGATACAAAAGAGGAGCTGAAGTTTCCCCCCACCCGTTATGAGTGTAGTTCTGATGGCTATTCCATGATATCCACAAATATACCACTCTTTCAGGCAATCAATCTGCTGCCCATTAGATTAGACCCATCCAGACTGTATGAAGGAGGTGGTCTTGAGGAGACATTGAGACGAAAACATGCAAAGTATCACCAAAATTGTCGCCAAATGTTTAGCAACTGCAAACTTGAACGTGCTAGAAAAACAGTAGCTCAAATTCAGAATGACCCTGGTGAAGGACACTCAAAAATGTGAAGGGCTAGCATTAAAGTGCAACAGTGTTTCTTGTGTGAAAAGATGGAACCAACATCAGAGCTGTGACAAGCCATGACCATGCAGCTAAATGAGAGGCTCAATGAATATGCTCATAATCTTAATGATGGCAAACTTCTAGCTCTGCTGAGTGGTCATGTGGTGGCCCTGGAACTGAAATACCACTGCTCTTGCTTAATAGCCCTGTGTAACAGAGAGAGGGCACACATGGCAGCAGAGAACAAAGAAAAACTCCAGTCATCTCAAGAAAAGGAAGCCATTCCTTTGGTGTTCTCTGAGCTTCTCACCTATGTTACTGAGACAAGAAACAACAGCAATGAATTGGTTAGTCTTTACAAGGAGAGACTTGAGCAATTTGGCACAGACATACCTGACGTGAACTCGACCAGACTGAAAGAAAGCCTTTTGGCAGAGATTCCTGGACTGGAAGCCTACAAGAAAGGGTGAGATGTGTTTCTGATATTTAAAAAAGATGTGGGCCCAGTCTTGTCTGAAGCATCAACCTATTCCGATGCCATTATTCTTGCCAAAGCTGCTAAGATATTGCGCAGGCACATGGTCGACCACAAGTGTAAGTTTGAGGGTAATCTCTATGAGAGTTCAGTTTATGATTTCTTGCCACCAGCTTTGCTTCAGTTTGTCTGTATCATTGAGCATGGTGCAGACATAAAATCTCAGCTAAGGTTTGGGGCAACTTCAACTGACCTGGCTATGGCTCAGCTCCTTCAATACAACTGCTTTGCCAAGTACAAAGAAGGTGCTGCCACACAGAGGCATTCCAGAGACAGGGAAACCCCATTTCCAGTCTACATAGGGATGTCTGTTCATGCTAAGACCAGAAAGAGAAACCTCGTGGAAATCCTTCATGAACATGGTCTGAGCATTCCATATGATTGAGTACTTGACATATCAGCTCAGTTGGGAGATGCTGTTGTAAACAGATACATGGAAGAAGGTGTGGTTTGTCCGCCAAAACTGAGAAAAGGCCTATTTTTTCACATATCTAGACATCCCATTAAAAACATCACCACGAGAGCGTTTCTTTGTGTAATTCCCATTATATCACCAGAATTTTCAATGATTTTGATTTAGTACATGCAGAATTGGGCTTCTCATTCAATCAAAATTTATTTTCAAACACAGCTTAAAGCCACTTCGAATGGTGGCCATCTTGAAAAATGGCAACCATTTTTGTTTTTTCATGTGGATAACGTAGTTTTCTGACAGAGTAGGTCCTGGATCACATATGTTCCAAATTGTTTCAACAATCTACTGCACTAATGCACGAAGGCATGCAAACAATAACATTATCTGATTACTGGCACACAAATAGAGTGAAAGTGATTTAAACTTAAGTTTTTTCCCAGGGGTATGTGGATGCTGTTCATCGTCATCAAACCTTCATCAACATCACATTGTCAGAATATAACACAACTAAAAAAAGAAGAAAAAGTGCAGTACATATACAGTGCACAAGTACTGGCCCCCCTGAAGTTTGCTGTGTTGTGTTATAAGCTGAATTGAATTGGATTAAATTTCGACTGAATTAACTAAATTTGACCTGAGCTTGTTTTGAGAGCTACATGGTCTCTTGAAGATGTTCTTTGTTCAGGTATATTCTATAACAAACGCTGGAGCATCTCAGGAACAAATTTCTTTGAGATATTGTAACACTTTAACTGCAGGAAGGTCAGTTTCATTCATGTAATAATGTGATTTTTGATGACAGCTGGTTGCACCAGAATACGTTTAAAGAGGTTTTAAAAAAATGGGTAGATTTGGGAGTACTTTGCATACATCCTGGAGCAGTTGCAGAGGTTTGATTGCACACAGAAAAATACACTGAAATTCGCAGGACAGGGATACTCCAGGACCAGGACTGGGAATCTATACAGTAATCCCATCTTATGATGGACAAAGGACTGAACCTGAGTGATGTGCGTGGAGGTAAGGAAATTGCTAAATCCTCCCAAAGGATTAAATGAGGCATTTGTTAAGGTTCTAAACACAAATTCCTGTATGAAGCCCAACGTTTCTGTTAATCAAGTCACTTTAAGCAAATAGTGCCATCTGCTGGGCGCTTTCTGAAACTGTGTTTTTTTTTGTTGTTTTTTTTACGACAATGCGAACTACATACGGTAACATCACTTCTAACAAACTTGAGACCCTGGACAATAATAATAATAATAATAATAATAATAATAATAATAATAATAATAATAATAATAATAATAATAAACAGGGCATTATACACACAAAATAACATGTTCATTCACACCTAGGGACAATTTAGTCACCTGCATGTATGTTTTTGAGAGATGGGTGGAAACTGGAAAAACATGAGGAAACCCATCTGGACTCTGTGATAATATTTATATGTGATAATGTATTTTTGTTTCATTCTGTATTAAGTATCTTAAGCGAATTAAAGGGGGAAAAAACGTCACAGTAGTAGTAGGCATGCACCATGGCATCTCGGCTGTTTACGTCACGCACGTCATGTTACGTCATCACTAGCCCATTTGTTAAAAAAAAAATACCGCGAAAACCTTCTCTGCAGTTACATTAGAAATAACCGCTCTAAAAAGATCATTATGATAAATGATCACAAAAGATCATTTATCAAGATGTAATGATCATAAAAGATCATTTATCACATTATCACGTGATACCCATGTATACAATGTGCTGTAAACTTCTCAACGGTTTAAAAGACTTTTATTTTGTATGTTCGTAATCCGGAAGCGTTTGTTCTGTGCTACATTTTCAAAATAGCCACACATTTATTAACGTTTTAATTTCGGTATTTGACAAAAAAAAAATGGCTTCTACAAAAGAATTATTACAGATGGACCTGTACGGTTTACTTGGAGTGGAAGGAACAGCGACAGAGAAAGAGGTGCAGTAAAAAGTCCGAACTGAAATTTTTAAGACTCGTGGTAGTGTGTTCAGCTAGCAGTGTCCTGACCGGCTGGTGTTTCTGATGGAGCTGATGTGTGAGATGACTGAAACACTGTTACAGTGAATGAATAAATCAGCATTAGAGTCCAGATGTTGTGTTAGCTGGCTGTTGTGTTAGATCAGGACTGTTAGACTGTAAGACTGTGCCACTGATCTTGAGTTATGTAGCTGACTTTCCTGCATTTCAACAAAAATAAATATCCTTTAAATGGATCCTTTTAACTGAAAGCAAGGCTTCTGATTTGTTTAATTATTTTTGTACTATGGTATAATATCTACCTTAACAAATAAGTTAGGGTTTATTTATTGGAAAAGTACTTGCAAAAGCATTCATACCCCTTGAACTTTTCCACATTTTGTCATTTTACAACCACAAACATAAATGTATTTTATTGGGATTTTATGTGATAGACCAACACAAAGTGGCACATAATTGTGAAGTGTTGTCCTGCTGGAAGGTGAACCTCTGCCCCAGTCTCAAGACTTTTGCAGACTTTAACAGGTTTCTTCTAAGATTGCCCTGTATTTGGTTCCATCCATCTTCCCATCAACTCTGACCATCTTCCCTGTCCCTGCTGAAGAAAAGCATTCCCACAGCATGATGCTGCCACCACCATGTGTTCACGGTGGGGATGGTGTGTTCAGGGTGATGTGCAGTGTTAGTTTTTTGTCACACATTTAGGCCAAAAAGTTCAATTTTGATTTCATCTGACCAGAGCACCTTCTTCCACATGTTTGCTGTGTCCCCCAAATGACTTTTCACAAACTGCAAACAGGACTTCTTTTGGCTTTCTTTCAACAATTGCTTTCTTCTTGCCGCTCTTCCATAAAGGCCAGATTTGTGGAGTGCATGACTAATAGCTGTCCTGTGGACAGATTCTCCCACCTGAGCTGTGGATCTCCGCAGCTCCTCCAGAGTTACCATGGGCTTCTTGGCTGCTTCTCTGATTAATGCTCTCCTTGCCCTGTCAGTTTAGGTGGAAGGCCATGTCTCAGTAGGTTTGCAGTTGTGCCATACTCTTTCCATTTTCGGGTGATGGATTGAAGAATGCTCCGTGAGATGTTCAAAGCTTGGGATATTTTTTTTAATAACCTAACCCTTCTTTAAACTTCTCCACAACTTTATCCCTGACCTGTGCGTTGTGTTCCTTGGGCTTCATGATGCTGTTTGTTCTATAATGTTCTCTAACAAACCTTGAGGGCTTCACAGAACAGCTGTATTTAGCTGTATTACACACAGAGTTTATTTACTAATTAGACTCTAGATTTACTGCTAGATTTACTAATGAGGTGACTTCTGAAGGATTTTAGTTAGAGGCATCAGAGAAAAGGGGGCTGAATACAAATGCATGCCACACTTTTCAGATTTTCATTTGTGGAAAATTTTGAAAACCATTTATCATTTTTCTTTCACTTCAGAATTATGTGCCACTTTGTGTTGGTCTATCACATAAAATCCCAATAAAATACATTTATGTTTGTGGTTGTAACGTGACAAAATGTGAAAAGCTCAAGGGGCATGAAAACTTTTGCAAGGCACTGTACATTTAAAGCTTTAAAATGAAAGGTAATTAAAGTTCGGCAAAACGTATCACACTAGTAACAAGGGAAAGTGCTGTTTACTACTTCTTTTTTGTCTCAGAGTTCGGTGGCTCTTAAACTATGGGCAGTTAGGAACTCCTTTATGTTTGCTAAAAACACACAAACAAACAAAAGGTCAGACAAATGGACAGATCTTAAGTCTCGGTTCAAGGTTATTTATTTGTCATAGGTATTATATACGTGATGTAATGCAGTGAAATGATTTTTCTTCATTAACAGTAAACAGAACCAACAACAAAAAGGACCTACACACATAATACAGATAGAATAGAATGAAATATCCTAAACCTAGTAAAATAAACATGTAGAATATAATGAAATATACTAAAATAAAATATTTATACTTATGCAATCCCACACAAGCTAACACTTAATTAATTGATAACTTAATTGATACGCATGTGGTCCTGAGATCTTCTTAGGTAAAGCATTGGAAGTGGGATGGAGTTTGGCTTCAAGAGTGCTTATTATATTAGATACTGTTATTATATTATATTAGATATATTAGAACTGTGATTTCAGACAAGAACAGCTATGCTGACTGAGATGTCAGTGCTAGTTTAGTGCTACGTCCACAGATGGCACTCTTGTACCAGTATAACTCAAGAGTATACTAAATCCACCGTTGCAGTGCTTGCGTGCCTGGCTCGTGATGAGAATGATGCAGAGCAGGGGCTCTCTAACGTTTTCCTGGCTACAGTACACCCTTTCAATGATCTTTTAAGCCAAGTAGCATGGGAAATATATCTGACACTATAAAAAGCATTTCAGCAATTTGACATATTTTGAAGGTACAGAAATGATAGATAGTGAGACGGTCAATCTGTAAATCTCATTTCATATATTTCCATTTTGAAACACTTGACTTGGTCCTGTATTGGGTTTGGTAGTCTGTGCTTAATCTCCTTTTTCATAAGCCATTTTTCTTTGTCACAACATGATTAAGTTCAACCTTCTGCAGCTGGTTGTTTTGGCGCTCAGAAATTCTTCCTTAATTACTTGTTCAGTCCATTTTAATCATATCTTTAGTAGTGTTAGTTTTTCTGATACTACAAAGTCCTCTTGTACTTGTGCTATATCGTCATATACACCAATCAGCCATAACATTAAAACCACTGAGAGGTGAAGTGAATAACATTGATTATCTCGTTAGGGGTGGGATATATTAGGCACCAAGAGAACAGTCAGTTTTCAAAGCTGATGAGGACAAAATGGAGAAGTGTAAGGAGCTGAACATCTCCAAAACATATCTGTGTCTTATGTAGTGTCTCTGATATGCAGTGGTTAGTATCAAGCAAAAGTGGTCCAATGACGGACAACCAGTGAATGACATGGTAACAGGGGCATGGGTGCCCAAGACTCACTCATGCAGGTAGGGAACGAAGGCTGACCCGTCTGGTTCAATCTCACAGAAGAGCTACTGTAACACAAATTGCTGAAAGTTAGTTCTTGGTATGATAGAAAAGTGTCAGGACACACAGCTTGCCGTGTATGGGGCTGTGTAGCAGAAGACCAGTCAAAGTGCCCATGACAAGAGCTCCTATAATAAGCATGTGAGCATCAGAACTGTACCATGCAGCAGTGGAAGAAGGTGGCCTGGTCTAATGAATTACATTTCCTTTTCCACAATATGGCTAGCTAGGTGTGTGTGCATGTGAAAGCACTAGGAATATTTGTTATTTTGAGACACATACCACCTACCTAAACGTTGTTACAGCAAAAATACACCCCTTCATAGCAATGCTATTATTCCATAATGGCAGTGGTTTCTTTCAGCAGGATAATGCCACTCTGTCACACAGCAGAAAATGTTCAGGAATGGTTTGAGGAATATTGCTTGAAAGCCTTGGCATCCAAACTGCCCAGATCTCAATTTGACGACACATCTGTGGGATGTTCTGGACAAACAAGTCTGATCTATGGAGACCCCACTTCACAGCTTACAGGACTTAAAGGACATGTTGCTAATGTCTTGGTGCTGTATGATCAGAGCTGTTTTGGTGGCATGAGGGGGACCATCACAATCATATACAGGTAGATTTAATGTTATGGCTGAATGGTGTAGCTTGATATAGTAAAGGTATAGAATGATGCTGTTCATTATGTAATGGTCTATACAAAATAGGGGTGTGACGATAGAAAAAATTTGTTACAGTGGTTTCTCTACACTATTATAAATTAGCTTTGTTAGAATATGTGCCTTAGGTTTTTCTTTCAATTGATTAAAACATTCAGTATTAAAAGAATGCAATCATTCAAAACTTAATTGTGTTCCATTCAGTGACTCAGTATTTCAGTGATCCATTCAGTCTCTTGGCAGCATATAACAAAACAAAAACTGGGCATGAAAATGAAATTTATTAGATGAACTTTGTTGATCTCAAAGGAAACATTTGAGAAAAATATAGTCAAATGCCACTCAGTCCACAAAGTTCAGATTCCAACCTGCAACTTTATTGCTGTAAGGCTGTAACTCTTCCAATGTATCAGCTTGTTTTCGTTAAAGTTCTCCCTCGTGTATAGTATGTGTGGACAATAACGCATTTTGATGTATGAGAAAAATTAGTCGATGACTTCGATCCTGATTGTAATCCACAGCAACTTCTTAACATTTAATCCTATGCTAAAACAAGAACATGCACTCATTTTCCACTTTATTAGGAATGTAGACATCTACCCTGCCAATCATGTGGCAGCACAACACATAAAATCATGCAGATGCAGGTCCAGCGCTTCAGTTAAAGTTCATATCAAACATGATAAAGAAAAAAAAAAAAGTGATCTCTCTGACTTTGATTATGGCATGATCGTTGGTGCCAGATGTGCTGGTTTGAGTATTTCACAACTTCTGATCTCTAGAGTTTACACAGAATGGTGCGAAAAACAAAAAAACATTGAGTGAGCATCAGTTCTGCTGGTGGAAATGACAGGCTGAGAAACAGAAGTCAGATAGGTTTGTGCTTTCGGGAAGGATACAGTAACATATATAATCTCTTTAAATCTGTGGTAAACAGAAAAGCTTCCTTCTCAGCATAGACTTTAGTTCAGCATTCAGCACAATCATCCCTCAGCAGCTGATTGAGAAACTGATCCTGCTGGGCCTGAAAACCTCCCTCTGCAACTGGATCCTGGACTTCCTGACAGGGAGACCTGTCAGTCAGAATCGGGAACAGCTTCTCCAGCACCACCACACTGAGCACTGGAGCCCCTCAGGGCTGTGTGCTCAGCCCACTGCTGTTCACTTTGCTGACACACGACTGTGTAGCAATGCACAGTTTGAACCACATCGTCAAGTTCACGTTCAACGGTCTCGTCATCGGTGTACAGAGAGGAGGTGCAACGTCTAACAGCCTGGTGTAAAGCCAACAGCCTGTCTCTGAATGTTGACAAGAATGTTGACTTTAGGAGAGCACAGAGTGACCACTCTCCGCTGTTCATCGACGGATCCCCTGTGGAGATCGTCAAGAGCACCAAATTCCTTGGTGTACATCTAGTGGAGAACTTCACCTGGTCACTCAACACCACCTCCATCAGCAAGAAAGCCCAGCAGCGCCTCTACTTCCTGTGGAGGCTGAGGAAAGCCCATCTATCTCCCCCCATCCTGACCATGTTCTACAGAGGGACCATAGAGAGTGTCCTGAGCAGCTGCATCACTGCCTGGTTTGGGAATTGCACTGTCTCGGATCGCAAGATCCTGCAGAGGATAGTGAGGACAGCTGAGAAGACCATTGGAGTCTCTCTCCCCTCTATCATGGACATGTACACCACACGCTGCATCCGCAAAGCAAACAGCATTGTGGATGACCCCACACACCCCTAACACACACTCTTCACTCTCCTGCCGTCTGGAAAGAGGTACCGAAGCATTCGGGCAATCACAACCAGACTGTGTAACAGTTTCTTTCCACAAGCCATCAGGCTTCTTAACACCCAGAACTGAACTACCAGCTATCTCTCTCACACACACGACACACACACACACCTGTATGAACAGACTCTCAATATAATGTATCTTCTATTTGCACTACCTCAACCGCTGTTAATGATTAATTATTTGCACTATTTTTAACTGCTGCTAAGACATTTTGCACACTACAAATGGTCATGCTGCTATGCATTACATACATATATGTAATGCACATCACATTCTGTCAACATTGCACATGTTTTGTGTCCTGTCTTGTGTTCTTTTTGTACTTGTCTTTGCACTGTCTTGTCTTGGCACTGTTTGCACCTCTTTTTTGCCCCACACTTTGCTTGCACTTTATGTATCTAGAACAAACTTCTGTCCTAGCTCTGTGTTGTTGTTTCGGTTTTGTAATTACATGTTGTATGTTGTTTTAATGTAGCACCAGGGTCCTGGAGAAACGTTGTCTCATTTTACCATGTACTGTGTCAGCTATAATGACAATAAAAGCTTCTTGACTTGACTTGGCATGCACAAAACATGAAATATTGAGGTGGATCTTAAGCTACAACAGCAAAAGACCATATCAGGTTCTATTCCTGTCAGTCAAGAACAAGAATCTGAGGCGATCATGCGCACAAACTAGACAGATGAAAAATAAATAAAGACCATGTGATTTTTCTCTCAACTTCAAGAGTCCAGATTGTGTATGTTGAGATGCTTTCCTGCTCATCACAGTTGTAAAGAGTGATTATTTGAGTTACTATAGTCTGGTCATTCTCCTCTGATCTCTCTCATCAACAAGGTGTTTGTAGACTCTCCAAACAAAGGATATGTTTTTTTTTTTTTTGCACCATCCTGTATCAATTCTAGAGAAAATCACAGATCATCAGCAGTTTCTGAAATACTCATACCAGCTCATCTGGTACCTACAACCCTGTTACGGTTAAAGGCACAGAAATCATATTTTTTCTTCATTCTGATGTTAATATTATCTGAAGCTCTTGACCTGTATCTGCATGACTTTATGCATTGTGCTGATGCCACTCGATTGTTTATTTAGATAACTGCATGTGCATGCTTTTTTATTTTATTTTAAATTAAATGATGCAGAGTAGTTGCCAAACAAGTTACTGTGAATGAGATGTTATAGACTGTATGAAAACAAGCATATTGCAACCAGCACTTCTCAGATCTGTGCTGTTGTAAAAAATTCATCAAAACCACTTGACCAATCAGAATCAAGAATGGTGCTCTTAGCTTGTATTCACATATATCATTCTTGTATATAGCTTGTAGTGCTCAGTACCTTTTTATGGTTATTTCAAAAATACTGTTATGCTATATATCTATTTATATAGTGCTGAGGAATATGGTGCAAGATGAGTGTAGTCTCAGGTAACATTAACTAGCATCCACAGGCAATGTTAGCTTGTTTATCAGTCAAAAAGTTAGCCTGGTCCCTTATTATGCTGTGTGTGAACATGTCTTACAGATGATATGTTTATATGTTTATGAAGTAACCAATTATCAAATTGGGCAAAGATTATTTCCTGGAATTTTGATTTTCATGTCTATAGCTACATGAATAATCGGTGCATATAGTCCATCTTGGCAACAAGCTCATAGAAATTTGCGCTAATTACATCTTCTTTTCATTCAAGCAGTGTGACAATCCTTCGAGTGCTCAGAAATGGACAGAAAATCAAATTATCCCTCCTTCCTTACAGGTTTTAAATGAACCCAGGGTAAACTTATCTGCTGCGCTCTTTTTGAACCTTATCTAAAAAGCGAGAGAACTTAAACTCAGATATGGATCATACCTCATGGGAAAAGCTTTGTTTTGGCTAATTATTTCCCCCAGCGTGGTGGAATAGAGGTAAGGTAAAGAGTGTAAGCATAGAAAACAGGGAAGCGTGTATCGACACGTCTAAATTCCTAGGTCAAGGCCAGCGAACGATGTTTAGATAATGATGTTTAGTTTTGGAAAGCCAACCAAGTGAACCATGACTTGTTGGATTATTAGGATAAAGACACATGTATGTTTGCTGTTGCCAGATTTGGTGGGTGGTGGTCTTAGCTCTCCAAAATAGTTGTTTTTCCTTGCCTCAAATTGCATTGCTACAAATAATAAAAAAAAGGACTCCCATAATGGCTGTAGGTATGTGCTGGTAATCAGGTATATGATGTACAGTAATATGTACGCATGCTCACTTTAAAACAACATTTGTGTTCGGGTTAGGATGATGATCACAGAGCTGTTCACACATCCTGTCAGTGGATAAAAATCAGTTGAATATGATATGAATTGAAGGCAATTATCAGTTCAATAATGACTTTCACTATCAGATTTGTACATCTCTATTTTGAGGTTTTCAACACAATTCACATTTTAAAACTCTTCGTATCGATATCTAAAAGGAAAGATCTCGATGTAGAAGGACAAAAGAGCATGAAAAAATCTTGCTGAAACCCTGGGGGCATGTGTGCACTGATAAAATAACAAGTAGATGACAGCTGTATACAAAACACTGCCTTAATATATATTTTTTCTTATTTAGCTCATTCTTTACCGTTCAAAGCAGTATAACACTGAATAGTTCACATTCATGTCACATGCTACCATTATCTTTTGCCATGTTTACAGAAGCTGAGAGATGGATAACACACATCCAAACACGCAAATCCAACAACATACAACAACAAAAAACAAAACAAACAAATCCAACAACATTTAGGGAAACATGAGGAAAGTTTATTACTTTTTTTGTTTGGTTGTCAGATTTGTTTGTTTGTTTGTTTTGTTTAAGGATAATCTGGTAGTGTTTTTGTTTGTTTTGTGGAGCTGTGCATCATTTGTCCATCATGCCTTTCAGCCCTTGCTTAATTGAAGACCCTTTCTGAACATTAGTGTCACTCTGAATCCCACTTTCCTCTAGTGATTTTGTTCTTTTATTTAACTTTGCCCTCTTAATCAGAAGCATATTGTCATAAACGTCACAAACGATTGGATAATACGTGCAGTGTAAATGAGTTAAGACTACTGGAGCTTTGAGTCGCTGTTTAGAGTAACAGCTTTTTGACTTTAAAAGCTTGATTTTGCAGCTTCTCTTGTGTTATGTGTAGAAAAAAACCTTCCATGTGCATGAAAAGAGCCCCGACGACAAAAAATGATGATAAGAGCCTAAATAGTGTGTGTGTGTGTGTCTGTTTATAATAGAATTAGAACATAGAAATATCTGAGTTTTGGCCTCGTGAAGACTTTTGGCTGGCCTTCTTGAAGAAAAAATAGTGTTTAATGTTCAGAAAAACTGCTTTTGGCTCCTGGGGTTAAGCTTAGGGTTTGATATGATGTAGATAACATAGCATTAATTAGATAACATAGCATTAATAATTATGGCAATGGAAGGTTTTCCCAAGGGCAGTAGGAGAGTAAAACAAATATGCGTGTGTGAGTTTAATAATGTCTTTTTTTTTTTTTTTGTCAAACCCCCTTCAGCTTGCATCCTTTGAGGTTAATTATGAAGAGGATAAAAACACTCAATAGTAACATTCAGCAGGCTCCTGCCATTATAAACTTGTGGTGAACCGTTATTGCCACCTTTTTTTTTTCTTAATTTCTAGAATATTTCATATTGTTTTTTCTTAGGACTGTCACCCCATTCCGTGATTCCTCCCCTTTATACGTTTTAGTTCTGCACTGTTCTTTGCCAATAACGGCATGAATAACAATAGAGTCTGAAATTTTATCATGATCTTGTTTGCCAAGAAGCATACAGTGGCTTGGATAGATCCCAAGAAAAGCAGTCCCTTCGTTTTCTGAAACCTAGTAAGACATGAACATATTATTCAAAAGTCAAAGGATGTGGAGTGAAATTTGGTTTTTTTTTTGCAGGAAAGTAATTGGTGGTGTTATGTCTGAATCACGCATACTACAGTGCACTTTCCTAACCGCAGCAGTGGCCTGCAAAATGATTTTTTAATCAAAATTGAATTATTTTTTTCTTATTTAGATCAAGAAAGCATACAGACAGAAAGCTTTATCCTGCCATCCAGACAAGAACCCAGATAATCCCAAAGCTGGTGAGTTGGTTTCACATTTATACTTATGTTCAGTGGCCACTTTAATAGGTACAGCTATACACCTGCTTATTCATCAATTACCAGTCCATTGTGTGGTTGCAGTACAGTGCAAAAATCATGCAGATCATGCAAATCATGCAGATACACATCAAGAGCTTCACATCAACCATCAGAATAGAAAGAAATGTGATCATAATTATTTTGGATTGGTTGTTGGTGTCGGATGGCTTGGTTTGGTATCACTCCACACTCACTCACATTTAAACACAGTGATGTAAAAAACCAAAGATGGATGAAATGGATGATAGGTGTGAGAGGAGAATGGTGAGAGGAGAAGTACTGTTTTGAGCTAAACCATGCTTTCCAACTGTGGTGAGCAAAAAAACCCCACAAAACACCTTGAGGAGGATAATCTGCAACAGCAGAACACCACTCGACTTCTATCTGCCAAGAACAAGAATCTGACGCTTCAGTAGACACAGGATCAGTGAGCCTGATAGAAATAGACCAGGCGTGGTGTATTGTAGTGTAACCTGCCTCCTCCAAAATCTGATAAATTCTGAACACTGTGCCCTTAGATTGCATTAAATTCAAATTTAAGTTTTATTGGTCAAATACACAAGCATACACAATACCACATGCAGTCAAAAGCTTTTTTTTCCGACTGTCTGTGTCATAAAAATAGAATCGGAATAGAATAAAATTAGATTAGTAATGGAATTACAATAAAATATGAATTTAACTTTGCACGAAGGAAAATGGAAAATACATAGAAAATATAAAAATATAAGGGAACATGCAAAAAAAATAAACAAAAACAAAGAAAGTGCCTCTCTGCCATCTTGGAAAGAAAAAAAAACAGTAACTCTTAGTGGTGAAAAGAATAACTAAGAACTGGGCAGGTTACATTTTTAATGTTCCTTACGTAAAGAATGCCTCTGTTTTTCCATTGACATTTACACCTAGGTCTCTGACCAATTAGATGTCCCATTTGGGTGAAAAGAATAATTGAACTAAGTTCCTTGTCTGTATAAAAAAAACTCAAAAACCTCTAGGGACTGTTGTGTGTGAAAATCACAGGAGATCAGCAGTTAATACTCAGAAATACTCAAACCAGCCCATCTGGTAATTTCCCCCACTTTTGTGTTTGATGTGAACATTAACTGAAGCACTTGATGTGTATCTGCATAATGTTTTTTGCATTGTTTGCTTCTGCCACATGATTGGCTGGTTAAATAATTGCATAAATGACCCTGGGGTAATGGTGTTTCTATTAAAGTGACCATATATATTTTTTTTAAACTTTTACTCATTTGGTAGATTCTTTTACCCAACGTGAGGAAGAATCCAGTCATTGCACAAAACTGCACTTTAAGGGTTGTCTTTGCTCTGTGGCCCAACAGTGGCTATCTGGTACTCATGGGATCAGAACCACTGCATAGTTTATATACATTTTAAACAGAAATGCCTTTGTAGCAGGAAGTTTAGATTTAACAGGAAGTTTATTTTTCTGTTATATTGTACTGTTTATAGAAACACTCAACCCTACCATTTTAGTGATGTGCTTTTCTTGCCGATAACAGGATGACTAACAAGGACTTAAAATCTCATCATGATCTCATTTCCCATGATGCATTCGTCATGTCCATGGGAGAAAAGGTTTGGATACATTCTGCCTACACAAGGTAGCAGGAACAAGTGTAGGCTAGTTGTTGCTAGTTCAGTGCTTAGTTTGAAGATCTGGCATATCTCTCTTTCATCTAATGAAATCTCTGGAATAAAATGTAAACAACAGGCTTTTAATAAGATTAATAAGATATTTCATGTGTAGCTATAGATTATGTATGAGCACAGTTTTTCTAAGAGTCTTCTTAGTGTTGCAGCTACTTGTTAAAAACAGGATGAATAAGTTATTGTGATTTGGTGTACGCTAGTGGAATCAAGCTAATACCTTTAAGCTAAATTTGATAACTTCAATTCTTTGTTTCTCTCTCTCACACTATAATCTCATAGAATTGTCAGGTTTACCCCTGTTAAAATAGCAGGTTTTTGTGATGTAAAAAAAAAAATTGAACCAGATAAATCATGCCAGAAATTTTTCTACCCTCAGGTGTATACCAATCAGAACTTTTTTTAATGGGGAAAAAAAAGTAAGTGCATCCTTGTAAGTGTACACAGCCCAAAACTAATACTGCTGTGATTTTAATACACCACCCAGTCATTGTCTATCATGTGCTATGTTTGACAATATTTGTCCCTTTTGTTGGACTAACCCTCAGAAGGTTGTGAGCTTGAATCCCAGCTCCACCATGCAGCTGCTCTAATGCCCTCTAGCAAGGCTGTAAACCCTAAATTGCTCTGTTGTATAAAAAAATGTAAGTCGCTTTGGATAAGGGCGTCTTCCAGATGCTGTAAATGTAAAATATTTTCACACTATTTCTTGCAAAATCATTCTAGCTCCACTGAGCTGAAAGGGCATTTCCTTTGCACAGCCCTGTGCACAGGTCACCCCACATATTTTTAGGTCTTGGATCTGACTAGCTCATTCAAAAACACTGATTTTCTTTTAGATAAGTACTTCCTTTTTTGATTTTTGTGATGTGCTTTTTTTTTTTTTTTGCACCACACGTACCTTTCAGAATTTTAGAATTAATTCACCTTTTGGAATTGAACCAAAAGAAAATATTTTGCTATATGGTTTGGCGCGATTCAGTTGAGCTTGGATGTTTTTTGTTAGAAAGGGCTTCTCTCTAGCAGCCCTACCCCATAGCCTATACTTGCATAGAATATGAGATTGTTCTCACATGCAGAGGGTAATCAGTACTTGTCAGATTTTTCTGCAGCTCCTTTAATGTTGCTGTAGGTCTCTTGGCAGCCTCCCTGGTACGATATTGTCTTGTGCTTTTATAGATTTTGGAGAGATGTCCCGTTCTTGGCGATGTCACTGTGGTGCTCCATTTTCTCTGTTTGTTAATGATGGCCTTTACGGTGTTTATTTAAATCCCTTTGTTTTTCTCTCCTCATCGATACGTTTCAACAAGCTGTTTGCAAGTCCATGGCTTCAGCAGTTGAATCAAACTAAAAAAAATCAGAAGATTAGAAACAGCTGAGGTGAATTTGAAGGTTAATCAGAATAATTTTATTGATGTCAGTTGCATGATAATTACTTTTAACATGAGACTGAATGTGATTTGTTCATTCTGAACATTTCCCATTTCTAAAATGATGTGTCCACTTATGCAACCAGGTTATTTCCATGTTTTTTCCCCCTCTATTTTTCCCTAAAATATTTTTGATTGCTCTTCACAAAACAACAAAATGGTTCTGAAATGAATTATCTTGGTTTAATTTTATTTTTTACATCACAAAAACCTGCCATTTGTAGGATTTGTACACTAAACCAAATATAAGACTATTAAACCTATTACTAGATATTTTGTTTTACTCATTTCAAGATTATTCTATTTTTTAAGAAAAAAATGAAAATGAACAGAATTATCTGACTATAGAACAAGACTAATTCAAACCTGAAATGAGTATGACAAATGGCTAGAACAAGGCTTCATTATCTTTATTTTGTTTTATTGTGCTCTTTTAATAGGAACTACTAGCTAAATATATTGATAATCTGGGAATTGTCACTCGCTAAAATGGCTACAGAAAAGAGACAGAAAGATGTTTAAATGTGAATACAAAGTGACAGAAAGTATAGTGTTTTTTGTTTATGCTCGTCTGACATTGTCACACCATAATTACTACTAGATCTGTGTATATGGATGGGACGATGATAACTTCATAAATGGAGGAATAATAAAGAGTTGTTGTTAGCTGAACACTAGACTGTGTGTTGCTGTGATCCTCAAAGAAACTGAGTGAACAATTTATTGGGGGCAGTTGAGGCTCAGTGGTTAAGGTTCTGGGTTACTGATCATGAGGTCAATAGGCTGCCACTGTTGGGGCCTTGAGTGAGGCCCTTGACCCCGTCTGTGACTGACCCTGCACTCTGACCCCGCACTCTGACCCCAACTTCCTAACAATCTGGCATATATGAAGAAAAATATTTCGCAGTGCTGTCATTCTGTGCTTTATCTGACGGTAACCTGAAACGATTAGAATTGAGGGCAGAGCAACATTGACAGCTTGGCAGTACTGGGATTCAAACACACAGCCACTGCCCTACAAGCTAGAAAATGATTTAAGCAACCCAAAACCCGAAACTATATTTGATCAGTTACAATCGAGGACGTGTGGCTCTTTCAAAAGCCGTGTGTTTTTCAGCATTGTGCTATTCTAAAGCATATGGAGCCATTCCAACATGTTTAGTTTGAGTTAATCCTGCCTTTAACCCAAGCATCATACTCACAAAAGCCTGTGGCTGATGTGGTTAGTGGTTCAGACAAATCCAGGCAGCTTCTCTCATATCCCCACACCACGGGTCTCTTGGGACAGTCCCGAGAACAAAACTCAACAGGCCTGGAATTGTAATTCAGTGTTCAAAAACGTGAATCTGCACCTTGGACAAGGAAGCTGCGCGGCATGGTTTTGATTGAGGCTCGTGCGGTCTCTGGACGCCGGGGCTGAATCCTGATTAAGTCAGCAAACGAGGGGGTAATGGGGGTTCAGAGCCCAACGAGATGGGGCTGGCTTTCCCAGAAACGAAAACCGAGAAGGCTGCAGAGAATGCGGCCTCAGATGCATGTCATTTAAGCTCTCACACGACAAGAGGAAGCCACGAAGGGGGCAGAATAAGGGGGGGAGAGGCAAGTTTCTCTTGTGGACGCTCCATGAACTGACTTTCAAAATTCACCTAGGTAATGTGACATGGATTACTGAGATTAAATAATTATTTCAATAATTTTTTATATTATATCGCACTATTCTGCTACATTCCTATCAATTGTGTCTCTTGGGTATAGCTTGAAGACCACATTGTTGCACTTTTGCGAAGTATAGCACCTCACATGTTGCTCAGCACGATTTGTCAGCTGCATTGTCCTCATCCATCAGTGGAAATAAATCACCACAGGAACACTGATGCTGCTGAGGGTGATGGATTATTCTTTACACGATATTGACACTGACATGGTGGTGGAGTGGGTAACACATCCGAGTGTAGTCTCTAACTGTTTATCCATCATGTAGGTGTGTGGAAATGTTAACACCAAGTTATCGCCATTTTAGTCTTTCAAAGCCAGAGCTTCAGACTCGTACCATGAGGTCTGGACTCCATAGCAGCTTTTATTGGCCAAGGACGGCCCAACAGGGTGTCTAATTGACATTTAAAGCAACCAGTCACAGGTCATTTTGTTCAGGGGCATAAAAATAAAAAAAAAACCCTGATGTCCCTCCAGACCGGCATGCAACCATAGATCATTCTTATTAATGATTCATAAATTAATGAGTCTATACCTCAGACTTCACATATTTTGGAAAATCCAGCATTTTGCTGATCCTCATAAGCACTCATTGTTACAGTTAATTACGGTGGTTTCCTTCTTTGATGAGAAAAGTTTCTATGAGGACCATTAAAAAAAAAGTGCCACATGTCTCCCGGGAGTCCTGTAGAATCCAATTAATCAGATAATGAAATGTTTCTAATTTTGAGTGCTGTATGCATTAGACGTTCAGCCAATGGTTTGTGGGCGTGACGTCTGAGGCTGAGACTATCGCTGTTCTAAACCCTGCTTTTAACCCCGGGGTTACGAAACTCTGCTCTGACGCAGGGTTTGCACGGCTTTTGCAAAGTTAACCTTGCATTTCGGTGCCATATGTGTACAGTGTGAAATGATGTGGTGTTACAATATTACAGCTAGATGCTTAGTAACAGACAACTGATCAGAAATCGAACAGCACGTGCCTCATATCACATATGTTTTGTACAGTCTCAGAAACTGTGTGTTGCGTAGTTTATCTGTTATCTGTCAAATAGTGATGGAAATAGTCAGTTGGAGTGATTTTTTTTTATTTTTTATTTTTTTATTATAAGTTATGCTCAGAAAAGTCTGTTTGGGAGAAACTGGGTGTCTCACGAGGCTTAAAACTGTCAAAGAGGATTTACATGCCAACATTCTTTGTCACTGATATGAAAGTTCCAGACAAGCTATTGTTTAAAGAGGTCACGCTCTGTATTTATCCAATTATGGTTGTTGACGCCACTAATATACAAATGAAAATGTTAAGCCAAGGTTTAGAATGTACAGGGTGAAATGTTAGACTATGAATAGCCAAGATTAAGTGTTAATCCTAGATAAAGTATGAGCAGTGTGAAACAAGCAAGATTACACTCGTATACACATACACACGATCCCTACCATCCCATTCTAGACATTCTGGTATCATTGCTGTGCTCCATGTCGGCTCTATGCTGGTCCCTTTCTATTCATTCTTTACAGATGGGCTTCAGTCAGTTATAACATACACACAACACTCTGAGCTGTGCAGAGGATTTTTATCTAATACATACTAAAATAAATTGAACATTGAAGCATATAAAGGAGTAATATTTCTGTATACATTTACGATCTTGCAAACAAATTATTCACAGTTTAATCATGACATTAAATTATAAATATCCAAAGCCTAATAATGAAATACAAATAAATCACAACAGATAGAATAACAGATTGCTGTTGTCACAGTTTTCTAAATGTGTTAGAGACATGGTTAGTGTCAGAGAGCTTGTCAAAATAAAAAGCCCAGCCTTCAGTTCATGAAAATGTCACAGTCTGAACTGTCTACAGTCCGACCTGATTAAAATAAGACGGGTCATTGATGAGTAAGGATTTTAAAAGGGCGGAGTCATTCATTCATTGTCTACCGCTTATCCGATCTGTATTCTCGGGTCACGGGGAGCCTGTGCCTATCTCAGGCGTCATTGGGCATCAAGGCAGGATACACCCTGGACGAAGTGCCAACCCATCGCAGGGCACACACACACTCTCATTCACTCACACACTACGCCAATCAGCCTACAATGCATGTCTTTGGACCGGGGGAGGAAACCCCCGAGGCACAAGGAGAACATGCAAACTCCACACACACGGCGGAGGCGGGAATCGAACCCCCAGCCCTGGAGGTGTGAGGCAAACGTGCTAACCACCAAGCCACCATGCCCCCCAAGGGCGCATTTTAAAATATAAAAATAAAATCTGGCATAGATGCCTTCAAAAATCCGTCCGTCCGTCCGTCCGTTCAATCATCCATTTATGTATCCCTTTTAACCTTTTTCTTTTACTGCTTATACTTTACAAGGTCCTACACAGTGAGCCTTGAGGTTACCCCTGTGGACTCCAGGATGCCAGTAAGCCTACAGCACATGTTTTTGAACTGATGGTAGAAACTGGAATAAACAGAAAAAACCCTATGCATAGAACATCATGCAAACTTCGCATACAAAGGGCGGAGGCGGCAATCAGATCTGAGGTGAACCACTGCACCATCGTGCCCCGCCTGCCTTCTGAATTACTTGCATTTCTATGTAAGAAAAATATGTCTTGCATTGTTTGCACAAGGTTGCACACATTCACTTTGTGGATGGCTTAATTTACTTATTAGCCCTTTGTTCTGTATTGTCTTGTGTAGATCTGTGTGTTTATGTAGCACTAGGGTCCTAGAGGAGTTGTTTCATTTCACTGTGTACTGTATCAGCTATATATGGTCAAAATGACAATAGAAGCTTCTTGACTTGATTAAAGAGCAATATACAGTAGTAAACTAAACAGACTAAAAGTCAACATCAGTAACCTCGGGTGTAATTTGTTCAGTTGTGTAAGGAAATTAGTTGGTAAGTTTTACTGAAGTCTGCTTCAGTTCTTCTAGATCTTAAGTGCTATGTTTTTTTTTGTTCTGAGTGGTCTCTTATGTAATATGTTGCTTTCTTTACTGACATGCAAACATTTTTTTCCCCAGTAACCTTTAATTTTTGTTGGAAAAGTCATGTTTGGAAGTATAAAATGTTTTTGTACCAACTGGGGAATGCAGTCATAAAATAAACATCTATAACAAAATATGTACTAAAAAAAATAAAGGGCCTGACTCATTTGCAGAGTACAGTATGTTTTATATAAAAACACACAGTTATGTGAATTTAGCAGTTTTTCCTCTATGTTAATTGACCATGGTCTTAAAAATGATCGTGTAATTTGATGGTGGTTTACTCTCCAAATATTTCCTTAATGCTGTGCTATAATTTTAGCACAAAGTATTGTAATTACAGTAAAAACATGCATGAATTATTAGTCATAAACTTATATTTTTGTCCTATAACTGCACTGCCTCCCTGTTCATGCATATTACAGACTTGTTTTTGCTTCCAAAAACTGATAAAGAAAGCAAGAGTAATATTCATTTGATCAAACTGTATTACTGAATAATATTTCAGTTGCAGAACTTAGAGATTTTTCATCTCTCTTTTTAATAGCATTATTGCAATTATTGCTTATTCTGCATGATGGGTGGTCATACCACATGATAAGAAACATCTATCACAGGTGAAGGTTCTCCACATATTAATGAAACCTTGCAAATCTTCTAGATGTTTCCATAGGTCATTGACCGGTTAATATTTTGTAACAGTAAAGGGCAACTTTTGTTAGGGAATTTGAAAAGCGCTATCCATGCAAATGCTTTGCAGTTCTGGTCAGTGATGCAGTAATGCATTTTTGAAATGATGCCAAATATGTTGAGATAAAAATAGAACTGATCACTAAGCTCAGTGACCTGGGTATCTGCACATCCATACGCAGATGGATTATGAACTTCCTAACCAATAGACCTCATATTGAATACCGGCGTCCCACAAGGCTGAGTGCTGAGCCCACTGCTCTGCTCCCTGTTCACCCGTGACTGTGTTCCGAAGCAAAATGGTTTGCAATGGTTTGTCACTCTGATCAGAGTGTTCTGCCTTGTGCCTCGAGTCTGCTGGGAAAGACTCCAGGATTCCTGCAACCCTGTACAGGATAAGCGCTGAAAAAATTAGATGAATGGATTTTTATTTGATGCTTTTTTTTCAGCTTTTTTAGTACAAAAACGTTCTACGTTTCAGTAGAAAATGGTATGGAGAAACATTTGTATGTCAGTAAAGGAAGACACTGTAACATATTAAATAATATAACACTTTTCAGACCAAGCACCTAAGGAACGCTGTGGTTATTTAACTTCCATGAACAGAAGCACATGTGAATGTCTGAGTCTCTAGAAGAAGTGCAGCAAATTCTTCTTGCTTATAAAACTACAAAAAATATATCTAATGCATTTTTATAAAGCAAAGGGTTATCACACCAAATATTCTGTAAGAGGATATTTATTTAGCATTTTTGGATGACGTTTCCTGTGTCGGCGATCTTGTAACAGTCAGAGGTGAAGCCGTTACTTTACATTTTCTAATATGAGGAAGTCTTTTCCGGTAAAAATGTATTTATTTTTTGTCTTATAAGGATGTAGAGAGAATGTAAAAAGTGAGGGAATGACTGTTTAGAGCCGTTATAACATTGACGATTGGTTTCACGGACATTCTCTAACGATGACGGAAGAAAAAATGGCGTATAATCAAGCGTCTAGTGCACGGCGCAACAATTCTAATCTGAGTTTAAACAGCGTAATTTGACTCAGAGGACAGAACACTTTGGCTCCACAGACGAGACGTTTCAGTATAAATAACAAAATGCAGCTCGGTTATGAGCTTGCTTCAGGAAGTTCACAAAATTACCTGCTCAATACTAGTTAGATCTTAATTTTTTTTTTTCCATTTTCCACAACTTTTGCCACAACCCAACTGAAGGTAATTCTTAATTTCTTTATTACTATAGATAGATGTTTATGATGGGGGGATGTAATGATTGTTTAAAATGCACAATACTAATGTGTGTGCTCCAAGACTAATGTGCGTGCTCCATCTCCATCACTTATTAGTGAGAAACAGAAAGGCAGTCATGCCAGAAAGGAGTCATTAAAGTGCTGAAGGAGAGTGGGCTCTGGGGTGGAGGAAGGGGGGTTGGGTGTTCGAGGGTTTTTGTGTGGAACCCCTTTCTTGTCGGCTCCTCCACAGGGCTTAATAGGAGCTGCGGCAGGGGGCCTCCAGGTTTACGTGAGAAAAGCGGCAGGTCGTCATTAGAGGAAACAGCTTTCGTGAGACTGAACGCTCTCTTTTAATGCTGCAAATGTGGGTTAACACGAGCCACTCGCAAATTGCCCACCCCGATCATCATAATTATTTAAGATCCCCTCATTTAGCTGTGAACATGTACGTGTGAACCGTGGTCAAGTTACCATATTCTCACCACACAGAATGTTTCCATTTATGTTCCTTTTTTCTTTTTTCAGCATTCTCGGTCTCTCTCTTTCTCTCTCTCTCTCACTCTCTCTCTCTGCTTTCCACCAGGGCAACCGTCAGTCAAACATATGTTTTGAATGGTGATTTCATGGTTTTGTCTTTCGTGCGAAGAAGACACACAGGCACAACTGTCCTTAAACTTAACCGTAAAGTAGGCCTGTGTTTAATTGTACTTGATTGTTCATTGTTGTCTGTCGTACACAGCTGAGCTCTTCCACCAGCTCTCCCAGGCCCTCGAGGTGCTGACTGATGCAGCGGCAAGGGTAAGAAAATTGTCTAAACAACATCAAATGAACTACTGCTCATCCAGCCGTCGCACTGACACTTACACAAGGCAGCATTATATACCTTGCTCTGTTTTTTTATTTATTTACTTTGCTTAAACAAGTAGGAACTGCTGCATTACTAGTTATGAGGTTACGTTTCGAAGTGGATCGTATACCAATAATTGAGAACAGCTCTGTTATGAGTGAGTGCTGAATGGAAATTACCTGAATGTCAGACAAAGAGTTTTCAAGGTTTTCAAGTTTTAATTTTTAACGCAACTTTCATGTCGTTTCTGCGTCATGAATGTATTCTGTCCAGGCCGCCTACGACAAAGTCCGTGCTGCGAAGAAACAAGCAGAGGAGAGAAACAACAGACTAGATGACAAGAGGAAAAAGATCAAATTAGGTGACGTGTCTGTCTCTTCAGTGTCGACAAACTTCTGAGCCTTCTTCACCTTCAGCTTTTCCTCTGATCTTATCTGATTCTGTTATACAATACACTTAGCCAAGAGTGCATTACAGAGCTTGATGATTTTCTACTCTGTTTGAATGCTTTCGGGTCATGTCGAATTGGCTAATTTTTACATTTCTTTGTTCTTTTTTTGTGCGGTGGTCTGCAGACTTAGAGGCTCGTGAACGGCAAGCAGAGGCAGAAACACAGAAAACAGAGGAATTCAAAATCACCCGAACTTTAGAAGAGGAAGTAAGAACTGAGTTTTGGGACCAAAAGAAAAAAAGATCTTTTAAATATTTGGAGCTTTACAACACACACACACACACACACACACACACACACACACACACACACACACACACACACACACACACACACACCTATATACTTCTGAGCTTATGTGTTTATCTTTTGGTGTCATAATAAGCTTTTCTGATATATCACCATCGTCATGATATATTTTATAACATAAGAAATATATATATATATATATATATATATATATGCAAAAATTTTTATATATATATATATATATATATATATTTTTTTTTTTTTTTTTTTTTTTGCAAATTCTTCTGATCGGTAGCATAACATGACATAACAGTCAACATTACAGTAACCTTTTTTTCCCATCTAAAAATAAACAAATCAAACAGACAAACAAACAAACAATGCCAAAAACAACAACGACAACCCCCCCCCAATCATGGCCCATTTAAATTGAATTATTCATCAAGTGCAAATTCATTGCACTAAGGTTGTAACAAAGCACCTAATCCGACAAAACCTGCTGGCCTGTAAAATGAGAAAGAAAAGGTTGCCATTTATGAAAGAACTTAGCAGTGTTACCAACAATTGTGTACTTAAAAGAAATATTTTTGTCAATAATCAGCAGCTGATTTAATGTTGAATCCTTTTAAGTGCTCCTTTTTAGTATTAAGTAGATTTATAATACTTCTATAATGCTTATATTATGATGAGTACGTATTAAAGTGTCATCAGTATCATTTGTCTTTATTGATGAAAAATTGCAGTTTTAAAACTAGAGTTTTACGTGATTATATATGAAATCTGTTCGTCATGATACATATCGTGTTTTACACAGGAATTACGTTGCAGTATGATATGATGACATCTCTATCACATAAACGTATCGGTTTAATTGATGGATCAACTAGAACTCCTGTCAAATTGCTTACATAGTAGTGTCATTGTTCAAGTAACGAATGAATTCTTTCTTTCATTAGCTCTGATACTGTTTAAAATCATTAGAATGGAATGAGACTAATGCCTCCTGTTTTTCCTAATAACAAAGCTGCTTTCAAGCAAATAGAGTAAGTCACTGCTGCAGTTCAATGTACCTCATTCCCTCTAAATTGTCCCTGCATCTACTAAACAAAAGAAATCAGTTACCAGGTTTATTTCTCTAACTTGATACTCATTCAGTCTCTGTCTGTTGGCTTGAACCTTTTTTATTTATTCATTTATTTATTTTTATTTCTCCTGATGGCTTAATGAAAACCACGGCTTCCACATGGTATCCGCTCTTCGCTTACTGATCTTTTTCGAACACTAATTGTGGTCAAACTGCGGAATAATTTGCCTTATACTCATAAAGGGAAATAATGAATGAAATTCTTCACATGCCTGCGGAGTGAAATTTTTGATCGGGTTCTCCCATGGCTGGAGCATGGTTCGAATTTAGATATGTGGAAGCCTAATTTGTTGACAGACAGTAGGTGGCAGTGTTCTGTATTAAGAGACCCGGTTTAGGGTTACTGCAGTTCATATGCTTTCGCATAGTACATAGTGCACTGCGGTTTTGGTCAGATTCGAAGAAATTCCTATAGCACTGAGTATGCGTTGATGTGTTATGTAAGCATGATTTGTGTGCTTGTGCATGCTAACATGGCATATGTCTGCAGTAAACTAAGACTGTTGACTGGGTTCTGTCGTGTGTGTGTGTGTGTGTGTGTGTGTGTGTTTGTGTGTCTGTGCAGATTGCCCGCTTGAGAGAAGAGGGCTCCAGACAGCTGCAAGAAGAGCAGAGACTGATTCAAGAGCAGATCCAGAAAGAGAGGGAGTGGAGGCTCAATGCTCAGTCCACACATGCAGGTACTTACGTGCTATTATTACTTGGAGCTTATGCAATATCCAACTCACATGCAAAACATTTTGCACACATGCTATCCATAAACCAAACCAATTTACTATTTCTTAAAAATTGCACTGTTATTACATTTTTGTAATCTTGATACACAGCCTATGATACAAATGTTGCATCATACAAGGTGTTATTTGATTAATAAAATGATTAGTTTATTCAACTGCGGATATTAAAAATAAACAGCAGGATGATCGAGGCGTAAACGCAGCAAATACAACGAAAATACAGAACAGGCGAGGTAGATGAAGTGTGGGATGAGGTGTGTGTGCTGCAGAACTGAAGGAAAAACAAACTTCCATGAACTCCACATTGTTCTTAGTGTAAATGTGTGTTTATATGATGATTATATAATTGTTGTGAACAGCGACACTGGATTATGGCGCTGTCTCTCTCTATCTCCAACCCCACTTCCATGTTTTCTCTCGACAGATTTTCCATCAGCACAGCAAGACAAAAAAAAGGTCACCCCTAAATTAAAGGTACTTTTGCCACTGTTTAGATATTTGACCTGTTTTTTTTTTTTTTTTTTTTTTTTTTTTTTTTTGCAAATGCAGTTTTTAAATTACTTTAAAGGTATTAAAAGAATTGTATTTATTTAAAGCATGCTAGAGCCAGAAAAGTGCTCTTGTCTATGTCTATGCACATGGTACATAGAATGAATCCTGGTGCAGTGGATACCATTAAACATGAGGTCCTGCAAAGAAAATAAATAAATAAGGCAGAACATTTGAAACATTTCAAGTGTTTATTATGGAAACCAAACAAACAGGCTGTATATGACCCTGTAACCCTTTCCTATTTCCCCAAATTCCCTTTAAATGAAGCTTTACTCTGCATCCAATACTCCTGGCAGATCCTAGGAAGAATTATATCTACATAAGCCCTATTCTGTTGCCTTTGGAAAGGCTTCAGCTTGTCTTATTAGTGGACACAGTTCAGTGTTAGCTAATGGCTTGGTGTTCTTAATCACATCAGTGCACTTCTTACTGCTCTCAACTCTAATGAATTAAGCATGTGATATGTATATGCTTACATAAAAAAATATACACCAGAGGTAAATTTCGGGTCATATGCTATTCAATTTCATTCATTTGCACTAAATATACTTCTTAGACATCTTGAACACTCTGAGACTCTCGGTCTGGGAAGGAAAGGCTTTACCTTTTATGGCCAATGACATTGATTCTTTTTTTTTTTTCCCTGTAAGAGGTATGACTTGTTTTTGTTTAAGGAGTCGCTTAGAAATTCTTTCATCCCTTACATCGCTGCCCCTTAAAGTTTATTTAAAGGAACTGCCTAGAATGTCAACACTTACTGTGGATGTAAAAAAAAAAAAAGTCTACACACCCCCTTTAAATTTGCTGAAACTGAGATAGTGTCAGATATTTTACTGTATCTTTATAGTAATATAGCGACCGACAAAATAACATTTTAGGGTTTAAAAAAAAACAAAAAAATGGTATTAACCTGGTTTTATTAACCTGGTTGTGCTAGTGTACATACCCTTTCATAACAGGGCATGTGACTCTGCCTTTTAATGAACCAATCGCATTCAAAGTCATGTCTAGAGGATTTTCATTTCGGTTTCATCTATCTGCTGAAAGCCATGGTCCTCAACGAGAAAGCATGTACAGGATCTCACTGTAGATTGATCAGTAGAGGGATACAAAAAAATTTCCAAAACGTTAGATTACTACAATGGAACACCGCAAAGGCCATCATCACCAAGTGGGAAAAACGATGCATCATAGTGACATCATTAAGAACAGGACGTCCTTCTGAAAGAAATGTAAGGACTAAGAAGAAAAAGTATTATAGAGGCTGTTAAGAGACCTTCTCCAACATTATAATAGCTGCAGGAAAATCTGGCAAGTGCTAGACGCTCCCTGCATGTGAGAACCATCTCTCATATTCCTCACATGGGGTAGATTGTCTAGACAAAGCTCTTTTTCAAGAAAAATATATTCAAGCCCACTTAAATGCTCATAAGCCATGTTGATAAATGTTTTATGGATTGATGAGGCCAAGATAGAACTTTCTAGCAATAATTCTAGAAGACATGGTTGGTGCAAGATCAAGATGATGAAGCATGGTGGTGGTAGCATCATCCTTTTGGAGCTGCTTCTCTTCAGCTGAGACTGGAGATCTCTTCAAGATAGAGGCAATCATGAATAGCTTCAAATAACAATCTACATGCAAGTCTCTGTTAGACAGCTGAAGAAAAATGTCATCTTCCAGCATGTTAACAAAGGTTCAAACGCAAAAAGCAGATCAATATTTGGGAATTGTGTAGTCAGAGTGGACTTGAAGAGGGGTGTGCAGAGGAGATCCTCTTGCAATCTGGACTTTTTTGCAAGAAAAATTAAATAATATTGCCAAATAAAGGATTTGAGTATAATTGTTTTTTCCCCCTCTTTACCATTTATATTTGTTTTTCTCTTGAGTTTTGTTAGGTGCTGTGTGACCTAGGGATCATAAAAGGATTCGACATGCTTTAAAAAAATTTTTTGGTTTATTTATTTATTTTTTTACTACACATACCTGTGTCCTGTGTAAATTAAAAAAAAAAAAATTATGTATATATCTTATATATGGAGCCAGTATATGAATCCTTATGCGTCTTCCTCGGCTTGCATGGGAGCTTCACCGGTTAGATCCTTTTTCTGGTGTGTTGCGGGCAACTCTGATGAAAACCATCATTCACCACGGCTTAGAAAATGAACTAAAAAACCCAGAGCCCAACCATCTTGCGTGAGGTAGTGTTATTTTTCATGTGAGGGCGTTTGCTTTTGTTCAGGAAGGAAAAAAAATATTGCTCTTATTTCTAGCTATATGGTTGGGTTGTCTGAAATGTACCGAAGAAGTTGCCAGAGAATCCCAGCATGTGACTATGAAAAATGCTTGGAGTGTTGTTTAACCTGGAAAATGTCCTCCTTTCAAAATTGGAGCATCGTTTAAAGTCTGCTGCCTCTTTATTTATTTATTTTTGAATAGGAATAGTTTATAAAGCGAAGAGAACACTCAGATCATAACAACATAACCATGTGATTCCCAGAAGCAGTTTCTTGATGAATGAAATGGAAGCAGTTGCAAACGCTCCAATGATTCATGAGGAAAAATGACATTTTAAATGACAGCTTGTGGAAGCTACAAGTCTCTGCTACACGTCTAACCATGTAAACAGTAGCTTACATTTCAGGCTAATCTCTAAAAATCTCTAATAGCTGATTAAGTAGAACTATGAAAATTCGGAGCTGGAAGTCAATGTTAGCACGTAAATGGAGTTGCCACAAGCACTCTGAATGACCCGTTCACATTCATATACTACACCACAGTTACTAGCCTGACACTCTATAAAGGATTTCTCCAGCTGCTATCCACACTTCCTTTAAAAAAAAAAAAAGAAATCTCACTGGCACCACTAACATCTGTAAATGAGTCTGGTGACTGTTAGCGCATCATTAAAATATCTAGTGGTTAGCAGGTGAGTCACTGCTGTGAGTACCCCAGGCTTCCATGTTAGTTTAATCAATCCCTTCCTTTCTCTTCATTATAAAATAAGAGAAACAGTTTATTGTGAATGCTAGGGCCTGTTGAGATTCAGGTCTAATAAAAAAGTCTGATTTCTGCTCCTTGACCTTCATATTCTCGTTCCACATTTATCTCTGTGGGGCATCAGAATGAGACCCCCAATCCCCCTTCCAGCAGATTTTTAAAGACAGCCACGTTAACCTCCTTACACACAGCCATTATGAATAAATAGCTGTTCTCCAGGGTTTTTGGTTTGTGTTTGTGATTTTGTGTAAAGAATATCACGGCGTATTTATTTATTTGCTATATTTATTTATATAGTTTTACATCTGTCTGTCTCTCTCTCTCACTCTCTCTCTATTTCAGCTGAAGTGGAAGTGTAAAAAAGATGACGACACCAATGGCGGATATTCCCAGGAAGTTCTTCAAGGCCTCCTTCAGAAGGTGACACACTGATTTATCTCCCATTCCAACACACTTGAATCGGAAAATAACCGTAGCGATTTATCTCTATACATTTCCCGTTTCTATATTGACCCATTATGCTAAAACAAACACTGCAGTCTGGTTGGATTGCCACAGCATATTTTAACAAGTGTGAGAAAGCGTCCTCACACACGAACAAGCTGTTTCTCTTGCTAATGAGCGAGGTCTGGTGTCCAGCGCCCCAGGTTTTCAGGCCTGCATGACATCAACTGTTTAAATACTTTTACTTCTCCCTCTTATGCAAGTGCCATTAAATTTTTTGTAGCAGCGAAAAGTGCCGAGGGCACTGCGAGTGCCCTCTTAAAGAGCTGCACGCCACTCTCGCTTAGCCATCTTTGCTGGTATGTTTAGTGCTGTCATGGGAGTTGCTGGGAAATGTGCTCTTCTCATGCAACACAGCAGCATGCATAACCACCCTGGTGAAGCATGAAACTGACTTGGAGACCTTCTGGCAGAGATGCAGGTTTGTTAGCATTCCGGATCATACTGATTACTTCACGTTAATTTACCCCCCCCCCCCCCTCAATTCAGTGCTCCCCAAACATCCTCCTGTTTCAGTGTAGCAACATTAACTGAAAAAGTCAGCAAGATCCCAGATTACAGATGATGTACTTTCTTTTTATATCTTTGCTAGAAGTCACAATCCAAGGCTGTCCTGATGGATTATTTGAACTCAGAAAGCAAAAGGAATTAAGTAATGAGTTTTGATAGGATGGCAGCCAGGTATTCCTGGCAAAAAAGTGATGGACTCAAGCCTTCATTTGGCAAGGGCCTATGTATGTTTTGGAACTGGACATTCTAGCTGGAATCACACAAGAACCCTTAGTTAAAAAACCTTTGGAAAAGTTACATATATGAGCGATGAATCCTTTGGGAGTCTTCTCCTTTGTCACTGTTGGCAAGGTTCTGATCCTTACTGTCCAATAGCGTTCCTGACTTCCCCTTTCCCAGCGAATGAACATCGATTCCCAGCAGGCTTACATTCTCAGAAACCATTCCTCCTTACTCAACAAAAAGTCTCTGGTAATAACTCAATAAGTCCTTGTCCATGACAGGTGACCTGTTGATGCAGCGCTATTTGAGTGCTTGTTCTTTCCTTCAGCTACGATTAGTGGAGCCTCCTTAATGACTTTAAGTGAACATGGACTTCAGAAAAAGCTAATACTCCATCCAAACCCATCCTTCACTCCTTTCTAAGGGTCAGGGGTTATTGAGTGAACCAAGCCAAACCTCCCATTACTCCCCAGTCTAAATCTTACTGGCAGGCCTCGGGAGCCGAGCCATCTTCATTTCAGCCCCCGCATTCAACAAAACACAGAACCATTAGCAAAAAAAAAACCCCAGAAAGGTTCCATAAGCAGTAAAGATGACTTATTTCTCAGAAGATGGACCTTTTACCATCTCACCATTTCTCATAGGCAGAACTCAAATAGATGCTATAGTGCTATAGTTATTAATGGTGTCCATCTGAAATATGTAAGCTCTAATATGGATTACTGTCTAAACATCTCCTGTCTAAACTTTCTATGTATCCACTTTTTTTTTTACTGTTCGCCTAAAACTAACCTACCACATAAAATCTTTACCAATTTACAGCTACTTAGATTGATGTGAATTTGATTTCTCATTTTCTCTTCGCAGTACGGCGACATCTTGAACATTATCATATCGAGTAAAAAGAAAGGCAGTGCTGTGGTAGAGTTTGCCACTGTAAGAGCAGCGGTGAGTACTTTCAGACTGAATCATAATTCCAGAAAATATATACCGCAAGTTTGACTAGCAAAATATATGGTTATAGAAGAGAAATGATTTATAATTGCTTCATCCGGAAAAGGGTGGGTTCCATTTTGAGTCTCCACCATTAAACAGTTGAACTTTAACAAGATAGACTTCATGATAAAACTTGAATTAATTTGCTGGTTACACAGTTACACTTTTTGACCCTATAGTACACAGTTACAGAAGGGAAATGTTTTATGATCACACTATCTGGTGTCACCCAGATGAGGATGGGTTCCCTTTTGAGTCTGGTTCCTCAATCAGGTCATCTCAGTGAGTTTTTTTTGTCACTGCCACCTCTGGTTTGCACATTAGGGATAAATCTAAATCAGAATTTGTTTTGTTGACTGTCAACTGTTAAAAGTGCTGTAAGGTTTTAAGGTTAATGTGCAACCTATAAGGTCAGTATCTGATGGTATCTGCACTGCATAGGGCTTTTAACACTTGAAATAATGAAATAGTTACCTCCAGGTAAACAGAATCCTGGGTTATCCTGTTTCACGGTTCACACTGCTGTATACTTTACTTTACCCGGGGTTCACAATTAATCCTGGCTATTCATCATCTGACATTTCACACTGTACATTACTAAATCCTGGCTTAACTTTCTTATTAGCATATTTGCACCACCAACAACCATGATCGGACAAATCCAGTGCATGACCGTTGTAAATAACAGGTTGTCTTGCACTTCAGTGAGGAAAAATATTTACAGGTTTGCTGTCCCTGCAAGGTCTTTTTATGTTCCACAGCTTTCTTATGTTTTTTTTTTTTTTGGCTTTTTATGTACTTGATCAGGCCTTCACTGATATACAATTTCTGCTCATTTTCTAGTATCATGAATTTCCCTATTGCTACAGTGCTCACTTCTGTTATATTCAGTGTTTTGCCGCGTGACGCTGCCGAGCCGTTTTTGTTCAGTGTTCATGATGTACACATTTTGTGGTAATGTACACACATGTGGTGTTAAGGCCATAAAAGTGGTGCTAATACTGCTTTGGAGCAGGGTTTCATTATCCTGGGTAAATGCAGTGCTATGCTCGCTTCTAAAATACCAGAATAACGACAACCTGGGGTTAAACACAGTGTGAAAAGCTCTAATGTGTACATATTAATTGTCATAGCACAAAAAATTGTACATTACATACTTAGACTTACTTTGACAAAGTTGGACATCATATAAGTGACATAAGCAAGAGAGAAAATTAAAATCTTTTCAAACATGTTCCAGTTACCTTACTACGCCTTGCAAAGTAAATTGTTGCTTAACAGCAAAGCGTTGTTAGAGAGATTTATTGTTAGCTACCCACTTCTATCATCATTAATATTAATTGCGTAATCCCAGAGTTTATTTAAAACGTCTACCAAAGACTCCTACGCACATTTGTGTGCCTGAAGGTGACATTTATGCCTTTATAGATTTATAGTTCATGCGTATAGATTGTGTGAGTGATTCTGTAAAGGAGCAGTCTAGCATGTTTAATGGAGTTCAGAGTTGTACTTATTGTCAGGATCTGTCTGGCTGCATGCTGGGACTTGGACTGTTGTGGGCTCTGCCTGCTTGTGTGGTTGCTTCCCCAGAGAACATGACTGCCATGCTTTAAGAACAGACTCTTTGTGTGTGGCGTTTAATGGTCCCAGGGCAGACTGGAGGCCTGGGGCTAGTTCAAGTCAACACACCACACACAACACACGCACTCTGTAACATGCACGTAGAGATTAAATCACTGTGCTGTGACTTTTACAGTGATGACAATACAAACTATTAGTTTTTTCCTATAGCTTATACTTACTATGATTTTATTCTATTTTGTTTTCTTTAATGTATGTTTTAATGTTTAAAAGGAAGACCACTTTTCAACACACTAGATATGGTTCTGGAAATATATTCTGGAATATTCTCAGTGAGTTTTGGTGCTGTATGATACAGATACAATCAGTTATGCAACGAGAGACTCGCCACAGTTTAGGGTGGTTTCATATACAACACACTAAAGTCCACTTTAATCACTGATTTGGTATCAGACCCCTTGTTGTTCACATCACAGCTCTTTAAAAAATCCAACTATCTGCTGATATTCCTGCCGTTCTGTTGTAACCTGTATCCTTCTGTTTTTGGCAAAACAAAAGAAAAGCGTTAATGCAAGTTTAATGCAGTCCTTTTCTCCAGATAAGTAAGGATGTAAGTACAGTTGTCTCCTCCTGAGATCACACAACCCCACGACCAGACATCATGAAAAGTTTTGTTGTTAGCAGTGACTCAAGATGGCAGCTATGTACGGCAAGCCTCGAGGTACTTCTGGCATAATGAAACACAAAGCAGACTCTTCGTGTTCACATTGCACAAAACAATAGAACCACAAAAGGACCAGAAAATGAACCGTACTCAGACATCCTCATGAAGTGGCCTCAGTACAGTTCGTGTGTGGTTCCTTTGGTGGGGGTTGTAAGCTCTATGGATTAAAAATGGCAGACTTTTCAACTTTTCACAACCAACATTTATTTAAAAGTCAATCACTGTAGATTTATAATAAGATCACTGTTAAATGCTGAAGGTCAGCATGAACCATCTTAAGAGCTTGTGAAGGAAAGGACTGTGAAATAATTCAAACTTGAAATAAACATGCATCAGATCAAATATCAATTAACAAAGATTCATTAAAACTCGATTTAACACACCTGGCATCATGCAAAAAAATGCTAACAAGGATAATAACTGTATCTTAGTATATAAATAGACAAATTCAATTAAGAAAGATAGTATAAAGTTAAATTACTATGATTGTTTACCTTGTTCTCCATGATTCTGTCCTCGAATGCCTTAAAAACTCTCGCTAAATATCTGGAGGTGTAAGTGACTACAATGTCAAAAAAAGCCTTCAGCTACAACATATTTAAAACAACAATGAAAAGGTCAATTAAGGACTAGGAAATTTTGAAAATAATAAACAACATAAGACAGATAGCGTAGCTGAATTAACAACAGGGGATCTGAGAACATTTATAGTTTTCACATCTACACATTATATCGACCGCAGACTGCTTTGAGTGCACAAACGAACTGAGTGTGGAAACGCCCTTAGTAATTCACAAACACAATGGCCTTGATGTCGGTAATCATGAGATTGGTGAGGCTTAAGAAATTTCCCTGTTTGAGCAGGGAGTACAGACGAGGAGAGTTGGACGGACCAAAGGAGCAAAGAGTATTGTGAGTAATGTAGAAAACAGTGAAAACAGGCCAAATAAATGTCAATGTCAATATGGTCATGTCAATAAAAAGAAATAAAGAAAAAGCAATTTAACTCAGAATTTCATTACAATTAAATACTGGACACCATCGAAGACCACAATCTTTACAAAAATGAAAATGCTAGGCATTTATTTATTTTTTTTATCTTCTCTGACATTTCTGGATTTTGGAAAGAGGATAGAATTAAAAAAAAAAAATAAACGAATAAACAATATATTCACAATTCACTGTTCAGTATTTCACTATTCAGTACATGTATTCAGATCTGGAAACTCCCTGCCCTGCATGGTTATCATTTTATTCCTCTTCCAACTACATCTGCTCATTTAAAACTCATTTAAAAAAATAAAGCTGTTACTGAGACTAACATTTTGTACTCATTTTGTACTCCCATTCAGGAACTGGCATCTAAAAATGAGAGCGGTTTGACAGGAAACCCTTTAAAAATCTCATGGCTGGAGGGACAACCTGAGAGCGCTGCTCCAACGGTGCCCCATAACTCTAGAGCTGGAGTGTTTACTTCATCACAGGTATAGTAACTATCAACAGTTTCTCATATGTTTCTCTTCTTTTTTCCGCCCTGAACTATAACCTCTGCTTCCATATGCTCTGTAGATGCTTACCATATAAAAAAAAAAAATCAAAATACACATACGGCAGGTTCAACCTCCAATCAAAATAACATGTTCCCACTTTTTGAAGAGAAATGTGTAAACACTCGACATTCTATATTCGCATCAGTGGGTAAATATGTTTGCCGTACTCGCGTGCTCGTTGTGGGGCTTCCAGACAATGTGTTTAGAGAAATGGGGTTTGGGTTTGTTTCCTTTGGAAGGCACTCTCTGTGCACGTCTAGCAGTTTTGGCGGCCCCCTGGGCTGTCCCTCATTAAGGCCTGACCCAGCAGGCGGAACGTGAGAAGCACAGGACCAGCTAGCTGTATATGTAATGGACGACTGGCACGAGAGGCTGCTTTACTCTGACCCCCCTCAAGGGAAGAGTTAACCCTAAACATTCCTCTTCGTTCCTTGCTCTTAAAGTACCTCTATCCATCATTTCCATTTTTCCACTTTTCCTTCCTCCGACTATACATCAGCTTCGCCTCTTGACTTATCTCTGCATATTGCTAAAGCAGTGATGAAATGACTTCCTGTTCCAAAAACATTAAACCAGACAATTCTAAATTTCCACATTTTGGAATGCGTCACAGCATTTTATTAAAAACGTAATTTATTTCGGGAATTTTTCTTCATTCGATTTGCTGGAATAATATTCATTATTGTTGTCATGATAACAATATTGAAAGCCCATTACCTCATCATTGCTGGGTTCCCAGATTCTAGTAAAGGAAAACATTGTTATAATGCTGCAATTTTCATGCTAGTCTGCAGTTGTGGAGGTGAACATTACTAATGCTGTCAAGCATCTGGGTCAAGGTTACTCTTGACAGTCTTGGAGGATTGCCGGAGCTGCTGCATATCCCACAATGCCTGTGTTCCCTCGCCTCCTCACGCCAGCTGTAATTGTAGAGGTTTTGAGATGTATTTTTTTTTTTTTAACCTCATGAATTTCCCATTAGTGCACAGAGACCTTGGCATATTTCTTTAGCCCTTTTGCTGCTATTTTCTGGATTTGGTAACCAGATTTGTAATCATTTGTGGACTGTAATATGCTATTTATTATTTTTCAATATTTAAAGTTTTAGCTCTGTTGTAGATGGATGTAGGTAGCAGGGCACCACTGAGCTTCCATATGATGATGTCTGTTCTGTTATTTCTAATACTAACACTTAATATTAATTTGCAAATGTCTTGGATATCCCAGAGCTACATGAGTTTGCCTCCTCCAATTTGATTCAATATGTCTTGCTCTTCACAGTCGGTAACGTACTGCTTTATAAAATATGCCACGTCTACTTCATTAGAAGTCAGTGTGTTGCTATTAGACTTGACATACTTGCCTAATAATTTATTTTGAGGAGTTTTGCAACACTACAGCGACTCATATTAATTTTCAGTGACTTAAAGTGACATGAGCCTCAAAGACCGCTGGTGACCAGATGTGAGTGTGTCCAGTGACATGACTAAGTTGAGGAAAGCTGAACTTTATGAAAATATGGAGCAACTTGTTACAGTGACTACCAGTAGGAGTGAAGAAGCACGTGATCCCTGGCAAAGAGCACACACTGCTTCTCCTTCATCTCATATGATATGACATGATGTAGATATACACTGCTGTATTTTATATACAAACACCAAACCTCCCTTCAGAATCCTTCATTTTAATGCAGGAAAACTGTTATCATTATTACTATGGCAATCAGTACTATGAACTCCTACTGGTGATCTGTAGTACAGCGACTGGAGACCTGCAGCAATAAAATCGTATGTGTGAACGAAGTTTTATGTTTTCAAATGGCAAATTTGCTAGCATTAATGCAGGGTTAGTTTTATACTTGGCCTTTCAACAGAGAGCTATTAATTTCTAGTAGCCTGCTAGTGTCAATACTTTTGGGATGAGTGTGATATGAATAATAACTTTATTTATTTTTTTTATTTTTTTAATCTTTACTACATTTTGTGGAAAAACAAGTGGGGGGAAAAAAAATCCAAAATCCCACTGAAAGAATTCATTCAACTAAATCATCTCACTGTTGTGTCCATCACTGCTATAAGTTCTAGCTTGGAACTTTTTTTCTTTCCTGTCAGACGTACTATAGTTCCCACCAGACACAACATTAACCAGATGTGTCTACTACGCTGACTTTTCCTTTTTTCCAGCTGTATCTATAAGCCATGACTGAAAGAAGTACATTATTCTGCTGATAAATTTGTCCGGTTTGGGACAAGTTTTGGCAGCACTAGTTAGGCCCACGTTTCCTAGACAGTCATCTAAAAGGAATTAGGTTTCTGAGAAACATTTTGTGTAGTAGCTCGGACGTTGATATTAGCATGAGTTAAAGATGTAATTTATGGCTGTGTTTTTTTGTTTTTTTTTGTCTGATGTAGCGATCATTGTCGTCGTAATGTTGAAATTAGTGTTATCTTCATAATCAGGATCAAGGTAGTTAGTACATCAGAATTGTATTTTTTTCATAGCTTACCTCTCGCTAAATGGTCTCAGGTTCAGAAGGGATTATTTACGCAGGGAAAAAAAACAGTGAAATGATGTTGCATGCTTGCAGGAGCATTGTTTTAGGCTGCCAGCCGCAGTTACAGCAAGGAAAGGAATGTCTCGGTTATCAAAACAATATCTTAGGCAAGGTTTTGTGCAGATTCAAAGGAAGAAGTGTATATTTTTTCACTGAGATGGCAGGTTTCTGGTATTCAGGGTGATAGCAGACTGGAATTTGGAAAGGAAAATGGTACCAGATGTTTTTCGGGTATCTTGCAGACGTCTGGCTTGTTCTGCAGCCCCAAGGTAATTTGTCTTATAATGACTGTCCCTTTCTTCTTACATCAGGCACGTGAGATTTTTGGGCACTTGGACTTTCCGCAAATTCACAATCAGGTTTTTAAAATTTTTTTCTAAAGTAATTAATTAATTTTGGTTTATGAAGTGCTGTTATATTTTATGTGTGTGATTTCTATGGTACATCTGATTTTTCTGGAGCCAACTTTTACAATAAACTTTTACAATATTTAGTACTACTCTATAATCTAGCCATGGGGGTCACAGTCCAGTGACTTCTGTGCCGGTCCCAAGCCCGGATAAATAGAGAGGGTTGCGTCAGGAAGGGCATCCGGCGTAAAACATTGCCAAATTTAACCATGCGAATCGTCAGTACTCTGAATTTCATACCGGATCGGTCGAGGCCCGGGTTAACAACGACCACCATCGGCGCCGTTGACCTACAGGGCGCCGGTGGAAATTGGGCTACTGTTGGTCAAAGAAGTAGAGGAGGGAGGAGAGTGCACAGACAGAGAGAGAAGAGGAAAGGTAAGAGTGAAGGACTGAGAATAGGAACTCTGAATGTTGGTACTATGACAGGGAAAGGTAGAGAGCTGGCTGATATGATGGAGAGAAGGAAGGTGGATATACTGTGTGTACAGGAGACCAGGTGGAAAGGTAGTGGCTCGTAGTATAGGAGCAGGATTTAAGCTGTTTTATTATGGTGTGGATAGTAAGAGAAATGGGGTAGGTGTGGTCCTGAAGGAGGAGTTTGTGAGGAATGTTCTGGAGGTGAAGAGAGTGTCAGACAGGGTGATGAGCCTGAAGTTAGAGATTGAAGGGGTGATGTTGAATGTTGTTAGTGGTTATGCCCCACAGGTAGGTTGTGAGTTAGAGGAGAAAGAGAGATTCTGGAGTGAATTAGATGAGGTGATGGAGAGTATTCCCACGGGTAAGAGAGTGGTAATAGGAGCAGATTTTAATGGACATGTTGGTGAGGGGAACAGAGGCAATCTGAAAGAGATTAGTGACTGTAAAGTGGTAGTGGGAGAGAGTGTAGCCAGACAGCATAGGATGGTGGTGTGTAGGATGACTTTGATGGTCCGTAAGAAGAAGAGGTCAAAGATAGAGAAGAAAACCAAGTGGTGGAAGCTGGAAAAGGAGGAATGTTGTGAGGAATTTAGACAGAAGGCTCTGGGTGGTCAGGTAGTGCTGCCAGATGACTGGGAAACTACAGCAGAAGTGTTCAGGGTGAAAGGTGCTGGGTGTGTCATCTGGAAGGAGGAAAGAAGATAAGGAGACTTGGTGGTGGAATGAGGAAGTTCAGGATAGTGTCCAGAGAAAGAGGCTAGCCAAGAAGAAGTGGGATATGGACAGGACTGAAGAGAATAGACAGGAATTCAAGGAGTTACAGCGCAGAGTAAAGAGGGAGGTGTCTAAGGCCAAGCAGAAGGCATATGACGAGTTGTACACTAGGTTAGACACTAGAGAAGGAGAGAAGGACTTGTACAGGTTAGCTAGGCAGAGGGATCGAGATGGGAAGGATGTGCAGCAAGTTAGAGTTATTAAGGATAGAGATGGAAGGGTGCTCACAAGTGAGGAGAGTGTACAGAGGAGATGGAAGGAGTACTTTGAGGAGCTGATGATTGAGGAAAATGAGAGGGAAAAAAGAGTAGAAGGGGTGAACTCTGTGGAACAGAAAGTAGATAAGATTAGAAAGGATGAAGTCAAGAAGGCTTTGAAGAGGATGAAAAGTGGAAAGGCAGTTGGTCCTGACAACATCCCAGTGGAGATCTGGAAGTGTCTGGGAGAGGCAGCAGTGGAATTTTTAGCTAGTTTGTTCAATAGGGTTTTAGAGAGTGAGAGGATGCCTGAGGAATGGAGAAGAAGTGTGTTAGTGCCGATCTTTAAGAATAAGGGTGACGTGCAGAGTTGCAGCAACTATAGGGGGATAAAGTTGATGAGCCATACGATGAAGCTATGGGGAAGAGTAGTGGAAGCTAGGTTAAGGAAGGTAGTGGAAATTTGTGAGCAGCAGTATGGATGCAATTTTTGCTCTGAGAATTTTGATGGAGAAGTATAGGGATGGTCAGAGGGAGTTGCACTGTGTGTTTGTAGACTTGGAGAAAGCGTATGACAGGGTGCCAAGAGAAGAGCTGTGGTACTGTATGAGGAAGTCAGGAGTAGCAGAGAAGTATGTCAGAGTGGTGCAGGACATGTATGAGAGGAGCAGGACAGTGGTGAGGTGTGCTGTAGGTCAGACAGAGGAGTTCAATGTGGAGGTGGGACTGCATCAGGGATTGGCTCTGAGTCCCTTCCTATTTGCTATAGTGATGGACCAGTTGTCAGAGGAGGACAGACAAGAGTCTCCTTGGACAATGATGTTTGCAGATGACATTGTGATCTGTAGTGAGAGCAGGGAGCAGGTGGAGGAAAGCCTGGAGAGGTGGAGGTTTGCGCTGGAGAGAAGAGGAATGAAAGTCAGTTGTAGTAAGACTGAGTACATGTGTGTGAATGAAAGGGAGGGAAGTGGAACAGTAAGGTTACAGAGTGAAGAGGTGAAGAAGGTACAGGAGTTTAAGTACTTGGGGTCAACAGTCCAGAGTAATGGAGAGTGTGCGAAAGAGGTAAAGAAGCGAGTGCAGGCAGGTTGGAATAGGTGGAGAAAGGTGTCGGGAGTTCTGTGTGATAGGAAAATATCAGCAAGAATCAAGGGGAAGGTGTACAGGACAGTGGTGAGAGCGGCCATGCTGTATGGTTTAGAGACCGTGTCACTGAGGAAGAGACAGGAGTCAGAGCTAGAGGTAGCAGAGCTGAAGATGTTGAGGTTCTCTTTGGGAGTGACAAGATTGGACAGGATTAGGAACGAGTACATCAGAGGGACGGCTCATGTTGGATGTTTGGGGGACAAAGTTAGGGAGACCAGATTAAGATGGTTTGGACATGTTCAGAGGAGGGAGAGTGAATATATTGGTAGGAGAATGTTGGACATGGAGCTGCCAGGCAGGAGGCAAAGAGGAAGGCCAAAGAGGAGGTATATGGATGGAATAAATGAGGATATGAAGCTAGTGGGTGCAAGTGTTGAGGATGCAGAAGATAGGGATAGATGGAGAGAGATGATTCGCTGTGGCGACCCCTGAAGGGAAAAGCCGAAAGAAGAAGTAGTACTACTCTATAAATGTATAATGAGTTACACTTTATGCACAATTATGGGTTTTGAGTCCTTTATTAATAAGCCAAGAAGTTATTCTAAGCATAATGCATCAACCTTAAACCTTACAAAAGCAAATAAGAGGAACAATTCCTATTATATGAAGTGCTTTCTTCTCTATTCTGTGGTACCAGTGAATTACAGTAACACTTAGCCTACATGCCACCAAGAAAACCTTTTACTATTGTTATCTAGTGTACCATACAACATGCATTACATTGTTAATCTGAACAGTTTGATCTCAGTTGTATATTTGTTTGGTTTTTGACGAAATAGCATCACTAAATTCATGTGCGATACACAGGCAAGGTGATTTTTTTAAAATTGATTTTTAATAAATGTTTGTGGGAAATTACTAGTCACAGTGTTTGATTAAACAGCTAACTCAGTTAACTCAAAATACTCATCACTACAGTGTGATAAATACTAATAATGGGCCTCATTTATCAAGCTGGATAGGAGCAGATTTATTCGGACATTGTTAGCATGAATGTTTACACTGCAAATGTGTTATTCGTGAAAATCTTATGAAATCAAAAACACGTTCGTATCCTACTTATGCTCCTGACTGTGTGTAAATTTACACATAAGAAGACTAATGTAAACATTGACTTGATCGGCGTCAAATAAAAAAATGAGCATGCTTTATTGCACTTTTATATATGGAAGTTTAAATTGTTTTTATTACTTTACTGCATTTATCCTGAAGGACTTTGGGTTCTCTATCAAAAGCTCATCCACATGCTAGTTCACCAGAACAAGGTCAAAGAATCAAGAACATTTTGTGACAGCCAGTCATTCTATATTAATCACATTTTCTAAAGAAATTGAAAAATGTAAGTGATCATTTAAGTGAGCTAAACACAAACCCTCTAAGACTAATAAAACTAATAATTATTAGTTTCATCATAATCATTCAGCTATGACAAAAGAAATGCCACTGGTAAGCAGAGGATAGGACGGTCTGCCTGCCCATAGCCATACACCCTAAACAAATGTCTCAGCTGACTGAAAATGTAGCACCTACTCATTATTATTATTGTTATTACATTATTAAATAGGTTTATTGGCATATTAGTGAGTCAAAATAGTTTCCACTTCTGTTTTTCAGGCTTCACTCAAATCTGTGCTGAAATCTGTCTGTTGTACTTGAGTCTCATGGAGTTTTTATGGAATCACTATGTAGAAATGAGCTGTGCCGTGCTCTTGCTCTGTAATTTGCTGGTGGCTTAAAATTAGCACGTCCAGAATGTTTGTATCAGTTGGGGTTAGTTTACGTGAATACTTCAATCTTACTAAAAGACAATAATGAGGCTCACTGAGATTTTATAGAAATGTCCTAATCCTTAACTTGCGTGTTTACTGAGCCTAAATAACAAAGGTGTTGCCCTCACTAACTTCTATAAATAACCTCAGGTTCATCATATGGCATCGTGCACACCCACATTTGCACACTCATTTTCACCTAGGGCGGCCAATCCACCTCATCCACAACCCACAATAATGAGATTATAGTGCAGTCTGTGCTGTTGTCTTTGGTGTCAGTACTGGGACCACTTCTCTAAAACACATTAAACCTGGATAATTGCCTTATTGTTTCATAAAGCACAAACAACATTTGCTAGTCTTTTACCTCAGATAATCAAATCACGGTATCAGGGAAAACTTGAAAATATGCCTAAAACTGATTCTGTCTTATTGTGGAAAATAGAATGAGGAAGTCTTGTGTTTTATGTCATATTTAATAGGGTAGACTATTCACTTTCTGATATATTTTTGGGAAGAGCGAGGAAACACAGGAAAGACATGTAAAAATCCACAAAGTTCATGGGAACTAGACCTGAGGTGGCAGTGTTACCTGTCCATCACCATGCTGCATCTATTAAAGGACAATACTGTACAATACTGTCTTAGAATACATTCATTCATTGTCTACTTATCCGACCTATTCTCGGGTCACGGGGAGCCATCTCAGGCGTCATTGGGCATCAAGGCAGGATACACCCTGGACGGAGTGCCAACCCATCGTAGGGCACACACACACACTCTCATTCACTCATGCAATCACACACTACGGACAATTTAGAGGCACAAATCAACCTACAATGCATGTCTTTGGACTGGGTGAGAAAACCGGAGTACCCGGAGGAAACCCCGAGGGGCGGGGAGAACATGCAAACTCCACACAAACGCATGGCGGATACAAACCCCCAACCCTGGAGGTGTGAGGCAAACGTGCTAACTACCAAGCCACCGTGCCCTCTTAGAATACATTATTATTATTATTATTATTATTATTATTATTATTATTATTGATAATAATAATAATAATAATAATAATAATAAAAATATTATTATTATTATTAATAATACTACTACTACTACTACTACTAATAGTAATAATAATAATAATAATAAGTTTGAATTACATGCACTGTGTTAGTAGTAAAAGAGCAATTTTTCTGAACAGATAAATGTTAACAATATTAGCACATTAAATAATATACCATTTTCTGGTGCCTCCAGAGGCATTGTACAAAACTGATGCAAATTTAAAGACAACTTTAAATCTGGCTACAGATGCAGATATTTGAAGCACTAAACAAATATACATAGTGAGGTGGCATTACACATGATAGGTGGCATAAGTATATTCCCTCATATACACAACAGGCCAATGGAAATTCAGTGAAATCCTCCATCCCTGTCACTAATGCCACTAATATACTCCAGCACACTGCTTTTGAGTGAATGGAGGTGTATTGCTGTGCTTTTTAAAGTTTGGACTAATAACAGATATTAGTAGGTAGGTAACTGCGGTTTATTAGCTATTGCAAGTAAGGTTTTGATTGAGGAAGCAGGAGAATTTATTATTTTTTTTATTCTAGCGTTTCTCCCACACAATGGCAGGGTCTGCTGTTTTTTAGCAGATCATTTGATCCGCATGATTCGGCACAGGTTTTACGTCGGATGGCCTTCCTATCGCAACCCTCACATTTTTATCTGGGCTTGGGACCGGCACTGGGAGTTAACTCTTCAGTGGCTGGGTTGGCGCTCTGCCTGGGAATCGAACCCAAACCTCGGCAGTGAGAGTGCAGGATCCTGCCGCTGGACCACCAGAAGCTGGAGAATCACTGTAGAAATTTATTTTAGGAACAAATAGACCGCTGTATTTGCTGTAAGGGTTTTTTTTATCCTAAAAAAGTTCAGATCATCACATTTTGATGGTTCTTGTTAAAGTTGCATATTTATTCATTTAAAACTGTATATTAATAAATGTCTCTGTGACTCCTATTTATTTGTAGCCTGCTTCTGCATGTACTGCCAGTGTACACAATCTGTGTTGAAGTTTAGTTGCTAATTATAGACCACAGATTCCCAGAGACATTCATTAATTATTAATACAGAGATTTGAGCTAACAAATATAAAACTTTAATGAGTGGTATCAGGATGTAAATATCAGCGGGTTCTTAGGGAAAAAAATGCTTACAGAACTTAAAAGTGGTTTATCTCAATTCCATATCTCCAGCCGTACAGGTGAAGCGAACATCCAACAACGAAACACTCTGTGTAGTGTTATGGTGGAGTTACTGATGTATTTTATGGATGTGAAGGACAGTATATTCCAACCAACAGTTTTGTTGCACTGTTGCCCCCAGGATTAATCAAACTAAGAAAATGTGGAGTGTTGCACTTCATTTTGTTTATCCAGGCTACTTGTTAAATGTTAGCTACAAAAAGAGTAAACTACATGAAAAGACATAACACACTTAAGATGTCTGCTGTGTTTAAGGTGATACATCTTTAATTCTGGGACACATGGATACCATTTCCCATTGATGAGAGATTATAGTGCAGTCTGTGCTATTGGTTTTGGTGGGATTACTGGGACTACTTCTCTAAAACAGTGAAACACATTAACCTGCATAATTGTGTTATTGTTTCATAACACAAACAACATTTGCTAAAGATCTTTAGTAAAATCTTTTACCTTAGATAATCAAATCAAGATATGGAGGAAAACTTGGAAAAATATGCCTAAGGCTGGTTCACTGTTATTGTGGAAATACAGAATGAGGATGTCTCATGCATTAAGTCTATAAGTCCATTAATTGTAATGTAACATTTATATATAATAATAATAATAATAATAATAATAATTAGAAAATATAAGTGTCAAGTTGCTTGATGTATAACAGTATTCTAGAGCAATTATATTATAATATTATACATTAAATTAAATATCTTGAAATCAAAGGGTTACTTTTTTTTCAACAAACCAAACTATTCAAAAAATCAAACTATTAACTATCTATGTATTTTCACAAGATTGATGCATATCAGTGCAAGAAGATTAGAAATATTAATATAAATCTTATACCTCATTTTAGCAGCCCCCTGTTTAATATGTTTAACATTTGTTCGTTAGTAATCTCGATTATCCTGCCCGTGGTCAAATTCTATCTGAACCACAACGTGAATAACAAGCTTTGTTTATTATTGTCCAAAATTAGAGATGTCCTCACCAGTCAGTATCTGGTATTCTTCCAGTAAGGTCAGGAAGTCTACACATTGGTTTTCCATTAATACATAATGCATCGCATTGCACCAGTTTTACTGGTGGAGTTTGTTCATAACCTGCAGTACGTCATCCAATATAGAGGGTCCCAGGTCTAGATTAAACGTGAAAGTTGTGTCAAATTCATCTGGCTGGAATTCCTCAGGGGCAGTCTGTGTTGAATCTTTACCTGAACTGAGGCTTCCCCAGCCAGGGCTTTTACTGATACAGGTCTCTTCTTGATTCAGTTCATAAGCTTCTTCCTCCGCGTCCTCAGTGTCCAGAAGCGGCAGAGAATTACATTTTTTGCGTCGTTCAGTCGAAGGCTGGTATTGAAACTCCCAGTCATCACTTTCCTGGCCAGGCTCTGCTTCATTCAGGTTGAGGCGAGGAGGTTTTGGAGGAGGCATACAGGCCTGGAGCAGGTTCTGCTCACTCTGAGAACTTTGCAGCAGCAGCCTGTGGCCCTGCTTCAGGAATGAGAGGTCTCCAAAGCTGTCCCTGTTTGTGTCCGGGTCAACGTGGGTGAGGTGTTGGAAATCTGCCAGTGGAAGACTGATCATGTTGACAGACAGAACTTTCCGCTTTGATGATCTTCTTGGCCACCTCCCTGAAGGAGGCTTACCTTGTAATGTTGTTCTTAGGGGCATCCTGCTGAATTTGGTCAAAAGCTAAAAACAGTCGACGTAAGGGATCTTTATAGATAGCACATCATGGAACACTTTATTCTAAAAGACAAAATGAGTAAAATTCAGCATAGTCATGTCAGTGAACCTAGGCACATTTACCTAATGATGACCAATTATTCTGATAAAGGTCTCATTGCTGGATTTTAAACAGACAGCAAAGAGCTTTGCCTTAAACATGGTCATGAGATTTGATAGGACAGTAGCCATTGTTCTAAACATTTGAACACATTTATCCAGTTCTAGAAAAGGGAAATAAATCAGTCAGTGATGTATTTATTATCCATTAATTGTGATAATCAGCTCCAGTTACTCTTAATCGTCACTTTTTTTTGAAGCCTTTCTAATCATTTTAATGGGATGTGAGTGTGAATGTTTCGAGCAATTACACATCCTTATCTGTAACAGATGCAACTTTTCTGACCTTTGAATCAAATCATTCACAATATGAATCAGTTCCCTTATACAGAAATTGCTGCTGAAATCTTTTGTTCTGGAAGCTATGAAAAGTAAGACTCTTCATTTCAGTCACAGGCAAATACATTGGTTGGCCAGTCAACAGTCCTGTGGACTTTTTATGCACTAAAGACCTCCTGCAGATTCACACACTTCAGATCCGTTCTCGTGACTTAAAACACTCACTGCATAAATGTGTATAGTACTAGAGAAAACATGTTTGCTTGGCCAATAAAGGTTTTATCGTCACTTTAGTAGCAGCAGGAGATGAGGGAACGTGGACATAACAGCATTCCTTTTTAACCATGTAAGAATGAGGGAGGGAGAGGAGTGGCCCATTTTAAGGAAGCTTTAGTGAGTTCATCTGCCAAGACAAAATTAATGTGGGCCTGAACCAACAAAACTTTGCCAAGACACCTCACAACCTCTATGAAAATACACCTCCTGTTCCCGCTCGTCCACTTCTTTCCTGTAGTCTCTCATTATTCAGTTTTGAGAAATACTGGTTTATATTATGTAAGTTCAGAGCTGCAGGGTTTTTTTTCTTTTTAAATCAGTAACATGAGCCTTAGTCAGCCCTAGTCACTGTTTACAGCAGATAACTCGGGCTGACCCTCATTTTGAGAGGGTTTCGTGAGCTGGATCCTTTCCCTAACACCTACTCACACGTGATCATCAGTTTACCAGGATGAGGCACATACTTGAGGCATTTTGGATTAAATGATTGCTTCTTCATCTCTGAAGTTCTGGAAATTGAGGAATTCTGTTATTATTATAGCTAGCCTATATCAATCTTTTTTTTATTTTGAAAAGAAATATGGATTCTGTGTTATTATAAATATAGTCTATTGTTTACGAAGTGACTTTTACAAATGCCTGTTCTACCCACTGTATCCAAGTCAACTGTTATTTTTTTTATTACAGATATAGATATAAGCCCATCAAAAACATTTATACAACTCAGTTCTTTATGTAAACCACTTAGTTCAAGCTTACTTAAGTGTGTAAGTAAAATAGCAGCCCCTGATTGTATTAAGAGTAAAAGCACATTTCCTTACCTTGATCCAAATCTTTTATAAACTATAATCTTTTAGAAATTCAACACCCTTAGAGACTCTCCACAGTTCATAGTCCTTTCTAGCTTGTGAGTGGTAAGGTCCAACGTCAGGTATGACGGTTGATAGTATTGTGTTACAATTACGCAGGTGAGGTCTGAATAGAAGGCGTGTCTGTCAGGACAGGTGGAGTTATGTTTTCAAACACACCATGTCAGAATCTTTCTAATCCTACAAATGATACCCTTCTCGTAGGTAACCTAGTGCCCTGTTCTTCCCTTCCCTTTCTGCTAGTTTACCCTGTTCCTCTTTGTACACTTAAAACTCTGGATATTTCACTCGCTGCTTTTGGCTGAGCTGAGTCAAGAAGGGAAAGAGATTTAAGAGATAAATATGATTAGTAATGTCTGTATCATTGTGCATCTCTGTTGATTTCCTGTATTGTGTCTGCTTTCCTAAAGCTGCCTTTATCCCAAGTATCAGTAGTTCCTGGATGATTGAATAGGTATGTACACAAGTTTACAGGAAAGACTTTCATAATCTTGGACATGTATAGGCTGGCTGCAGTTGCACAAGTGGCTTTTCCGAACACAAACCTGTTTCAGCTCCCACGCCTACATACTGTTTATTCACATTATTGTATCTTCTGTTTGTTCTTTACTTTGCAGTGGATACATGGCTCACATTACAGCAATAGCAGTATGAAAACTTTGGTCCTTGCTTTTAATGTGTTGTTTTCGGAATGTACACTTTTCTAGGTGTTTATCAGTTAGAACACATCAGACTCACGGCTCACAGGACAAACACTGCCTGTGGCCTAGTTCTAAAATGAACAACAAAGCAGTCTGTAGTACTACTACTTATACTACACATTTTGGAGAACACCATAGCGCAGCACATGTGAGCTCTAAAAATGATCCAGAAACTTGTCGGGGGTTAGTATAATTATCTGTCTATCCGTCTGTCCATCTGTCCAGATAGAATATATACCATTCAGCCAGAATATTAAAACCACTGACAGGTGAAGTGAGTAACACTGATTGTCTCATTACAGTGGCACCTGTCATGGTGACCTGTTCTGATGAATAACGTTTTCTTTTGCATCATGTGGATGGCTAAGTGCGTGTGTGGTGCTAACCTGGGAAGGAGACAGCACCAGAAGTCAGAGACTAGGTTATTGATGTTAATCAACAGAGCAGAGAATGATGATGTTCTTATTTCAGCTGCTCCCTGTTCAGGGTTGCCACAGGTCTTTGGCACAGGTCTTTTTTTTATGCTGGATGCCCTTCCCAGCAGAACAAAAAATAAATAATAATAATTAATAAATGAGTGGCCTTAGATTATAGGCCTTCAGAGGCTTATAAACATACTACTGTCACCCCAGGCGAATTTAGAGTAACATATTAGTACACTGTAGATAGATAGAAAGACAGGCAGACAAATGGTGTCACAAACAGTGTTGGGTAACACATACAAGGACAAACCAACATAAAACATCTTAGTAATGTGTTGGGTTAAAAAAAAGAGCTGCCAGAACTGGTTAGTGTGTCTTGGAACACTTGGTTTCTGAAATATTACTGGCTGATGAACACTGGTATTTTGATGATGGTAGTGAAGAGTTCTGTCTAACTCATTATTTGCTATCACCTGAAGAACAGCTGCACTTCTATATTTCCTCACATATCACACTAAAAGACAAGCCTTACTGCTGGTTAAGCAGAATTCGACTAAAACTCCTGCCATATGTGCCCCAATTATGCAGCTGCATTCTAACTTGCAAAGATCTCTCCTCATAATTATATGAACATGCTGCTGATTATGATCTGATGTTAATTGCTTAATCGTATTATGTAGTACATCGGTCTGGAACCATTTGCATAAATTTCTCCACTCTTGGGAATGTATTTCATTCTAGCTGTAGGATTTTCCTTTAATGTTCCTTGCACGGTTCAATCAGGCAACAACTGAAAGGTCAAATCTAATTTTATTTACCATGGACCGGTTTGATACCAGACAATTTTTCCGAGGGGAGGGGGGGATTGGTGTGGGGGAGCTCTCCAGTGACATTTGTTTTTGGGTCATTTCAGTGTGGGTTAGCTTGTGGACTTACTGGTGTATGGAAAAACCCGTGAATTTTTAAAAATAAAATACATTTAATTTGAAGTCATATATATGTGGCCTGGTACAAATGATCCATGGCCTGGTATCGGTCCGCGGCCTGGGGGTTGGAGACCCCTGTTCATTCTCAACATTCTGGTTGATAGTACTGACTATGTAACATGAAATGCCTGTAAGGATTTATTGAAGCCCAGTGAAAATAAGCAATGGTTCTTATTATTTGGAGAGCATGTTCCATCATCAACATTGAGCCAGGCATATCAGCTCCTCCAGTCAAACACTGCTTATGCTTCCGCTCAGTGTAATGACTCTGGGATGACCTGTGCCTGGAACAAGTACTGCATTGTTGAAAAGACCAAAATGGTTCATATCAAGACATGAACTTGACAGGAAGTAGTCCTTCTGTTAGACACATGCTGTTCCAGGACATGCTCCAAGTTTTCTTGACCGCTGCCTTCTGGAGTGTGAAAGTTGAGATATTTCAGTGATCATCTTTCCTTCTACAAGTTCTTTCATACTTGTGCAATAAACATTACTCTTCCCTTGTCTCCATCAAGTCAAGAATCAAGTCTTTCTCCACAGATGAATTCACTCAAGCAACCAAAACAACATCAGCTCTCAATACAACATTCAAGTGAACATTTTAACAGCTCTGATTTCACTTCCTGCACCCGTCTAATCCCTTTGGGTTTTCACGCAAAAGGATAACCAAGACATTGATGAAGCTTTGTGCTATCTGAAGTCTTGGTAACACAACAAGCTTGGTGTTTCATGAGAAGTAACATTAGAACTGCTTTCATGTTCTGCTTGGTATGTCTCTTGGAGTCAGACTTGATTATTCTGGCCTTTACTTATGAGGAGGATGGATTGTTGAGTAAGATTTTAGCCAAGTTCAGGCCATCGTTGGTTTCTTTAGCGCTTGGTACAGCTTTTTCTCAAACCCTGGGATGTGTAATCCTAGTTGCTTGGGAAAAGTATTTCCAGATCTAACTTTGGGCAGGCTATGTGTATTAAACTGGCTTTTTCGTGTGTATATTCATTTGTGTGCTTCTTGCGGATTTGATTCTTAATGGTTTAGTCCATAAACACACACAAAACAATTACTGCTTTGTCTATGTACTTCTCTGCTTTCTCTGTATATGATTTTGCTTGATTGGCTCTTAGAGTTCTTTTGCCATGTCTAATATTATGGATTATTGTCTAGTCTAAGGGCATATTTGTCCAGTTGAATGTCAAATATATAAGTCTTTGCACAGGCTATAATTGGGAAGTAAAACTGAGAAATAACACCTGGCCCTACAAAGCCTGAAGTATTTAACACGGTTCCTATACACATGTCATTGCCAGGCATGTCAGTGTGATATAAAGCAGAATTTATTGCCTTTATGTATAGTCCTGAGAGTAGACAGCTCAAACTGGATTTTTCCCTTGACAGTGTGAATGCTCATAACTCCTTTTCAATTAAATTACATTGTACATTGTATAGCGCTTTTAACAATAGACATTGTCTCAAAGCAGCTTTACAGCAGTATAGAAACATAGAAAAAATAATAAAGTTTAAAATTAAAGTTGCAATTTTATCCCTAACATTTATCCCTAATGAGCAAGCCTGAGGCAATGATGGGAGCGAGGAAAAACTCCCTGAGATGATATGAGGAAGAAACCTTGAGAGGAACCATACTCAGAAGGGAACCCATCCTCATTTGGGTGACATTGGACAGTAAATAATGTAAATGTTGATAATGTCCTTTCTACAACAGCGGCAAAGAGCTCTTGAGGAACTAATAGGTCAGTGTAGTTTCTGAGTTCATTGTAGACTTACATACTGTTATATTATTCACTGGTTACCCTTAATGTTCCCAAGACTGAGGTTTGGTCTGGGATTGCCTCACCATACAATGCTGGAAATAGAACACTTTTGCATTCTTCTATTCAAGAGCAGTCTCTTCAGTATTACAAAAAGTCTTTAGTCCAATTGACTGTAGAAATGGATGCATGGATGTGAACCTTAATTATCTAGTACTTGTGAAATTATTCACTATGTGAATAATTTAGGTCAATTTTAGAGATTAGTAACTCACCAGCTGGCAGTGTAGTTAGCCATATGAAAAGACACTGGTACTTGCAGCATGCTGTAAAGCAGGAGAAAGAAGAAACATATGATAACTTGAATTTATATACAAGCTTGTAGGTTTTCATTAGCTCGCCAAGTAAAGCACAAAGCAGAGGATTAAAGACACATGTAAAAATAAATACATCAAATACACAAACAAAGCTGACTTAAATTAATTACATTTGCTAACTTAAATTTAACTTGCATAACTTAAAACAAAAATATAGAGAAATACACAATATTTAAAAGTAAATTGGTTGTTTTTCATTTACTTTTAAGCTACATAATAAGAGAACAAATAATCTACACCACAAACTTTATACAGTGCTTTCTTACATTCCTGTTAGACTCCTCTTAGTCTTTCTAGAGTTTTTTTATTATTATTATTATTATTATTATTATTATTATTATTATTATGGCTGACCCTGCGCTCTGACCCCAACCCCCCAAGGATGGGATATCTGAAGAAAAGAATTTCACTGTGCAGTAATGTATATGTGACAAATAAAGGCAACTTAAACTTAATTAAGGATGTACTTATTCACTATTGAGCCTCTGCATGAAAACTGATGCTGAAAACCTGTAAAAGTATCAGACTGGAATTTATTTATTTATTATTATTATTTTTTAAATCTGATCCTTTTGTGTTTTATGCAGTGAATGTGTGGTATGCTGAAAGACATGCCACATATCTCTCACATGAAAACAGGGGGACGTTTTTCTAAAATCTGCTCCATCACAGCATGTGTGGTTTTCTCAGCTTGCCAACAGATTGTTTTCTCATGCACATATAGTTGAAAATATGTTTTTATGATGAAAATATGTTTTGTCTACATAACAATAAGGAACCGTTGGGACATCGAAAAGGAAGGGTTTGAAAAAATGGTGGAGAATTTTTTAAACTCTGGTTGCAGTGTTTTATTCTAGACAGGAAAATATGTTTTATGACGCCGTCAACCTGTGCATGCTCATTGTGAGTTCATGTGTGTTATGAATGCGCTTGTTTATAATGTCTGCTGAGTAGCTTGCTACTCTAGGTGTTCTATATACTATATGTTCTTATTTTTAGTTTTCATTATAGTTCTTATTTAGGAATTTAGTTGTTATTGTGCTGTTGTCCTTCTGCTGTGTTCCTGTTTGGGGGTCACCACAGTAAATCATCTGATCTGCAAATTTTGATTTGGCACAGGTTTTTACCTCAGATGCCCTTCCTGACGCAACCCTCACTTTTTTATCTGGGTTTGAGATCGGCACTGTGAGTTAACCCCTCAGTGGCTGTGCCACGGCAGAGAGAGTCCAGGATCCTGCCTCTGGACCACCAGGGACGAGCTTTTATTATAGTTTTTGGAATGAAATTTTTTTTGTTATTACAAACTCATGTAGTTGTGCCATGATATACTGAGCACTGTACTGCTTTCAAATTCATCACTCCAGCACTACAAACTGTGCAGCAAATTGTGCATAGATTTTTTTTATATGACCCAGACAAACACTTGTGTAAGCAAACCTCAAGCTATTGTTTTATTTTATTGTCAATCCACACATAGTTGGGTCTTTGTCCCAAAGAGAACTTAGAGGTATTTTAATAAATAAATTTTAATATTGCTGATTCAATAATAAAAATGCTTAATCTATGTGTATCTAAGTGTAGTGCTTATCAAATGTGAATATGATAAATAATAACTGAACATGATAGTTTAATTTTTATTATTATTATTATTATTATTATTATTATTATTATTATTATTATAGCATAACATAATGATATATTTATGAATATGATTAATGCAGAAGATAAGGAGGGGTATTGGCTATGCTATCCATAGGTTATTCCACTAAAATACTTAAATGTTATTCCAATAGGAAAAAATAAAGGATGTACACACTACATTTAAGATGATACACTTAATAATGTCTATTCCATTAACTTTCTTGAGAGTCTCTTCTTCAGAGGTGATCAAACTTCTTAGTAAAAAGCTGAAGTGGCTTCATTTATTTATTCTAACCAAGCAGGAAACGGGCAACCAGGGCACACTGATAAGATTGTTCACACCTCCTCTATCAATAAAGATTAGCTTCATGCATGCCCTGACCACGATGTATACTGTATACCTAAAGCATTCAAGATTGTTTCTTGGCCTGGGCTTTTTATTTGAACCACCAAATGGTTCAATGCTGTTGGTTAATCCCTGCCTGTCTGCTCTGGCTTTGTTCTTCTACAAAGTGGAGGAAGTTGTCCTTCTGCAAACACACAGAAAACAAATAATATTAGGAAGTTGCATTTTACATCAATGATAAGTGCCACTATGCAGTGTATATCTAAGCTGTTAGACTCCAATTCTGTACTATAGCCCGTTCTCCTTGCATGAAGTCTTTATGTCTGCCGGGAACGTCCTGTTCACAGGCATGCGGCAACTTGGATCTGGTGTTTGTTTGACTAATTGAAGAGGCTCAGGCACACATTTCTTGTATACATAACAATCTTCCTTAATGGTCAAGTTCTTTGGCTGTCATTAATCAGGTCAGACATGTCCCACCGACACGAAAGTATGAGAAGAACTCAAAAAACCCCAGAGCATACCGTCTGTTTGCACTGCTGCATTTGATCAAATTGATTCCTTACCCAACACGATCTTTGCATAAACCTTTGGCAAGATTCTAAAGTAAATAAAATCATTTCCATGTTGTTTTAGTAAAATATATTTATGTTTTCCTAAAGGAGAGCTGTCAAAGTGTGTTATGCAGAATAAATACATAATATAATAATAATATAATATATATAATATAGATTTTTTGCCTGAGTTCAGACACAGACATTGAGACAATCACATGGTATGTACCTTTTATTTTGATTTTTTTGATCAATAGAAAAAAAAAGAAAAGAAATAGTTTATTTGAAGAGGAGATTGTAGATAAAAAAAAAGTGAAATCATTTTAAATTGTAATTAATTTCTTATGCTTTTTGCACATCATGGAAAGCACAGTCTTCTCTAAAATTTCAATTTATTTTATTCAAAGAGCATCAATGATGTGTTTACCCTTGGGTCTATCAAATATCCCCCTTTTTTGTGCTGTTTGGACAGCGCAGACTGCGTGGAAATATCCATAGATGCTAGTAGATGTAGCACTGATAGATCTGTTGATGCATAGCTTCAGTGTGATCCTGACAGATTTAAGTACACTTCATTCTAAGGGAGCAACTATTCGTTGGATGTCATTTTGGGTCCTGCCTGTATGCCATGCTCAGTGATGCAGTAGTGTAGCCTAATCCCTAACAGCTTTACATAACTAATGTTAAAAAATTCTTTGTTTTTTTGTCATTTATATATAAATTGTAATTTTGTTTGATTTATTGTTCAGAAATACATTGTTCAGTTAGCTAGTTTCTGTAGCTCAGTGAAATGTAAAATGCTTTGCCACTTTTTGCCGGATGCTGCTAAAGTTCTCGACCTAATTTTGGAAAAGACAATGGATGGTCTTACATATGAGGAAAGACTGAGTACTAAAACAAGAGTGATTTCATTTAGACTAGTGGGAGATGATACACTTCCTTTCAGTTCTCTTGGTACAGTGAAGTCGATTGGCTGAGATGTAGTGTAATGCCTGTACTGTGCTGTGGTTCTTTTACTGCAAAAACTGTCAGCCAGCACTGGTGTACATACAACCTGGGAGCACTTTATATCAAATATCAAAATGAGGTTGTGGTCATAACAGCTATTTTTCTTTAATAAGCTGTGTTCAATCTACAAACCCGATTCCAAAAAAGTTGGGACACTGTACAAATTGTGAATAAAAAAGGAATGCAATAATTTACAAATCTCATAAACTTATATTTTATTCACAATAGAATATAGATAACATATCAAATGTTGAAAGTGAGACATTTTGAAATGTCATGCCAAATATTGGCTCATTTTGGATTTCATGAGACCTACACATTCCAAAAAAGTAGCAATAGGTAGCAATAAGAGGCCGGAAAAGTTAAATGTACATATAAAGAACAGCTGGAGGACCAATTTACAACTTATTAGGTCAATTGGCAACATGATTGGGTATAAAAAGAGCCTCTCAGAGTGGCAGTGTCTCTCAGAAGTCAAGATGGGCAGAGGATCACCAATTCCCCCAATGCTGCGGCGAAAAATAGTGGAGCAATATCAGAAAGGAGTTTCTCAGAGAAAAATTGCAAAGAGTTTATCATTATCTACAGTGCATAATATCATCCAAAGATTCAGAGAATCTGGAACAATCTCTGTGCGTAAGGGTCAAGGCCGGAAAACCATACTGGATGCCCGTGATCTTCGGGCCCTTAGACGGCACTGCATCACATACAGGAATGCTACTGTAATGGAAATCACAACATGGGCTCAGGAATACTTCCAGAAAACATTGTCGTTGAACACAATCCACCGTGCCATTCGCCGTTGCCGGCTAAAACTCTATAGGTCAAAAAAGAAGCCATATATAAACATGATCCAGAAGCGCAGGCGTTTTCTCTGGGCCAAGGCTCATTTAAAATGGACTGTGGCAAAGTGGAAAACTGTTCTGTGGTCAGACGAATCAAAATTTGAAGTTCTTTTTGGAAAACTGGGACGCCATGTCATCCGGACTAAAGAGGACAAGGACAACCCAAGTTGTTATCAGCGCTCAGTTCAGAAGCCTGCATCTCTGATGGTATGGGGTTGCATGAGTGTGTGTGGCATGGGCAGCTTACACATCTGGAAAGGCACCATCAATGCTGAAAGGTATATCCAAGTTCTAGAACAACATATGCTCCCATCCAGACGTCGTCTCTTTCAGGGAAGACCTTGCATTTTCCAACATGACAATGCCAGACCACATACTGCATCAATTACAACATCATGGCTGCGTAGAAGAAGGATCCGGGTACTGAAATGGCTAGCCTGCAGTCCAGATCTTCCACCCATAGAAAACATTTGGCGCATCATAAAGAGGAAGATGCAACAAAGAAGACCTAAGACAGTTGAGCAACTAGAAGCCTGTATTAGACAAGAATGGGACAACATTCCTATTCCTAAACTTGAGCAACTTGTCTCCTCAGTCCCCAGACGTTTGCAGACTGTTATAAAAAGAAGAGGGGATGCCACACAGTGGTAAACATGGCCTTGTCCCAACTTTTTTGAGATGTGTTGATGCCATGAAATTTAAAATCAACTTATTTTTCCCTTAAAATGATCCATTTTCTCAGTTTAAACATTTGATATGTCATCTATGTTGTATTCTGAATAAAATATTGAAATTTGAAACTTCCACATCATTGCATTCTGTTTTTATTCACAATTTGTACAGTGTCCCAACTTTTTTGGAATCGGGTTTGTATACAGTATGGCTATAATTTCACCTTTCAAAAGAGCTAGGGTGATGAGTGACGTTATTTGTGTCATGATGTCTGGGAAGTCTGGTGTAGTTACTTGAGAGTAGCCATCTCTCTGTGGAGCATTTAGAAGGTTGATTAAAAAATTATGAACTGTGTTGAAAGTGTTGAGAGTGTTCTGCTACTCATTTTCTGTCACCAGAAATCTGTATACTCTGTATCTCTCTCTCTCTCACACTCACACTCACACACACACACTCTCCCTCCATCTCTCGGTCTCTCTCTCTTGCTCACGCACACACACTCACACACACACACACACACACACACATCCTTGTTGTCTTTCTGGCCAACATCTTGACCATTGACCTCAACCTTCTTCTTCTTCTTCTTCTTTCGGCTTTTCCCTTCAGGGGTCGCCACAGCGAATCATCTCTCTCCACCTATCCCTATCTTCTGCATCCTCAACCCTTGCACCCACTAGCTTCATATCCTCATTTATTACATCCATATACCTCCTATTTGGCCTTCCTCTTTGCCTCCTGCCTGGCAGCCCCATGTCCAACATTCTCCTACCAATATACTCACTCTCCCTCCTCTGAACATGTCCAAACCATCTTAATCTGGCCTCCCTAACTTTGTCCCCCAAACGTCCAACATGAGCTGTCCCTCTGATGTACTCATTCCTAATCCTGTCCAATCTTGTCACTCCCAAAGAGAACCTCAACATCTTCAGCTCTGCTACCTCTAGCTCTGACTCCTGTCTCTTCCTCAGTGACACGGTCTCTAAACCATACAGCATGGCCGGTCTCACCACTGTCCTGTACACCTTCCCCTTGATTCTCGCTGATATTTTCTGATCACACAGAACTCCCGACACCTTTCTCCACCCATTCCAACCTGCCTGCACTCGCTTCTTTACCTCTTTCCCACACTCTCCATTACTCTGGACTGTTGACCCCAAGTATTTAAACTCCTGTACCTTCTTCACCTCTTCACCCTGTAACCTTACTGTTCCACTTCCCTCCCTTTCATTCACACACATGTACTCAGTCTTACTACGACTGACCTTCATTCCTCTTCTCTCCAGCGCAAACCTCCACCTCTCCAGGTTTTCCTCCACCTGCTCCCTGCTCTCACTAGAGATCACAATGTCATCTGCAAACATCATTGTCCAAGGAGACTCCTGTCTGACCTCCTCTGACAACTGGTCCATCACCATAGCAAACAGGAAGGGGCTCAGAGCCGATCCCTGATGCAGTCCCACCTCCACATTGAACTCCTCTGTCTGACCTACAGCACACCTCACCACTGTCCTGCTCCTCTCATACATGTCCTGCACCACTCTGACATACTTCTCCGCTACTCCTGACTTCCTCATACAGTACCACAGCTCTTCTCTTGGCACCCTGTCATACGCTTTCTCCAAGTCTACAAACACACAGTGCAACTCCTGACCATCCCTATACTTCTCCATCAAAATCCTCAGAGCAAAAATTGCATCCGTTGTGCTCTTTCTGGGCATGAAGCCATACTGCTGCTCACAAATTTCCACTACCTTCCTTAACCTAGTTTCCACTACTCTTTCCCATACCTTCATTGTATGGCTCATCAACTTTATCCCCCTATAGTTACTGCAACTCTGCACGTCACCCTTATTCTTAAAGATCGGCACTAACACACTTCTTCTCCATTCCTCAGGCATCCTCTCACTCTCTAAAACCCTGTTGAACAAATTAGCTAAAAATTCCACTGCTGCCTCTCCTAGACACTTCCAGACCTCCACCGGAATGTCATCAGGACCAACTGCCTTCCCACTTTTCATCCTCTTCAAAGCCTTCCTGACTTCATCCTTTCTAATCTTATCTACTTTCTGTTCCACAGAGTTCACCCCTTCTACTCTTTTTTCCCTCTCATTTTCCTCATTCATCAGCTCCTCAAAGTATTCCTTCCATCTCCTCTGTATACTCTCCTCACTTGTGACCACTGACCTCAACCTAACTAACCAAAAAGAACATTATCTTATTATCTCTCTTATTATTATTATTATTATTATTATTATTATTATTATTATTATATCTCATTATTATGTAACTCTTTAAATAAAAAAACTTTGCAGCTTTATTTAAAAAATAAAAAATCCAGCCAAATGTCCCCAAAGGTCAAAATTGTCAGATATTCCTATCCTTCTTGGGACAATTTGTCCCCATCAAGATATTAAAACATGCCAACACTGTAACAAAAAAACTATAAATAAATGTCATTTAAGGCAGGAGAGAGCTTGGACTGATTGGTTCCAGCCCTTTAATAGAGGGCAACACCTAATCCAAGTATGACTCTGTGTGCTGCTGCAGTGTGGAAATACAAATCAGACATAATAGCGGGTGTTTGCATGTGTTTTTGTGTGAGAAAGCGTCATGCACTGCTTTGTCATTAATTTAAACAACCTGTGACTCAGCCAGAGACAGGAGTCTAAATGAAGCATGTTTTCACCCTTAGTGGTTGTTTCTTCTGAAGTAAAACCTATGAAGCAACCGTCTCCATATGGCTTGCTCAGTTTATGCACACATTATACTGTTAGGACGTATACACGCACAGACACCCCAGAGCCAAACACACTCCTCACACCTGTGACAGAGCTCACTCTCATATTGTGAGTAAGTGCAGTCTCCCAGCTCATCCTGTGTTCAGCCAGCCATCTGGTATAGCACAGGCCAAAGCCCTGGGGGAGTTTACTGACATCACCGTTGTTCAACTCCCATGATCACATTAACCGATGAGGTCAGCCATGCCATTCACAAGTGTTGACTCAAATTCGTCCTGAAGAGTTCTTATGGCTCCTTGATATACAGTGGCCACTTTATTAGAAACTCATACATGGAATTATCCAATTAACCGGTCATGTGGCAGCAGCACAGTGCATAAAATCATTCAGTTACAGATCAAGAGCTTTCAGCAATGTTCACGACAATCATCCCAATATGAGAAATAATGTGATCTCAGTGACCGTGGCATGGTTGTTGATGCAAGAATGCTGGGTTGAGTATTTCAGAAACTTCCTATCAGTCTAGAACAGTCTGGAATATAAACAGAAACAGAGAAAAAAACAACTATCCAGTAGAGACACTGCCTTGAGGATGGCCAGACTGGTTTAAGCTGACAGGAAGGATACAGGAACTGAAATAACTACTCTTTACAGCCATAGTGAGCAGAAAATCATCTTAGAAAACAGAGCAGAGACAGCAGAAGGCCACATTAGGTTTGACTCCTGTCAACCAAGAACTGGAATCTGAGTCTACAGAGGACACAGATTGACTGAAACTGGACAGTTGAAGACTGGAAAAACATCACCTGGTCTTTTACCAGTTTCCATCTGTCCAGTTTCAGTCAGCTTGTACCCTTTCTTGTCTCAGACTCCTGCATCTGTGTGATTTTCTGCATTTTGCTTAGGGTGAATGTTCCTAATAAAATGGACAGCAAGAGTATGTGACTGCTTTATGTTTCACTTATTGGAACTGTTGGTGTTTGTGTTCTTGTGTTCTTCATCTTGACCATAAAGATTTCTCAAAGCCCATACATACATACATACACACACACACACCTGCATTACTTAGTCCAACCATGTCTCTGTCCATAAGAGGGTGCAGTAGAGCTTTGGTTTGAGGAACTAAAGATGAGAAATCCAGTCTGGCAGGGTTGTTTTTGTTTGGTATAATTGAAGATGCAGCATTTGTTTATGTACTTAATTGAGCTTGCGTGATGTTTGGTGGTTAGGAGGTGGACATGAGGCTTGAGCTCACACAAGAGGAATGCTAATGGCAGTTCTGTCCTGCTTGCACTCACAGCATTATTTCTCCCCCACCACTTTATTTCCTCCCTCCTTTTGCACATCACTTGGGTAAATAATGGTGACCACAACCACGTCTTACAGATGCTTTACCTTACAACACATATCACTTACTGCCATGCTCCTTTCCTCTTCTCCAAACATATATATATATATATATACACACACACACACACACACAAAAAAAGATATACCCATTAGACTACAACCTCACAATCTTTAAACCTTCTCATCAATAATTTTAAGACACATTTTGTCTTTGCAGTGCCCATTTGAATGACTAATAGTTTTCCTTAAAAAGGGCCAAATTGAAACAATAAAATAATCAAATTAAAATTTTCAATAGAAACCACTTTATTCTGGTCAGGAAGCTTTCAAAGGAAGATGGTTGATGATTTTCATGTCAGTGAACGGATACAAAAGTACAAAAGTATTTCGCTTCATCAAGCATCATTGCAATTATGTAATTTGGCCAAATGATACAAAAATATTTTGACACATTTATCTTATACTGTTTTTTTTACACACTATTTCTACACTTAATTTTTAGTTACTTCTCTTACTTGTGCTCCTTTTGTCAACTTGAGTTTCCCCTATAGGAGGTTAAAAAAGGTACATCTCTCTTATCTTCTATTCCTAGTGCATTCAATAGCTGTATCTTATTACAGCACTGTAAAATACAGAGGCAGAACACTAACGCTTTGAGTTTTGTAGCTGGTGATCCAGGGGCTTTTGTGAAGACTGATGGCACAATAAATTTGGCTAAGCACTAGAACATTTCTCCCTGAATCCTGCTTCAGTCTGTCAGGAGGTGAAGACTGGGCCATCGATGATGATGAAGATGATGACCCTAAACATAAATTCAAAACATCACAGAAATGCTTGCTGTAACACAATATCAGCATTTCTCAGTCTATGGATTTAAACCTTAATAACGGTCTGAATTGAAAAAGGTGACCCATATGTTCTGTTCTAAACATAAAGGATGTTCAGCATTAAATCCAAGATCTGATTAAAAAAAAATACTGGAGACTCAGTGTTGTTCTTCTCCTCACAGAGGTGTCACCAAATATTAAGTGTAAGAGAGCCAATAATTTTGAAAAAGCATTTTGCTGCGCAATTATAGGACAAGGGAAAGATGTTTGTGGTTTGAAAAACTGTTGTGTTCAAATACAACTACACAGTATGGCCAAATGAATAAGCACAAAGTCTTACTGGAGTTTATTACAGATTATTGTTATCAGGAAGGGTGCCAATAATTCTAGAGGGCAGTTCATGAGGAGATTTTGGAGACAATGAGATTTGGCAGATTTACTGGCTTGTAATAAGTTTCAATTGAAAGTTGGAGACTTTTCACTTATAGTGGTGCACTAAGTGACTGAGTAAATATTGTTGCCATCTACGGCAGTGGTAGCAGCAACATGAGAATAGAATACTCTGTTTCCCGTCAATCACAGTGATGGTGATTGACAGGAATCACAGCCAATCACAGGTGTCTGTGAGCTCGTAAAGTGACCAGAATGCTGAAAGCCTCAGATTTCACAGCCTCTATATTTCAACTTTTCTTAGTCATTAAAGGCATATTAACATTATCTAATTGTGTTTGTTTTTCCAGACATCTTTGAGCAGCGAAAGAGATTACGAGAGCCTCGTGTTAATGCGCATGAGACAGGCGGCGGAGAGACAGAAACTCATCGAGCAAATGCAGCGAGAAGATGAAGAGGAAGAAGCAGCAAAGACCTGAGGACACTCACTCAACCGCTCTATTAAAACATAATAACCCTTCATTACCATTTTGTGCTTGTTTTTACCCTCGCAGTTTGAATCCTCACAAATCAATAAAGTATTTTCTTTTGGTAAATGCTGACAATCAGGGTTGTGTAACTCAATGTGTTCCTCGGCTTTTGGCCGAGGGCGTGCCTTAGCAGGAAAAGATTTTCTCTAAGGAAGCACGCAGTCCACGAATGGCTTCAATCAGTCGGCACACAGCCTGAAACTGCGGACTGTGTCTCTTGGGGTGAATTTCTGGATTCAGAACTTGTTCTTGTCCAGTGCTGAACACAGTGGAACTATTGGAGGAAGTAAACATAGAGTGCTGCTGGAGTTGATGAAAGGTAACAGGAGTTTCTGGCCTCTCTGAAATAACTGTGGTGGTTATGATGATTAGAATTCAGATTTTGTGCATTGGAGACTGTGGCCCAAATCACTAAGGGCACGCATGGAGTCTCATGGCCAAAGTCTGTTGAAAGGCTGCTTTTTTTTGTAGCTGGCCTTGTGGGTTATTTTTTATTTTTATTATTTTTTTTACACCTTCCAGTAGGAAAGATTCCTTGCTGCATTGTTGATATCCACTAAATATATTTTAAACCACATTAATCACATGTCTGTTAAACACTTCTGTGTTCAATCATATTGTCTTTGAACATGCTCGCTTTTAACAAACACCAGAGAATCTCTGTCCGGTCACTCCAACAGTTGTCATTTTTGCTCTGCCCCAACTGCCATCATACCTGAGGCAGGTAATCAAGTTGATTATCCATTTCAAATATATTAGGAACTGGAATGAAGAGAAAATGTGAACCGACTGCGGGCCTGCTGAACTGGATGGAGAATCTCTGGTGTCCATTAAAGGCTTAAAGACATCACCATTTGTCTAAATAGATCCAATTCTTCCCAATTGTATGTTTAGCCATCTGTAGACCTTCAACATTCTTCTCCTGGGGACCACAAGCCCCTATTACTACTTCCTTGATTAAGTGCTGTTGAACATGTTTGCCAAAATAGCTTGATTCCTCTCAAAAGTGTCTTCCTCTTCCTCCTGTCTCTGTCCTAGAGAGAGTTATACTATCTCCTGTTGCCTTGGTGTGCTTCAAGATTTGTGTTATTAAAATACTACAAAATATTCAATAAGTATCAGCAGAGGACAGAGTGATCCTCACAACTTGGCTGGATTATGCAAGTTTTACTGAAGATTCTAGAGGAAACGGTTAAAGCCTGCCTGTTATGTGGAAGTTCTCCCTATTTTTCAGCAAAGCTATAAATATAAAGAATTGAAGAGATTAGTTTATGAGTGCAGGAAATTAATGGTCACTTAGATGACAAAAAAAAATAGCATGATTTAGACCAGGTGTGGAAAATACTTACATAACTGTATTTTGTTATTATTACTCTGTTATATTAATATGTTATTACTCCTTACCTATTTATTTATACTGTCAAAATACTTCAAAGTTAAAAATCACAGCCATTTCTTCTTCTATCATTCAACCAATCACTGTACACAGTACAATCAAATGGACTCAGTTTAGCATTTATTCAGGATCATTGTAAAAAAAAAAAAGAAGCTATTAATAATCATACTAATACATCATCTACAGTAGCCTTTTACACAACTAAAAAATAATGCTATAGCTGTGTTTGTGTGTGTCTGAAGATGGATAAGCTGGAGGACTGAGTGTGGAGCTTGATCATGAGCGCCTTAGCCCTAACTCAATAAAACGTTTCAATATATGGGCTTAAGTAAAGACTCCTATATAACAGGCCCTCTCTAGAAAGCTTAAACCATCTCCATCTTATCTGAAAAAGCATGTTCATGTGTGTTTTGTTAATTTGCTAACACTAGCTGTCTATTTTTAACTAAATTATACTGTTTGCTTTGCTAATGCCAGATCAGATTAGATGTTAGCAAAGATTGCTGTAGCTAACAAAATATAGCTAGGCAGCCAAGCCAGATCCTAGCTAATGTTAAATAATGTTTTTACAGGATATTTTACTTCTACATAATTCATAAGGAAAATGTTATTTATGTATATGACCAGCAAAGCTACAGAGATGTGTTACTTCTAAATGAAAACATTTTGTGGGGGGGGCATATTAAAAATCTATTTTCTCATGAAAGCATGACACAAACATTTAGTACATTTAAAAGTACATTTCTATTAGGATTTTCCACACATTATCTATACATTCACTGAAGAATAATTTTCTTTCTTTTCTACCCTTAACATTCTGCCCAACATACTGTTATATAAGTAGCTAGAGGGCGTAAATGTTTCCAGTGTAATCATTTAAAAAAGCAAGGAATTACATTCAGCCTGCACTAATGAAGTAAGTTTGTATTAATTTTACTTCTTTTGCATGCAGAGTCGGAGTGCAGAGGTATTTCATGGATCCTGCTACGGAGGTTCTTCATACTTTTCTCATATTCAGCAATAATGCAGAAAAAGGCCACCTGAGTAAGAGCTCTCTCTTGTGGAGAATCTTCAGCCTGCTGAAAGTGAACGAGTTACAAGCCAAATAAATGTTTTGCATTTAAATCTTAGACACAAGGCAATATTCAGTGAATTACTTTGAAACAATAAAACACCCACAACAGCTCCTCGTGCACTAGTCACACAAAGCCTGATGTGACATTAATAAAAGCACATGTCTGCAACACTAGGGGACTGGGAATAAAGTGGGCAACAAAAGGAGTTCAAACTTTCTAAACGAGCCTGATATCTTTTGAAGGCAGGGGCCCAAAATAAGAGCGATGACAGACAACAAGCATACAGTATGATGTATTTAAGCCAGGATGACTGAAAAGTTGCCAAATAAGACACCATGCAGTGAAAACAAATCAGATGTTGCAAGGCAAAAATGATTCTGTTGAACTTTTGCTTTAAAGACTCAACTCCTTAGAAGCATTGTTATGCCTCTGGATGTTAAAAGTGCACAGGCTTGAGGAAATTCAAGAAGATTTACAGGTAAATCCTGTAGGTGTAGGGTTGATTTCCAGGGAAGAAAAATGCTTGAGTAATTGTACTTTCTTACAGGTACTGTTAAGGATTTGTCATGTATGTACCTTACTCAAGTATTATTAAAAATAAGTAGTTGTCTAAGTGACAAAATTTACTTTTTTACTCCTTGCATTTTAATTGTGACCTTCTTACTGATTCAGGATAAGACATAAGAAAGAAAATCTTCCTTTAGAATTAACATATGTTCAACATAAGTTAAAGTAAATTAGCTAGTAATGTTTTGTAATTTGTTGTTCAGTTAGCTAGCTAGATAAGTTCTGTGAGTTACTTTAACTTAGCTAGTTAGTTAAGAATGGGGTTTTGATGTGCATGCAAAAGAGATTATTAAACATAACCAGCAAGCCAAAATTCTAGAGTTTCTTATAAATGATTGCTTAGTGAGCTAGCTAGTGTTGGGCAAGATGAACCTTTCTATTCATCAGTTAAACATATTTAGTTTTTACTGTTGAATACTTCAATATGTTAAAAAGTATGTACTTTTTTGACCAAGTAGATACTTGCATCCATATTTCTACTTTAAATGAATTAATTAAGATAAATTAGATGCTGACAGTACTAATACCTTAACTTAAGTACAGTTCTCTATATTTTTCCACCCCACTGACCTCACTGCAGTTCATTGCCAGAACTTTGAACAACTGTCACCAGGCCTGTATTCTCATTACAGATCATGTCCTTGTAAGGCTAGATAGATAGATCTCATATCTACAGATCATTTCCCAGATAGATAGATAGATAGATAGACAAACAGACAGACAGACAGACAGACAGACGGACAGACAAATAGATAGAACAAAGTACAGGTACATTGCAACGAAATGCTGTTTAGCCTCTACCAGAAGTGCAAATAGTTGAAATTGTGCAAATGAAAAATTGCAGATATATATGTAATTATGTACAACAATAAATAAAGCTATGTCAGTATGTGCATAGAGAAGTATGTGCAAGCTGTAATTATAGCAGATATAATGTTAAGTGCAATTATATATTGTGCAAAATTTGTGCATTATGGACTACAGTAACAGAGATAATATACAGTGTATATACAGATAATATACAGAACTGCAAGGTGGTGAAGTGTAGTGAGACCTGAGTGTCCTAGCGGTGTAGTGTAGAGTTCAGAAGATTTATGGTTGTGGGGAAAAAACTGGCCCTGAACCTGCTGGTTCTGGGCGCGGATGGACCTGTATCTCCTCCTGGATGGAAGGAAGTTGATCAGTTTGTGACTAGGGTGGAAGGGGTCTTTGATCATTTTGTGTGCTCTGCTCAGACATCTATTGTGGTGAAGAGACTCAATGGCAGGTAGTTGGGCGGTTTTGCAGTGATTTCTTTTCACACACTGTGGAGCTGCCATACCACAATATGATGGAGCTTGTCAAGATGCTCTCAATAATGCAGCAGTAAAAATTGGAAATGACATCCTCAGTTGACCGATTTGCACATTAGGCAAACTGGTGTGGGTCCAGTGTAGGTGGGAGACACGCTATGAGGTGACTTAGAACCAGATTCTCAAAGCACTTCATAACAATGGGGGAAATCGTTCAGACACTCTGCAGAAGAATGCTTGGGCACTGGTATAATGGTTGTAGTCTTCAGACATGTGGGAACAGTGGCCTGGGCCAGTGTCAGGTTGAAAATGTCAGTGAAGACTTGCGCCAGTTGGTCAGTCCTGAGCACACGTCCGGGTATGCCATCAGGACCAGCTGACTTACGTGGATCTACTGTGCTCAGTGCTGTGTACAGTACAGTGTACCTCTGTTGTGGAGAGTGATATTGGATGAACAGCCGTACAGGAGTCAGCATTTCTGGTGTGGTGTATGATGCCTTTGTCGAAGTGAGCAAAGAATTGGTTGAGCTCATCTGGGAGGAAGGCATTGCTGTATTGAAATGTTTGTGGCGAGTGATGGTCTGGATGCCTTTTCACATGCGTCTGGGCTCGGAGTTGCTGTGGAAGTGCTCCTCGATATGCGGTTTATGTGCATGCTTGGCTTTCCTAATGCTTCTTTTCAGGTTGGCCCTGGCTCTGCTGTAGTCCTCTGCATTGCCGGATTTAAAAGCAGCATCTCTTGCTTTCAGCAAGAGGCAGTTTATCCATGGTTTCTGATTAGGAAAGTGTTTCACATGTTTGACAGTGGTGACATTGTCAGTATACATGTTGATATGGTCCAGTACAGATGATGTACAAATGTTGATGTCTGTCTGTGCATCTGAGGTGGCCTGTGAGGCAAACATGCTCCAGTCAGTAGCTGTTGCTGTCATGAGGAAATGTCCCTCTCTGGCCATACCCTCACCGTCTTCACTGAGGGTTTCACACGTTTGATGAATGGTGTGTATTTGGGTAGCATGAACAAAGAGAGGTGATCAGACTGACCCAAGTGGGAGAGGGAAATGGCCCTATATGCCTCACCAATGGTCCAGTGTGTTGTCCCCTCTAGCAGCACAGGAAACATGCTGATGAAATTTAGGAAGTACAGATCTTAAGTTGCTGCAGTCACAACAATGGCTGAGAATTCTCTCTGTAGATTAAAGGGTCTGCATTTAATCATCAAATACTCCAGATGAGCAAAGCAATGACTTTCATTTACAGACCTCCACCCTTGCGCTTACCAGAGTTCACTGCTGATCTGTCTGCCCCGAAAACACTGTGTCCCTATAGCTCAATGGTGCTGCTGGGAATGTTGTTGTTAAGCCAATGTTTCCGTAAAAATCATGACATTACATTCCTTGATCCGTTTTTACGTTGTTATCCAAAGTCACAGTTCATCCATTTTATTCACCAGAGATCGTACATTTGCAAGAAAGATGCTTGGGAGCGATGTTCGATGAGGGTTTACATATGCACTACTTTGCATGACTGCATACTTATATATAAAAGTACCTACTTATTAAAACATTTGTGAAGAATGTTGCATGAGCTTTTCTTTAAAAACTTTGACATGGATCACCACGGTTGAGCAGCGGGTGCACCAGGTTTCATTTGCTCTTCCTTTGTGTGTCTGTATATTTCCATCCACCTCTGAAAAGCATGTACCTATGCAACATATGTGTGTGCATGGTGCCCTGTCATGAACTGGTGTCCAATCTAGAGTGTGTCCCTACTTTGCGCATGCTGTTTCTGGATGGACTCCTGAACAACTGCAACTCTATCCAGGATAAAACCTTTAATAAAGATAAATGAATGGATGAATCTTTGACATTAGGTTGTTTTCCAACCCTTGCCATTTTTCCAAGCAACATAACAAAACTAACCAGTATTATTAGACCTTTATCCAAGATTCCATGGCCTGTTTACTGTTGTCATTCATCTTTGAGTCACACCTTTTCCAAAATCCTTCACCCTGTTATGCAACACCCATCTCAGAGCCATACCACTTTCCCTCTATTTTTGTCGTTCTATGCAACATTCCAGTCACATGGTTCTGTTTACTTGCTTGGCTCTATCACATCCCTGGAAAGTAGCTTTCAAATTACAACACAGGAAACCCAATTACACTCGGCCCGTCCACACACACACACGCACACACGTCCTGGTGGAGCGATGAGCCAGATTGGCTTGTGCTGTTTTCTTTAGACTCTTGAGACGTCTACTACTACTATCTCCACGTGTCCATCTCCACAAAAATCACCTCGATTCTGCTTCCGGCTTTCTCACTTTTTATCACCTCTCAGATCTGTTTGCCAAGCCATCAGCTCCTTAGAGGGGAAGAAGCCTCGAAGTCCAAGGAACCTTCCAAGCATGTTCCTTAGGGAAATATTACCAGCCGTTCTGATGTTAAAGGAACAAATTGCAGGCCAAGTCACGGTAGAGGTGCATATTTAGAGCCAAGTGAAGAGAGCTCTGGATAAATGTTTGGCAATGGGATAACTAAGAATGAGTTCCTAATTAAACCACACGCTGTGCTCCAGGCTTCTAGTATGCAATAAGAGAAGCACAACACATTTTTCCTTTACATGACTGAGCTAATGAAGGGCTTGTTGATTAGCTGATGTTTAGTAGAGAGGAACTTGCTAATATGTAGAGCTTTAGCCATCCAGGACTGGAAAAAAAGGAAATCCCAACATAAAACAAGTCAAGTGCAGACAAATGCTCACATTAGTTTTCTCTTGGCATGTGGTGTGAGAATACTTTAAGTTGATTGCTTCTACTTAGACAATTAGCTGCAGGTTTCTTTCCACTTAGGAGGCCATTTCAGTAAAATTAAAGTTGCTAAAACTAGTGAATAAAACAGCATTATAGGGTAGTGCAGTTAATTGCAAAACTTTGACTTTATTTCTGTTTGGAAAAATTAAAATGTACCTTTAATTTATCTTAAAAGGCCAAAAATGAAATGTTTTTTAGGTAATGATCCAGAACGCAAGGCACATTCTACAGAAAAATATTTTGAAAAGAAGGCAGTGTATGACATCTTGCAGTTCTAACACATACGTCAATAAGAATAGGCAACAACTGGTGCTATACAAATACAGTTGACTTGATTTATGTTTAGTCATTTATTGGAAATAATCTCTCTTCAGAACAGTTTCATTACTGGGAGATTTTTGTGGTATCTTGGTTGAAGTCGCCTTTCAGTGAGCCTGCGGTCAGCAATCTGACTTGACCATTCTAATGTTCAGAATTTCTCTTTTAACAAACTTGTTGATTTACTTCTTTGAACATGTCTTTGGAAATGATTTATCCACCATAATCATGACTGTAATTCTGTACGTGTAGTAGATCTAAAACATTTGCAGCTAGTAAAAAAGATCCACAACATCACACATCTCATACATCGTACAATATCACAAAATATAAATAAAAACATTTCCATTTATGGCATTTGCACTTATCTAGGTCACAGACTAAGAATACCATGAGCCTAAAACTCTGCTGGGTGGTAAATTTCCATGCAAGTGTTAATGAAGGACTTTTAATGAGATTTTTTGAGGCTTTACATCTTTGAAAATCCACACTCTGGCAACCAAGAAAATAATGCATTATATCCTGATAAACTGACAACAAGACTGCTGCAGGTTAACAAAAAAAGTTTATTCAAACAAAGGCAGACAGTTTAAAACAGTATGAAAAATGTATTAAAATATGGTTTCAAGGTGAAAACCATGAAACTACAATTTTAGCCACTTTATTTGTAACCTGTTTTTAGAAGGTGGGAGGAAACACAGGAAGAACATTCAGACAGAACAGTGAGGCTGCAGTGTTACCTGCTTCATCACCAGACTGCCCAGAGGAACATGTAAAGTTATAAGCTGTTATAAATCAATATCATAAGTCATCTGTGCATCTTCTATCAGTACATGGGCCACGCAGTTATGGAAATAATGCTCGGCGTATGGTCTCTCTCTCTCTCTCTCTCTCTCTCTCTCTCTCACTTACACACACAGACACGCACACACACAAAGGGAAGTATTCAAATTCTTCTCACTACCCCTTATGGATGGCAAGAGAACCATTCATCAATCTCAAGAAAATCCATCCATCAGGCTAGTACTACACCGTAATGCTGAAATTTCCTTTAAACATTTATTTTTATTTAGTTCTCTTTGCGGTAGCACAAACAAGCAACAAAGTACATTTACATCACCGTTGTCAAAAAAGGTCCTAGAAACATCACCTTGTGATTTTACATCTTCAAACAGACCAAATTCAGCCCAGAAAGCCTTGATGATTTTCTGATGAGTTAAATCAGGTGGTAAATGAGGTGGAATACTGAAGTCTGCAGTGATGTGGTGGAGCGCGACATCACTGATTTACACAGTCCAGCAAAAAATGTAAACAACTCAGCATACAGCACGAAACTGAATAAAGCAATAAACTCAACAATGACATGATGTTTGGATGAGAAATTAGGTTGACCTACATGTAGAATTATATTTAATGAAGCGTGTAACATTAATGACAGAAACGGGAATATGTATACTAATTACTGGCCTTTCATATGGTTCATTTGAAGTACATACATTTAAACATGTCTAAAGAGGAATAAACAGCAGTCGGTATTGAACAGATGTGCCTTGTGCTGTTTCTGATTTGATTATATAATGTCAGGTTGGATTGGCTTAGGTTTACAAAGAGAGAAAGTCTCCGTTTGGAGTTTTAATTTCAAAACCTTTTCAGAATGAAAAATAATAAATCTGTGATAGATGAGAAAGAATTGAGTACCAAGAAGTCTACTTTAATACACCGCATCTTTTGTAAGTCCCCTAAACAACACAGGTATTAGGGCAGGACAAAACGACTGCAACAAAAATGTAGCATCTCTGTTAATTTTTTCCCAATTATATGTCAGATTTGATTGGTTTAGTTTTTCAAAGAGAGAAATTCCCCATTTGCAGTTTTTATTACAAAAGATTTTCACAATGAAAAAAAAACCTAGCCATTGCATTCTCAACACTAGTCTCAAGCCGACAGACACTGCTCACATCTGCTTATGACAGATAACCTTGTGGTTTTGTAGGTGTTCATTTTTTTAAACATGTACTTCATATCATGACGTTATAGGATGTTGATCAAGCTCGCTAGTCTCTTTGTGAAGGCACCACACCAGAGTCTGACCAACTCCTGTCATGGTCACGACTCTGTAGCCGAGCTTCTCGAGCTTGTCCAGGACTAATCGTGGTGGTTCATCCACATAGTATTCTGAACTGCAAGACACAAAGATATTCATATTTATTCATTGTAGATTGGCTCTCTATTAGTCCTAAACATTTTACGTCACAACCGCTGACTCACTAGTGTCCAGCATGCATGTGAACCGGTGAACTGGACAGAAAAAAGTTATATTAACTGCTGTAGTTCAATTATTTGAATGCTAACTAAAAAGAAGTAAACATAGCTCACAAATAAAGCTTAGCTTACTTCCTTTTAACTAAACATCCCAATATTGTTATCTACCTTATAAAATCAAGCATTTCACTCATATCATACTCACCCTTTGTACATTTTCTGAATACAAAAATTTCACACAATATCGAACAATCAGTTTAATGTTCATAACATTTGCCATTAGCACAGCCTTTTTTCTGCTTCACCGTGTTGTTCATTTTGCATGTAATTTGCTAATTTCCAAAGTGTGCTCTTCAGTGCAGCTCCTGACCAGAAATATACAGTAATTGGTAGAGACACAGCAGTCTGTACTGTATTTTTAACAGAGTCATCTTTGGAAATAATGAACCTGTGACAGACAGAACTGAGTACCGAGGTGACTAATATTTTGCAGCATATTTACAAGATTGTGAGGCATAATTTTTAAGTCCCCAAACAACATTGGTATTAGGGCTGTACACAATGACTGTAACATATATTATTGTTTTTATTTCTACGTTATATAATGGAAAATAAAACTATGAAGAAATTAACATTTAACGTCTTGTTAGTCAACTGATTTTCTCTAGGGCTGTAAACATCTTCGAAATAAAAATAACCAACTTAAACTACAAATTAAACATTTAATAAGGATTTTATTCTAAATAATAGCATAAGAAACCTGTGGAATCACCTTTAAATCAAATTAAGTCGGTTGTTCTACACTCACATTCAGTCTAAGAGCTCCATTTAGCTTCCTGTTATCTAAGCATGAAGCCTGTACTGTACGCTGTGATTGAAATGCATTGATCTGCTTTTGTGTGTTTTTAAAAACGCTTCAAGAAGCAGTAGTCTCAGCATGCCTGCTTCTCCCAGAGGCTTCAGTATGATATTATGTTCTGTCTGGTTCTTCTTTTTTTACCCTCCTAAGCTTTGTTTTTTAATCAAATATAATAACATAATTCATTCGTCCCTTCGGGGGTCAATGGTAGGTTTCTCGCCTATCATGCAGAAGGCCCGGGTTCGATTCCCAGCCAACGCCTCAACCCCAGCCACTAAGTGCAGTGCCGGTGCCAAGCCCGGAAAAATGGGAGGATTGCGTCAGGAAGGGCATCCAGGCGTAAAACATTTGCCAAGTTGTGCGGACCAGTTGGTCCGCTGTGGCGACCCCGAACAGGGAGCAGCCGAAAGCAACTTCTTCATTCATCAGCATAACTGACTATAGGAAAAGTCAAAATGGTTTAAAAAACAGATATAGCACAGGCATCAGTGTCATCAGTAGAAACATTAAAAATCACAATCTTCTCAGTCTCAGACGATTTCAAATAGGAATGAATGGAAACTAAATTTTTTTTAAAGTGTACCCATATTTTAAACATTTTGTTAGGTGTACATTTCCTTTTCTGATTAAGTAAATAATTTTTGTAACTGACTATTTTTGAATATTTTTTTAAACTTATCTATGATTCAGCCTAATCATTGCAGCTCTATCTGGTATGCTGCAGTCTGTAGATTTTATTGAACTATAATCTCACAGAGGTAAACATTTTGGGGGGATAATTTTAATACAAGAATTTGTTTATCATATAAGCCTCCTTGGCAAGCCTATCAGAATCAGAATGTGCTTTATTTATTTGCCAAGTATGCTCACATGTACAAGGAATTCTCTTTGGTTCTGGAGGCAGACCCAGAACATTAACAGTAAATATAAACAGGGTAAAGAAGATAAGAATATTAATAGGTGTAACTCAGGAGTCCTGAGCTGAGATGAAATGTACATGTGTACACTTTTAAGGTACATTTTTACAGTGAATTTTATTTTTATTTACAGTATTACATCACTATATGCATATTACTTACTGAGACTACTTTCATGTTGGCCCAGAAAGTGAACAAAACTGAAGTTAAACAGAAGTTTAACTGCCTTATTATTCTGCTTTATAAAGCCTTCATACAAACACTCGAGCTGTATCTGGGTGGTTAACATCTAGTCTTCTAGTCACAATCTAGATCTAGATCTAGTCACAATCTAGATCTAGATCTAGTCACAATCTAGATCTAGTCTTCTATACACAAATCATGGTTTACTCAGTTAGTGCTTACTTACTGCCTTTATGGCATTTCACTGCCTGTGATCCTCATGCAGCTCTGCTCCACCCTGTACATTCTGTACCATCTCTATATAACTGTATTGTATATAACTGTAAATTAATAGCACAAACACACACACTAGTGTATCTCTCTTTATACTATCTTTATATACACTGTATATTATCTTGGGTACTGTTGTACATACAATGCACATAATGCACATACATTTTTACATACTTATTTTTTTTTTTACACATATTGTGCCTTTTAAACAACATATTCCTATTTTTCTTTTCATCTTCATGTATATATCTTACTTACACAGATATATTTGCTCACCAGCTTCTACACATTCTACTGGCCATAGCTTTATTTATTTGTAGTGCATATACTTGCATATTTATATGCACTTGTTCATTTGCACAATTCTACTATTTGCACTTCTGGTAGATGCTATACAGCATTTTGTTGCTATATATGTGCACTATGCGATGACAATAAAGGTCTACAGTGGGGCAAAAAAGTATTTAGTCAGCCACCAATTGTGCAAGTTCTCCCACTTAAAAAGATGAGAGAGGCCTGTAATTTTCATCATAGGTACACTTCAACTATGAGAGACAGAATGAGAAAAAAAAAATCCAGAAAATCACATTGTCTGATTTTTAAAGAATTTATTTGCAAGTTATGGTGGAAAATAAGTATTTGGTCAATAACAAAAGTTCATCTCAATACTTTGTTATATACCCTTTGTTGGCAATGACAGAGGTCAAACGTTTTCTGTAAGTCGCCACAAGGTTTTTACACACTGTTGCTGGTAGTTTGGCCCATTCCTCCATGCAGATCTCCTCTAGAGCAGTGATGTTTTGGGGCTGTCGCTGGGCAACACGGATTTTCAACTCTCTCCAAAGATTTTCTATGGGGTTGAGATCTGGAGACTAGGCCACTCCAGGACCTTGAAATGCTTCTTACGAAACCACTCCTTCGTTGCCCGGGCGGTGTGTTTGGGATCATGGTCATGCTGAAAGACCCAGCCACGTTTCATCTTCAATGCTCTTGCTGATGGAAGGAGGTTTTTACTCAGAATCTCACGATACATGGCCCCATTCATTCTTTCCTTTACACGGATCAGTCGTCCTGGTCCCTTTGCAGAAAAACAGCCCCAAAGCATGATGTTTCCACCCCCATGCTTCACAGTAGGTATGGTGTTCTTTGGATGCAACTCAGCATTCTTTCTCCTCCAAACACGACAAGTTGAGTTTTTACCAAAAAGTTCTATTTGGGTTTCATCTGACAATATGACATTCTCCCAATCCTCTTCTGGATCATCCAAATGCTCTCTAGCAAACTTCAGACGGGCCCGGACATGTACTGGCTTAAGCAGGGGGACACGTCTGGCACTGCAGGATTTGAGTCCCTGGCGGCGTAGTGTGTTACTGAACAAAATCCTTTGTTACTTTGGTCCCAGCTCTCTGCAGGTCATTCACTAGGTCCCCCCGTGTGGTTCTGGGATTTTTGCTCACCGTTCTTGTGATCATTTTGACCCCAAAATGATCTTGCGTGGAACCCCAGATCGAGGGAGATTATCAGTGGTCTTGTATGTCTTCCATTTTCTAATAATTGCTCCCACAGTTGATTTCTTCACACCAAGCTGCTTACCTATTGCAGATTCAGTCTTCCCAGCCTGGTGCAGGTCTACAATTTTGTTTCTGGTGTCCTTTGACAGCTCTTTGGTCTTGGCCATAGTGGAGTTTGGAGTCTGACTGTTTGAGGTTGTGGACAGGTGTCTTTTATACTGATAACGAGTTCAAACAGGTGCCATTAATACAGGTAACGAGTGGAGGACAGAGGAGCTTCTTAAAGAAGAAGTTACAGGTCTGTGAGAGCCAGAAATCTTGCTTTTTTGTAGGTGACCAAATACTTATTTTCCACCATAATTTGCAAATAAATTCTTTAAAAATCAGACAATGTGATTTTCTGGATTTTTTTTTTCTCATTCTGTCTCTCATAGTTGAAGTGTACCTATGATGAAAATTACAGGCCTCTCTCATCTTTTTAAGTGGGAGAACTTGCACAATTGGTGGCTGACTAAATACTTTTTTGCCCCACTGTATCTGTCTGTCTGTCTACCTTTGCAAATGAAACTCAAAGCGCCTGCTGTGTGCTTCTACAGGATCAATGGACAAGATTTTACAAGCAGTATTTTGTGAAACTTATCTAGAATTCACTGTCCACCAGCACTGACAGAAACCGGTGGCTACCCAAACCCAAGGTGGAGCCAATCTCTACAGATGGCTGGATACTTTTGAAGCATTGTATCAGAATGTTCTAGTTTTCATACAGCGTGTTGACAGCACAGCTGCAAAAGTTCCATGTATTGGATGAGTGTTGTAGGCATATGTTTTCCAGGCATCTTTTCCTGCACAGCTGTTCTCTTTAGAGATCTACAGAAAAATGCAACTTGCTGGTGATAATAATGAGACAGCCTGTCCAGTCACCAGATTTAGTTGATGCACCCTGCAATGTAAGAAATGTACATGTCCTGAGCTTTCCTTCTCATGGCCGCTGCTGCTGCTCACGTGACAATAGGCGATCCTCACTACTCACGTAACAGTAGGATTTCAGCAAAAAAAAAAAAAGTGTTTTATTTTTCATATCTTTTTAGATAACTGTCATCCATCTCAAACATGTTTGTTAATTAGTTTGCCAGTTAATTTAATTAAAGGATTGTTTCCCATTATTAAGCAAGTCACAGTTCTCATGCAATATGGAGAGGAAGAAAGTTCTTCCAAAAGGAAAACTATTTTGTGAAAAACTGAACAGAGGTCATTGAATTGCAAAAAGATTTTGAGTGTTCCCAGATCTGGAAGGTTCATGGGCATAGAGTGTTTGGTGTACTGGGATGTTTGGATGCTGTCACCTTACCACCCTCGCAAGTTGCTCAGGTTTGCTGACTGTGAAGTGGTTGGATGCTTTATGTCCCGGGAAGCCTTCATGTCTTTTCACCTTATGGCTCTCCTTTTTAGTTATGCGGTCATAGCTAGTCTTGCCTGCACTTTACACATAATCTATATTGTCTTTAAACATCACATGATCACAAGCAGACTTAATATCTTTCACTCTCTCTGTCGAGCTATACGTCCCACTCCCGAGCTCCCAGTGTTCTGAGTTTCCAGTGTGACCACTGGCTCTACCCCTTGTCATGATCTCGTTGCTTGGTGTTGCTCACTGATGCTGTGGATGGATCTAGGTGGACAGCCTGTGACCAGGAGACAGTCGTGGACAGAGCCACTTGGGGACTTTCACGCTGTCACGGATCTGCCGTTACATTTCAGCTTGAATTAATGAATTAATTCATATAGCAATTAATGCCTATAATGAACTCAGAAACTACACTGACCTAATAGTTCCTCAAGAGCCCTTGGTTGCTGTCGTAGATAGGACATTATTTAGTTATATTTACATTATTTACTGTTCAGTGTCGCAAATGAGGATGGGTTCGCTTGTGAGCCTGGTTCCCCTCATATATATATATATATATATATATATATATATATATATATATATATACCCCCCCAACCCTGGAGGTGTGAGGTAAACGTGCGAACCACCAAGCCACCGTGCCCATATATACACTGTATATACCGAGGTACGTACCAAACCGTAACTTCTGTGTACTGTTACACCCCTTGATATTTTTAATTAGGATACTATATATTAAGCCCAACCCTCTCCTAAAACAACAGAAAAACATTAAATGTGCATTAAATTTAAGATTCAATAAACTTCAAAACTGAAATCTCTTTTAATGAAAATGCTTCAAAATAAATAAGGCATCAAAATAAAAGGCTTCAGATTTATTCTATTTTCAAGTTTTTCTTTAAAAATATCAGTTTGTCCACATTTTCAGTAATGAGTGAAGATCGTGTGGGGTTAACAATGTCACCTGCCTCTGTAATAGCTTTGGTCCTGTCTGCTCTCTCATCTAAAGGCTGCTTAAAAGTTGCAGGGATTAGTTGTTGCACTAGTCTTTTTCTGTCTAACTCCGGTGACTGGCACATCTGGATGATGTCGTTTGATATGTCTTAGCATATTGGTCGTATTTCCACTTACGTACCATACAGCTGCCTTACAACGCCGACACACCGTTATCGTCCTAACTATGACTCGCTCTCCTTTACTGTCGTACTTCACAGGAAACCTGAAACTTTCCCACACTACAGATTTAAAACAAGCAGACGGGTCTTCGAGCTCTTGTGTGTTGTCCTTTTGAATTTTGTTTCCTAACTGTTACAACAACTTGGTTTTTATTTACATAATGGGGATAATTCTTTTGTTTCTCTATTTGAGGGCTACTGTGGTGCAACAGCTCAAACCAGTAAAGCTGGGAAAAACATTTTATGATTACTCTCACCATATGAAAATGATACGTTTTTACCAACATCGGTTGGGTCACTATGTCTACATGAAGGGTGTCTGCATCATAATGCAAGATTTGGCAGGAATAATGTCATGCTTTAGCCATTTTGTTGCATTACATGTACAGTTTATGTGGATTTATTAGCTAGGCAAGACCAAGAAGCAAATCTAAATAATTGACCACCTGTATCTTTTTCTCAATGTACAAAGTGTGCTTTGTACAAGACAAATAAGATATGGTAGGCTAATTTTTGTCTACTGCCATTTGTAATCAGAAAGTTGTATATAAGCTACGCTACCTGACACTTTACAGTCCTGTGGTGGTATAACAGCATTGCATATCTTACCTCATTCATCACATTAAACTCATCAGATAATTACAAAAGACATTCATGGGCTTTGTTCTGTCATGATTTGTGTCTGATCCTCCTGTACTAGGTGTAGTAATGTTGAACACTTACAAGTTGTTACCCAGCGTAGTAGTTAACCTTGCTCCCAAATAGGTCATGAGGGCAGGATCTGAATACTCATCACCGACCCTGGTGGGCCCGGACTCCTGGAAGCAAACACAGGTTGTCCACTGTCATTATTTCAACTGCTCTATGGTGTGAAGTACATTAACATCAACAACACAATCAAAATGAAACTGACTAGACTAGATGAGTTCATTCTTTCATCTTCAGTAACCATTTCATCCTGGTCAAGGTTACAGTAGATCATGAGCCTATCCTGGGAAGAATGGGCTTTTAACTCTGATAGAAATTGGCTAATGTTATAAATAAGGAGTAAGGCTGATGAGGAGCCACTGAACAGGTAAGCAACTCTGCATGGTGGTACTGTAGGTAGTGTTGTTGCATCTCAAGTTGATCCTTAACTTGTATTACTGTCTGTATAAGGTGATTTGATCCCCACATCATCTTGTGTAATATGTTCCTCACACCAAAAAACATGCCCCAATGTGTGAGTTCATTGTACCTTGCAGTGACCCAGACCAGAATAATATTCTTTCAGAAATCAGCATAACAAATGGTACTGTTCCTTACAATTTGGGTACATTTTACATCCTGAAGGTGCAAAGCTTTAAAAAAAATTATTTAAGGTACATCCCTGGAATTTAAGGACCATTAAAAAGGACCGCATGCCCTTCACCAAGTAAAAGATAAAGAGTAAAAGGTACACAAAAACATACACCCTCCACGGTCCTGTCCCAAAGTAGAGCAACAGTAAGGCCAGTTCTTTTGATTTTGCTATACACTAAAGACATATGGAATCAAAGAGGAATATGAGACATGTGAGACAAATATAAATGTGAGCTCAGAATATCAGCCTTCATTTCCTGATATTTATTCCAAAACTTTTGTTTGAACCATCACCATTATTCAAGTGATCAAAAATATTGGAACATGTGACTGACAGATGATACTTGTTTGCCCAAGTGTGCTAGCTGATTAAATGATTGATAGCACTAAATGTCTACTCTTGGCTTTAAGGGTTTCACCTGTGAAGCTTACATTTGCTTTTAAAAAGGATAAACCAATATGAAGCCCAGGGAGCTGTATATGGTAGAAAAGCAAGCCATTTTGAAGCTGAGAAAAGAGGGAAAATCAGAGGTATTGCATAAGCACTGGGCAGAGTCAATACAACAATTTAGAATGTCCTGAAAAAGAAAGAGGCCATTAGTGTGCTAACAACCAGACAACAGACAGGTGAGAACATCCCCAAAACATCAGCCAATTACATCACCAACAATTTCCACAGGGCACAGTGAAGGTATCAGAATTCACCGCTCAAAGAACACTTCGAGATCATAAATATAGAAGTCATACCACATCAAGAAGAAATACAGAGATGAGCCACAAATGTTCTGGATCCTAGATAAACCTCTAGCGAAGTAATGGAAAGGCTAAAAATAGAAAGAAAGGATCTGCACACGATCCAAATCACTCAAGCTCATCATTCAAGCATGGTGGAGATAGTGGCATGGCTTGCATGGCTGCTTCTGGAACATTCTCACTAATCTTTATTGATTATGTAACTCATGTTGTTAGCCGCAGAATGAATTCAGAAGTCTAAAGAAATTTTCTGTCTGCTAATGCTGACCTCTGGCATGCACATCCTTAAAGGGTGACTGTCGTTTGAGGTTGGGGCTGTGGGAAGGCCCAGTTGGAAGTAAAACTGTTTTGATGCTCCCTAGGAGTGTGCACAGGTCCCGTTGGTACCTAAGAGGGCATTGATATATTCTATATCTTGGCAAGCTCTGTCCTGGGCTGACTGCCCTAGCTGAGTGTATGTCACCATTTGTTTATGAAGTCATCTTATTACCTTGATATCCTTTGTTTTGTCCTAGAAATGATTTCTGTTCTGTTTTGAGAACATTTGCCGAGCACAGACGCTCAGTGATAGTCCTGTCTTCCATATCTTAGACAAGCCTTTTCGTAATAAACTCGCAAAAGTGCCAGTGAACACGTCAACCACCACGTCTGTTTCTGCTGACGTCTTTTGTTTCCTATAGATAACACGGAATATTATACCTTTCTTCTGTATAAATACTCCCTGTTCATCTCAGTAAATTTCGAAGGGTTCTGCTATTCAATCACTGTCTTTGCGCAGTTCTTTAGCATCTCTTCCCTGAATTCAGCCCTGGAGACAGCAACGACAGCACGACTCAGGCTTCTCCTCCGAGTGAACCCGAAAATTCTAACAACAGATATATCTATCCAGTGTAACTGGAAAAGCATTACAAAAGAAGAATGCAACAGTTTGGTGACATCAGTGGGTCACCGGCTTGATGCAGTTATTGCAAGCAAAGGATATGCATCCAAATATTAAGTGTTAATTACTTCCTGTCATGAAAGGTACCATGTTCAAGGTTTAACAAATCTGGATGGAAATATCAGGAAATGAAAGCTGAAATTCTGATCTATCATCTCATGGATCTCAAACCTAAATACTTTCAGTGTCGAGAAAAAAACCCCATCGAATTGGCTTTACTGTTCTGATACTTTCAGAGGGGACTGTATGTGTATAATTATATTTTATCTGACTGTTTTATGAAGCTATTACACACACGCACACACACACACACACACACCGGTTAAATAATTTTCACGTTAAAACACAGGCTTAAATATTATCATATGCGTTGTGTCTACACTTTGTTGACATTTCCTCATAACAGTAAAAGTAACAAACGACCAAGTACATAGTATACAACAAAATATAATCTGTAATCTGCTTCATGGGGCAAAGTCTATTCCTCCTCTAGAAGGACAAACCGGAAGTTTTGTCTGCCAGAGGTGTCTGATTAACAGTGGACAGTCCAGTTGATTTACTAACGGGGAAACGAGGTGCAATCAAATCACAATCATGTTTACATCTGTAACAAAACAAGATCAGCAAGTTGCAGTAACAAAATGCCAACATGCGCTAAATACAAAAGCGACTTGCTAATGCATGAAAAGTAAAGTGTGCATATTGCAGACACGCTTGTATTATTATTATTATTTTTTTTCCACAAGTCGTTACCCAAACAGGGCGATGCTCAGCGACACTCATGTTCAAGCCTAATGCTATAATAAAGCCTAATGCTATAATAAAGCCTAATGCTATAACCTGTCTGCAAACCGAAACACCTGTCCAGCAGTCACATCTTAGTCAAAGATAACAGTTTAGCCCATATAATATATACACACCATCCGGATCTGTGTGCTGACCAGAATGTAAGGCATCTTCGGTTTTCGACGCAGAGCTGTGGGACGACTTTTCCCCGGAGGATTTGAGTCCCTTGTGCACTGCAGAATTAGCGGCAGCGCTGTCACTTACTTTACAATCCCAGCGGAATGCGGAAACAACGCCCACCGCAACGGACCAATCAGAGAGCTTGGCTCAATCCAGCGCGGTTTCCTATTGGACATGAAGTGCGCTGCGTGCGGCGTACAATCCAATATAAAACCCATGTTAAAAAGTAGTGCATTAATGTAGGGAGCAGGAAGCTATTTGGGATTTTACAGTTCGCGGTGTGAAATTTTTAGACCAGTCAGCAAATATCTTTCTACTAGTAATTTCGGCGTTTTAATAATAACAACAAAATGCTATAATAACGTAATCAGCTTGTCATGCTGAGAAAACGCAAAGCACAAACAGTTCAATAAAATGTTTAATAAAATCTTATAAACGTTTAATAAAAGTTTTGCTACAAAAGACTTCACCATAATCAATCATTATCCTTTATTAATGTTTAATAACGTGTTTATTAGAGGCTTAGATTATGGGGAACATCTGCCATACAATTCCGTGTGAATGCGCTGATCTTATATGAAGAATAACGTATTAAAATAAGTGCACTAATATACATAAATATGTAAACCTACAGTATAGGTAATTAATCATCATCATCATCATCATCATCAACAACAACAACAACAACAACTGTATACTAACTATTTGTTTGTAACTGATGTTGAGTTTTGCCTAGTCCTTTTTGTTATGGATTGTCTGTTTTAAAACTGTCTCTGTCATTTACACACTCACTAATGCTTTATTATTATTATTATGTTAAATGTAAACACAAACATCTTTGCTTTGAAAATATAAAATCATCATTGAAAGACAGACATCATGTTGTAATTTATAAGTATAGTATATGAACGCTTGGCCTGAAATGACCAATTACTGTGCTGAATCTTTATTTATATCCAGCATGGGCCAATTCACATGTGTCTGAAATAGATGAATTCAAATTGTTACCACATTTTTTATGTGCTCTTACAAGGCATTATCCTAACAAGAAAAATTTGCTGTATACACATGCTGAAGGATGGTATGATAAGAACTACTTTTGTTTAGGTGTGAAAAGCAGCATTGGGCTTAAGCTCTTTGATTTCTTAAGGACTCAATCCTCAGTCCTGGTGGCTGGTCTTTTAATTTCCTCTTGGGAAAATGGATAATTTCCTCCTTGGAGCTGATCTAATCAAGCCAAAATGAGCTCAGGGCTTCTGGGTAAGTAAAAAAGACCCTGGCTGAACAACAGGAGTGGGCTTGATAAAATCAGCAATATGGCTGTGGTGCCAGCAGGAGAAATAAATCATCTGTTGGCTGTTTCATACCTTAATGGGAAAAGAAACTTATGCACAAGGCTTACTTTTTTAGTCAGGTCTGATTGCCTGTGTGTTAGCATTTCGTTCTTCATTCTAACTTCAAATCAAATTAAACATTGAACCAGTGAACCCACTTAGATTAATATGCAACCGAATATTTTGCATGTTTTTAGACTTTTGTGTCTGGGTTTTGTCTGAACACTTGCTCAGTCTCACGAAAAAGACAATTATGTTGGCTGCTGTTGGCTACAGTTATACACTGTAGCACCTTCTCATTCACAATTAGCGTTTACATTAAAACAACATAAAGACAAAGAGCAAAAGCCACATGGTGCATCACATAAACAGCTGTTAAACTACAGCACCTGGCAGCTTTGACTCAGGCACCAACCATGCAGAAATAGCCAAAAGTCATGAGCAGAGCGAACCGCCTTACCCACAACAACAGCAGCGGAACACACAGAACTTAAAATCTGAAACAAAATGGAGAACAAACACATAGAGACGTGTTTAGATGCTGTGCCCCACTTACTAATTGTGTCCTTAAGACCAAGGCCAGCTAAACCAGAAACAGAAAGATTGCAAGATGTGAGTGCTTTTTGTGAATTTAGATATATTCCTGAGCAAGCTGAGCCTCTCTATTGTACAATAATAAAAAATGTATAAGTGACTCATTGATAACACTGTGTAACACAGTTTTTGTTCCTAGTTGCTTATACTGTACCTTAAAAGTATATAAAATGGCCATTAATCCCCTCTCAAATTTTGCTTTTGTGACAAGGACATTGTTATTTTGAAATTTATTTATTTCATTATTTATTATTTATTTTCATTGAGAACATGCAATGATACTAGTTATACAAAAATGGTCACAAAAGATTTAGAAGTGTGTACTAATACAAAAATGAACACAAAAGATTTAGAAGTAAGTATTTTTGAGATTTACAATTATAATATATTGAAGAAGCCCCCAAATGTACTCTCGCAGCATGTGTTCATTATTGTGTGTAATTTACATTATTATATATTGTCCTAGGTACTGTTTAGGTGTTCAAAGTCTATTCTGAATCCTGGGTGAAGCACTTGCCTCATATAATATATATATATATATATATATATATATATAAAATACAATTTTAAATTATTTAAATACATAAATACATAAAACAAAGAGGGAAAAATAAGCGATAGTTTAAGTGTTTCAGGAAGAGATAGGTTTTTACCCATCGTTTGAAGATAGTCAGACTGTTTGGAAATCTAGAGGAAGTTCACTCCACCACCTCAGTGCCAGAATAAACAGGCCAAAGCTAATATTCACATTTCAGTTATCTTTGTATGAGTACTCTATAAGTATCTCACAACAGCTTTATATACAGGACCTCTTTGACAAACTAGTCCCTGACAAACCAGTTTGATTCTTACTAACATAGTTACTACTGAGTTGGCACTGAAATGGAAATGCTGGTGTATATGTGTGCACAAATTTTAACCAATATTTCCAATCCACTTCAGCTCTGTACATTTTGCTCAAGTGCAAGCCAGTATGTCCTGTTATGTTATATTATTGTGTCATACCTTTTTTATTTTTTACTTTTTTACATGTGTGTTTTTAAGTACACAACTTGAACACAAAAAATCTCACACTGACAATGAATAATGTACAACAATGTTCTGAGAGTGGCAAGGTGGCACAGTGGATAGTATCAGGTATCTCAGTTGGTCCTCAGTTCAGATTGCTTGAATGTCTGTGCATGGTCTCTATGTGTCTTTGCAGGATGTTTCAAGCTTCTCACGTTTCTTCCCACCTCCAAAAACACTGTTCTACTCCAGGGTGCAAAATAAAAGCATTAAATGCAGAGAATGCCACAGCCATCCGTGTGAAACCACGAGAGCAGTGAAACCACAGATCTCAGGGAGGAATGGATACCATACTCCCTTTTCCCCTGTAAAACAAAGTGATACTAGCCAGTTGCTGGCATCCATCATGAATGTGAAATATCATTACTGGAACACCATATCATTGTGCTAAATTGCACCTAGGTATCAATCTGTGCATGCTGCCCATGGTGACCCATCCACAGTAATAAACTGATTACTGATGATGGATGGATTGTGTAATCAGTATCTGCAGAGCAGCATCTGTATGTTGACATTCATTACACCAACATGGAGAACCAGAATACACACAAATTTTTATTTATTTATTTTTTACAGTCCTACTGTCTCATGAAACATGTCACTGTAATTGCTGTTGATCCAACTTTGACACCATCCTCATAGTCTATTAACACCAAGTAGTTACTTATTAGTTTACTTGTTAAAAATGAAGCGAGCTTTTATGAAAACAGTGCCGAAACGGTGTAGATTGGATAGGTCACTTATGCAGTGCAGACGTGCTGGAAGGCATGTTGTTTTGACGGTGAACTCTAGGTTAGCTGCCAACTTATCAGAGTTCACATAACAATGCGCAGGCTTGCCGTTTTAAGCCAAGTACAAGAACATCCTCAAACAATGAAAAATGCTAATCTTACTCAATGGAAAGGAGGTGCAGTAAAAGTGAAAAGCCCTCAGTACATCAGTAGAGTGTATTGTAATGTGTCAAGTTTGATAAGCAAGGTCCTGATAAATGTATATCTTACATCATGTGCAAGCAGCCAGTTGTAGTTTTGGCTGAGTATCAACCACTCAGGAAATTTACTAAGAATTTTTTTTCCTCTATCTTGATTTATTTTCCTTGTTGGTTTTGATTTATTTAACCTCTTGTTTGATCGCTACACCAGCATATACGTATTGCAATGTGGAAGTTTTAATCATATTATTGGCAGCATTTAATTAAAGATGTTGAAGAGATAAAAGCCAGCAGCCACTTTGACCTCAAAGTGTGAGCACAATGTCAGACGGTGTATAAAGGATAGATGGGGAGTCGGGAAAAGAAACAGATGCTACTGGCACCCTGCCATCTCAGTACAAACTGGAGCTATAAACTCACGGCATCTTGCACACTGGTTAAGGTACAGTATTTCTTTTTGACTCCCTTTTGACAGAATGGTGTAATAAGGATGTAGAAGATAAACATACATGGTTTTTAAATAATCATTAATAATCAGCTTAGAAAGAATCTTGATTCTTTTTGTAGATAAAACTATAGCTCGTAAATATGGTGACCAAGCAAGCAGAATATGCTCATGACCACAAAGTTAAAAACTTAAAAAGAAAACAAACAAAAAAAAGAAGAATCTACAAGCCAATTTCCATATAAAACCACATAACACATATCTGATACTACTGATGTACAGTTTCATGTAAAAACAAAGGCTTATCACACCAAATAAGGTATGTGTTTCAAGGCATGTTAACTTTATCATATTTCCTAACACATGCCTAAGACTTTTGCCCAGTACTATATGTTATTAAAATATGAGTAACTGTGGATTAAATGTGAGTTAAACTAAAACAGTTAATAACTTACGGACTAGATTACTGCTCTGGGGCTCTTCATTAAATGGCTTCTTGTCTCTTATCTGTCATTTGTTGGAGTGAAAAAGGCAACATCACTATTCTTTGGTGCAAACTAGGCATTTCAAATTACACTGCTCACACAATGTCCAAGAAAACTTTGGAACAAACACATTTATTTGGTGTTTACACTCACACATTCATTGTAAGATCAGCTTCACATGCAACTTGGCCATGATTAAACTATTTTTTCTATGACAACAGTTTCAGCAACAGGTTCTAAGAAGGATAGATGGTAACATCATAGAAATCACATGCCTACAATTTTATAAAACATTCACTGTAATAATTGTAATGATAGTGTTGTTATTAGGGAATAACAGTAGGCTCTATACAGAGTTGCGTTATGTTTGTATAGTGAGGAGTTTATCATTAATTAGTTTTGATAGATAGTGTATGTGATGGGTGGAGTTCGCCTAAAATAGAGGTATGTCTCAGTTTTGCGCGATTTTGGCCTTGGACTTGAACCTATTTTTCTTGTTCCTTATCAGCCAGCACCTCTGTCTTTAACTAAAATATGTCATCCTGAAGATGATGGTTGAAGACGATGAGACAGCACCTGTCAGAGTGTTGTTTGTCTTGAGGGACAAATTTTGGATAAAATTCTAAACAAATCTTTCTTTGAGCAAACTGTGGACATGTTTTCTTTATAGGAGAGCACGTTGAATAAATCAATATATTGGCATGATTATATTAACAACTATAATAAAATAGTGAATTAATTAATAAAAAGCCTACATACCATTCATAAGATTCTTAAGATGGCCATTAATTGATTAATTGATGCCCATTAATTGATGGCCATTGATTCATAAGATTGGTCTTAAAGACAAACACTTGCAATGGGCCAGATGCTACTAAAAGACACGTCTAACCACATGCATAATGCTTCTTTGAATATATATAACATTCCCAGTTTGATTATTGACATAACCTTTAAACTTAAGTTCACAAATCTGTATATGGCCCAGTGTTTGGAGGCAGTCTAATGACAAAGGTCCTACAATTTAAAATGTTGAAGCAATGTTTTAGGAGCATTTATAAATGTTACAGTGCTCAAGTATTTCTAAGTATAACTTTTCCACATTTTGTAGCGTTACAACCTGGAATTAAACTGGAATTAATTTTATTAATTAATTATAGAAAGAAAGAATTATATGTCATAGATCTATACAAAATAACCCTTAATGCTGTACTGGGGGGTGAGGTGGGGATGTAAATCTAGTTATCAAAATTCTATTAGTTATTTTTTATTATATATTATTTCACATTTACCAGCTCACTTCTGCTGAGGATGAGGATGGCTCCACATCAACAACCTAGAGAAGATGACTTTGGACTGCCACTGCCATGAACTTTTTGTTCACAAAACTTTCTGATTACACAATTCCACATTTTGACCATATAGTACACAGTTATAGAGGGTAAAGCTTTATAATCACACTATCTGGTGTCACCCAGATGAGGGTGGGTTCCCTTTTGAATCTGTTTCCTCTCACATTTCTGCCACTGTCACTTCTGGCTTGTTCTTTAAGGATACGTGTCAAATTATTTTATATATATATATATATATATATATATATATATATATATATATATATATATATATATATATATTTATGTAAAGCTTCTGAAATCAGCCATCATTTGACCCGCAAACTAAAAGAAACTAAACAGTTTTGTAACCAAAAGTTCCTATAACATTCTGCTACCTGCTAGGAGATATTCATTCGAGATTCACAACATTCAGAAAGCATTCTGCTAACCTAAAATTTTTAGCTGGGCTGTGCCTAGCAAAGTATCTGTGCAAATAATATTAACTGATTCCTCAAATAACCATGCATTTTTTCTTATATTATACCTTATATTTGAGTTCTTACCTGTTGCTGTTGACAAACCACTATGCAATACAACACACTTGCACACCATGCAATTTGCTAATGCAGCAGCAGGTTATTTCAGTTTAAAAGGCCTGACTTGCATTTCCGTTCCTGGCGCACTGACTTGGCAGAAGAGAACCAAGGGAAGTGGAGGACTCTATCTGTATTCACTTTAATTAATTATCAACAGTCTGCTGGCTGCAGGCTCTTCTGGAGGCTTGTGCAAGATCAGAACACACTAGCTCATATCCTGTGCCTGCAAAGTTTTCCCAACTGCAGCATGGAGACGGCAAACTCATTACCTTTTATGTCTGCCTGAGAGAACGGTGAAGAAGCATTGCAAATGGCGAAAGTCATGTAAGAAATTACATGTTATAAAACAAACCAGACTTTTTGTGCATGCCAGTTTTGAACAAAGAAGGAAAACAGTGAAAAAAGAAGCTCATGTAATGACTGTAAAGTAAACACTTCCTTTTTTCTTGTGGTTTGAACAACATTGGGAAAATTGGGTTATGCACTTGCTATTTGATTAGCAGTGTGGGTTCCAGTTTGAAGCACAAATTTTTATAGAGGAGGGGAAGGTCTTTAGGTCATATGCCAAAGCATATTAATAACAAATAGATAAAAAATAAAAAGGAACTGATTTAGAGGTTGTTTTGGGGAAGTAAAAAGGATGGAATTAAGAACTTCCATCCTTTACTTCCATAAAACAACTGCAGCTCTTACATGCCATTATTTAATATTGAATAGTGCTTGGGTGATGGAATTGCTATCCACCTAAAAGAAATGCAGAGGTATCATAATAAGGTTCCCCGATTACATCCCAGAGCATTTTGGTGATCTTCTTACACAAAAGCACACAATTAAACAAACCAGGTCTAGTAGGTTTGTTAAGTGGGTCACGTCACTCTGCTGAAATTCAGCTCTCAGGACTGGTTTTGGGGAACCCATATTTACAGGTACTAAAATGCAGTTCTATTTATTTAATCATACATCTGCCCAGAATGACCATATCCATAATATTCAGAAAAGTTCTACTCTAAATTTAAGTCATTCCAGTGTTAAGAAAACTTAACCACATATTAAAAATTATGCAGCTTGTTTTGGTGAGATTCCTGTTTAAAAGGGTTTTATTCAGTCTGTGCACTTCAGAAAACTGAGAATTTCTTCTATGGATTAGTTAATTATATTTGTTTAATTTGATTTCATTCTTGATGAAAGGAACATTGAATTGAAAGAAAATTTAACCTAGCATAAACAAACCAAGGGGCACGCTGGCTTAGTGGTTAGCACGTTTGCCTCACACCCCCATGGTTGGGGGTTCGATTCCCGCCTCCCCGGGGGGGGGGGGGGGGTGTGTGTGTGTGTGTGTCCTGTGTGTGTCCGTGTGTGTCCGTGTGTGTGTGTGTGTGGTTTTTCCGGGTGGGTTTTTGGTTTGTCCATGTGTGGGGGTGTGTGTGCCCTGTGATGGGTTGGCACTCCGTCCAGGGTGTATCCTGCTTTGATGCCCAATGACGCCTGAGATAGGCACAGGCTCCCTGTGACCTGAGAATAGTTTGGATAAGCAGTAGACAATGAATGAATAAACAAACCAAACACTTGCTTACAAGTTACAAATTTTCTTTTTTTTCACGATACCTCAGAAACACTTTTGCTGTTCATAATTTGCTTCCTTATATGTGACCTGAAGAATCAACAAGCTAAATGACTCCTGTTTTGAGCCATGAGAAATGATACAAGAATAAGTTGCATCACTGTTAAAACCACTTATCTTGTGTACTGCAAACACATGAAGTGGATAAGATAGACAATATGAAGTCAATTAAATGACAGTGATGTAACTGGCCTACTAATTTTTTATTATAACCATATGTCTTGGATCTCAGTGGACAAGTGATCATGGACCTTTCTCCCTCTCTCTCTGTGTCTTTCGTTTGTTTTCTCCTAAAACAAATGTCGCTGAGGAGATGTGCTAGTGATAAGGTTGTGACTTGTAGTGGAGCTTACACAATAATTGTAATGCTTATAGCTGGGTTTTTGAGGACTCTTTGAAAACTCAGAGATAACACCAGAAGTGAAGAAGACAAAAGGTTTATTGTACAACAAATTATTAAATATACTGTTTTCAGGGTGAAGGTTCTTCAGAGTCTCAACCTGTGCAGGTGGTAACAGCAGTGGTCTAAACACAGGATACAGAGTTTAGTGGAGGTTTTCAGAACGTGGCAGATTCTCTCTCTAACTATGGTACTCACTCGTCAGTATCTTGGTGAGTGAATTCAGAAAACAGTAGTGAAAATCGCACTGGAGCTGAGGTCAGGTGAGTGGGTTCTGAGGAGATACATGATGGCAGACAGGTGAAATGGGTATGGAGGCTCCCAAGATGGCGGACAGGAGAGTATTATATATATATATATATATATATAGTGATAGCAAATGGTATAAACAAAGAGGCAGGCAGACAGCCAGACAGAATTCAGGTCCGATAATTCAGGAAGGGGTCGGAACCAGGCTATCGGTATGAAATCAGGATCCAAGCCTTAGTCCATAAACAGTTCCAGGGTCTTTCAGGTACTCACGGCTGGCAGAGATCGGGCAGACGACAAGTCAGAAAACATAGCGGGGGTCAAAAGCACACAGGATTACAGGTCAGGCACAGGTTCAGGTTCGGGTTCGGGTTCGGGTTCGGGTTTGGGTTCGGGTTTGGGCTTGGGTTTACAGGTCCAGGTGGCTTGAAGGTGTTGGCTATCTGGTACAAAGCACAATCTGGCAGAGTAACAGGTCCAGAGTAGCTGCTTATATGGGAGAGAGGACACACAGGTGAATGTCATCAGGCAATTAGTGCAGCAGAGTGAGTAGACAGGTGAGGCAGGGGGAGAGAGAGTGCAGGTGAAGTCCAGGAACTGGAGTGCTGGATCCAGGTGAGGCAGCGGAGCTGGAGACCGTGAAAGAATCCTTCTTAACTCATAATTAAATAGGTTTTTTAAAAAGCATATTCTAAAAGCCATTGATATATATCAGCTAGCCTATTATATATGATGATATATGTTCATCAGAGAGATAGCTTCTTGTAGAGTTCCTGGAATTATAGAGCTGACAATAATGAGGGCAATAATGACAATAGTGGGGATAGCTGGCATAACTCCCTTTAGACTGGCAATCAACCTTGGTGTATCCATGGCTTCTCAGGTAACAGTTCCCCTGCTGCCAGTTGTCTAGTGTCATAGATTGAGCACACACAAACTTTTGGGCATATTACTGGAGACTGGACCACCAACAGTTGTCTGTATTGGCTGAGTTGTTCTGGTTAACCCTGGATGACTCATGGCTATTGATGTGTGTGCTCAAGTGATGAGCTTAACCCTTGGCCGCTGGCATGTACACCTTCTCAAGTGGTTTGTTACTCTGCTTAGTGTCATCTGCAGCTGCTTTAGAGATTTCTTTGTCAATCAACAAGTGGATCAGAGCAACCAAGCAAGTGGGCTCAATAAAGGTGGTGGTCATATGTACTGGTATTGGGTCTTGAAGTTGGCATTATTATTCTTGGATTCAGTGTGTATAAGATAATAAATTAGAAGCGTGTGATAGGCTTAAAAGCTATTTTGTGTACATGCTATGCTATGTGTTGCATAAAGTGGTTGGTGTAGATCAACCCCTGACACATTCCAAAACCCTGAAAGCCAGTAAAATGCGATCAAAAAGGCCCCCCTATCCACCCCAACCCAGATGAGTCTTTTTGTCCAGGCTTTTACTCAAGATGTACTTGCAAGGTAGAGTGGTGTGTCAGAAACCCCTTCCACACAAAGCTTTCTTTGCAAGGGCTCTGAATCACACATGAACAGGTGCTTTGGTGCTTTGAATAATGGCAGTGGTATGTCTGCCCACTCATACTACTTGTGGTCTGCCTGCCAGGAACCTGGAGATCTACTGACACTGGGATGGGCTCAGTGTCAGGTCAGGCCCTCCTGCCCCAGTCATTATACAATGTATGAACATTAAGGTAATACAGACTATACATGGTTGTTCATTTAGGTGACAGGTTAGGAGAGGATGTAAGCTTGGACAGCTTGTACAAGAAGAGACAGATCCAACTTTAGTCCTTGTGGAAGGCTGAGACCCTTTGGTGCATACAGGAACCAGCAGCAGATTCTATAAATCTGTTTTTTTAAAAAGTGTTATCTTTTACACTGCTGTACTCTACTGCATTAACAGAACAATAAGAACATTAGTAGTTTTTTCTCAGTCCTATGACTGTTCTCTAAATGTACATGTATCATTTTAACCATTAATATTTTAAAGTAAGCATAGTCTCCTAATCTGCTGATCAGATTTCTTCAAAATCCAAATTCGTCACAGCCACACCATTCCAAAATATTGTGCAACACTTTCAGTTTTAATGTGTATGATTCTGGGAATTAATATGGAATTTCAGAGCTCACTGGTGATGTCCTTATTTCCTCATACTGCTAGTTTGAGACCACACACTCACCACATGCCCCAAAAGGACATCCAAGTTCATTGCTTCATAGGCAATGAATTATGTCTCCTGCAGACATAAAGCACACACACACTTAATGAATGAAAAATTGGAGGCTGCATCATTTTTGAGTCTTTTGTGTCATTTGAGCTGTTAGTGGCTAATAAAATGTATTCTTGGTGTACTCTTTGGTAGAAAATCTCCTCAGTATTACTCTACACAGCTGGAACAATGCTATGCAAATTTTTGCATATAAAGGGTAAGTATTTAATAGCTAATAATGGTGATGGAGGTATGTTTCTTGACAGTAATTAGTAATCTATTTATCATAATAAAAAAATATAATGAATGATAATTTGTAATAAAATTATTAAGTTATTAAAAAATTAAAATAATTTTTTAAACAAACATCAATTAATCCAATGGATATATGTAAAATATACCAAGTGAAATTAATGAAGGTTCAGAGTTCTTCAATAGTAGCTCGGCTTCGGTTTTGATGTGAGAGACAGCAAACACAAGATATGTTTAGTAAAATATAATTTACTGAGCACCAATCAATAGTCATGTTTGATTTTTAAAAGAATGCCATAATAGGTGTGTGTGTGTGTGTGTGTGTGTGTGTGTGTGTGTGTGTGTGTGTGTGAGTGAAAGGGAGAGAGACATTACTTCTGTGTGGATGCCGGCTCCACCTGAAAGCTTGTATGTCCATGTGAGCTGGGCTTATGAAAATGAACAGAGGGGAGGTCTAAGTCTCCATGTGTGATGGATGGCCAGGAATAGAAACTATAAAAATAGTTCAGCTGTGTGGACAAAAATGTTTCAAACTACAGTAGCATATGCAAAAATAAGGGTGGAGAGAGAGAGAGAGAGAGAGAGAGAGAGAATGTGAGAGATGGGAGCTTCACAATATTAAAATATTAAAATAAGGCAGTTTACACTTGTTTGTGCACTTTGAATGAAAGAGTGGTGCAGTTTTGTCCTCACACAGTTTGCAGACTATATCATTGATCATGATGAATGTTCGCAATCAACAGAGATGTCAAGTTTAATGATTAACTAAAGTGATGTATCAGGTTGCATTCTTTGAAAAGTTTAAGAGTATAATGAATGGACGCTAGCTGTCTGTTATTGTGTGGTACTTACATAGAACAGCAGCCAAGTGCGAGTTTTTTCAGTTTCTTGATTTTTCTGGATGCCACTGCACATGCATTTGCAATAAAATTTGTATACTGTAAAAAAAAACTGTATACTGTAAACAATTTCATTAAATTTACGCTAAAAACTGGCAGTTGTGGTTGCCAGATATTTACTGTAAAAAATATGCTAGTACTGTATTATAATGATATTAAATAGTTCCCTGCATGGATATTTTATGTTGAAAGACTGTTGTTATTTACAGTAAACTTATAGTTTATTTACAAAAATGTGACTTAAATATGGTAGTGTAGAAAAATTGAAGGGTGGATTTTTTCTTTAAGATTACAGCCAACAGCCAGTAATTTCTTTAAATAAACAGTGATTAAATTACTACAGACTAATGCAAACAAACTTATCAAATCTCTTAATACTAAATATATTGAAAGAAAGATCTGGATAATGTCTGAGTTAATGAGTGTAAAATGAATACTTAAAAAAAAATGCACTGATATGACCTACAGTTTACTTGGTAATGAGATTTCTTCATCATATGTTTATTCCTTATAATTACAATAAAGCAATATATTTTTTATATAAAGCAAATATTTTGCGGTACACCATAAAGGTTCATCAAGATCTAAAACACGGTTATCAAACTTGTCAAAATGTTCACAATTATCACAATGTTCATACCTTCATACATTGGTTTCAAATTCAGTCACTGGTATGGCAGCCAATGATGTCAAGGAAGTAAAAGTGCTGCAAGATTTCCACCCTCTTGGTTTCTGAGCCCGGTGAATGTGGGGCCACTTTGAGAAGCTCCCCATTAAAAAGTTACTGAAACTCAAAAAATTTCCCTCAAATAAAAGATTATTGTTAATATCCATATGCGGTCAATTACATTTGGTGTCAGACCTCATCACATCACCCTTTCCTTAATTATTTATTTACAACAAAATGCCCTGTTGTGATTTATTCCTTTAGCAAGGCTTACACTGTACAACAAGAGAAAACTGCAAACACAAACATGCTAGTGATGCAAATGCTCACATTATGAGACTGCATAGTCAATGCCATTGATGCAAGTTGAAAATTCTGAGAAGAAAAAAGAAACTGGAAACAATTGCTACTATTGATGTTGCGTACATTTCCTGGGTGTTTTGTGATCTTTCTGTGTATCATAATAGCAGATTATGATACACACCACCCCACTGCTTTGTTCCTTCCACTGGCTTCCAGTAGCTGCACACATCAGATTCAAAGCACTGATGCTTGCCTACAAAGCCAAGAATGGACCAGCACCCTCTTACCTTAAAGCTCTTATTATTCCTCACACTGCACCACCCTCCCTGGTTCCACATCTCTCAGGGTACAAGGTAGGTATACATCTCAACTCTTCCCTGTTCTGGCACCGAGGTGGTGGAATGACCTTCCCCTAGATGTACGTACAGCTAAGTCACTGGCTGTCTTCAAACAACAGATGAAGACCTACCTCTTCCTGAAGCACTTAAACTAGTTCTTATTTTCCCTGTTTGTTTTATGTATTGTATGTTGACAAACAAACAAACAAACAAAAAATAAAATTAGGATTCCATCAGTTTTAGACTTCAAAGCATGTCACTCTGGATAAGAGTGTCTGGCAAATGCCAGAAATGTAAATGTAGATTAATAATATCAGAATGTCAGGTGCTGACTGAAAGAAACATTTTAGTTTTTTCCTTAGTTTAAAACCCTAACACAAAATTTTAATGCAACTTGTGTTTTTTGTTGTGTTCATGTTCATTAGATGAGACGTCAGCAAAGATATCAAACAAAGGTATAGCTCCTTTTTTCATTAGCAGTGTAATGATATTTGCCTCCCATTTCTGCTTCACATTACTGCCAATATTCTATTTCCTTCGCTCTCAAAGCTGCAACCTGCAGTCAGTCACGTATTCCTCTCTCCCTTAGGGGACTTCTGGACATGTATGTTGCTCAAACTGTATGACTTGGCAGTGTACTTAAACTAAACAGCACTGTTGTAGTGTGTGTATGTATATATGTAGGACACACACACTCACACAGAAACACATACGTATACAAATATACATATACATGTACAGTGTGTGTGTGTGTGTGTGTATGTGTGTGTGTATAGTATCAGCATGTAACCCGAGTTGAACAACAGATCTCAGGGGTGGATTACACTTCACTGCTACAATTCCCCCTTTTTGTCTTCAGACCCTCATTACACTCCAGTAAAAGCTCTTTCTTACCTCCCTGTGTGTAAAGGGACCAATATGTCCACAGCAATGGAGCCCCAGTGACTGAAACCTAGACCTCTGAATTGCAGCTCTGTTTGGTTTGGGAACCTTCCCTTCACTGAAAAGAGAATGTCCTCCCCCCATATCTGTGCTGAACTCTCACGCTCTCTACTTTCTGTTCCCTTAGTACTAGCTGTGAGAGAAAAAGAAGCAGCCCTCATTTTTGCCACATATACATTACAGCAAAGTGAAAATCTCTTGTTGGTGCTGAGGCTTGAACCCTGGCCTTCTGATCAACAACCCAGAGCCTTAACCACTTGAGCACACCACTAACAGCAATATGTGCTGCATAGGTTTGTATACAAGACAATATAGCTATTTATAGCAGTACAAATATACAGTATACAACTATACAGTTTATGAAGAATATGAGGCAGTTTAGTCTCTGCCCAACATGAAAGTGTAATTATTAAATATTAATTAAAATAATAAATAAATCAAAATAGGCAACTTGGTGTTTATTAGTGAATTGCACTCCCTTGCTCATTGGCCAGAATAGTTGGTACGATTATTGAAGGCATTTCATTCAGTGACTCTAAAGAGCAACTGTTTTACAGGAATTGCTTTTAATCCATTCATCCATCCATTTTCTGAGCCTGGAGGCTATCTCTGGGGACTCCGGAAACAAGGTGAGGGCCACCCTGGACAGGGTCTATAGTGTGTGTCCAGTAGAGCCTTGCCATAGACTGGAACCTCAAAGCACCTGGAGAACTTGCAAAGTCCACACACATGCAGGAGGCAGGAATCTGACCCTGCTTCCATTGAAATGGACATCACATATTTTTTTCTATAGACTAATAAAAATGTTTATGTAATTTGAAAAATGTCAGGTCACTGATTAGCCTGTAATTGACCAATTACAATAAACTTATCACCTTAATCTGAGAAAGCTTCAGGAATTACACAATTCACACAATCACAGCCATGGCTCACCTATTAGACAACGCAGGACTAAGCAACTTTTACTTTTTAAATACTATCGTATGTCCATGTTAGCTTCACAGTTTGCACTATTAAATAATTCTAACACAATCAACTGATAATATGCAATGTAAATTTGAAGACAATTAAAAGTTAAAGAGGTCTTTAAGGTGTTAAGAGTCATCATATATTAATGTTCCTTATAATTCTTCTCTAACTATTATTACTCATTTGATTCTGTTTAACAATCTGCCATTTAGGAAATAATACAATCAGTTTGATCTCTTTCAAAAAACATAAATTATTGTTTATGCTGATGTCTACTGAGTGCCATTAACAAATACTGTCTAGCTGTCTCTTTCTAAGCTGTTTCAGTAAATGATTCAGGTTCAGAATTTACTTGTGGATTGTAGTCTAAGTAATTATCTGTTAAATGCCTTTTAATGAGGCTTTTCGGAAACATCAGCAAAGCAGACTAAAATATACATTCACCTTCATACCTTCAGTAAGTTTGTTAATTATATGATAAGTCATTTTATTATTAGTTATTTAATTATTAAGATTTAGAATAAATAAGATAATTATGGAGATTTTTTTCTATTGAAATGCAATGGGTAAAAATCAAATGTCTTAAATGAAAGTCTTAAGTACAGAACTTTCAAGCATACATTTTTCTTTCACTTGTGAACATATAAAAAGTTTTAAAATTTTACTGTAACACTTGATTTCCACCTCATTGTTTTTGGTAATATGCAGTTATAACCTTGAAGCTCTGTGTTGATTGAATTTTGATTAAATGAATGAATGAATGTTCTTATTCAAAGGAAATCTGTATCCTGGATCCTGTGTTAGGAACATTTTGCACATATGATCTGGCTTTCCAGGCTACATTCCATACATTACCTATTATGTTATCGGGTTAATTTGTTTTTCCTGTACATTCCTAACACTGATTTTACATAAACTGCAAAAACTTAACATTACTTATCCTCATATTCAATTTTTTTCAATTCAATTTATTTGTATAGAACTTTTTACAATGGTCTCAAAGCAGCTTTACAAAAATAGAGAAACAGAAAGGAGAGGGAAAAAAGAATCATTAAATTATTAAACTATTTTATCCCTAAGCCTGCGGTGACGGTGGCAAGGAAAAAGTCCCTGTGATGATATGAGGAAGAAACCTTGAGAGGAACCAGACTCCAAAGGGAACCCATCCTCATTTGGGTGACACTGGACAGTAAATAATGTAAATGAAAATAGTGTTCTTTCTACAACAGCAACCAAGGGCCCATGAGGAACTATTAGGTCAATGTAGTTACTGAGTTCATTATAGACACTAATTCCTTGCTGTCAAAAGCTGACAGATGTAACAGCAGATCGGTGACGGTGTTATAGTCCCCAAGTGGCTCTGTCCATGGCTTTCTCCTGAACACAGGCTGTCCACACAAAATCCATCCACAGCATCAGTGAGCACCACCAAGCGACGAGACTCTGAGCAAGGGTAGAGCCAGTGGTCACACTGGAAACTCAGAATACTGGGAGCTCGGGAGTGTGGGATGTATAGCTCGACAGAGAAAGAAAACAGAGGGGAGAGAGAGAGAGAGAGAGAGAGAGAGAGAGAGAGAGAGAGAGAGAGAGAGAGAGAGATAAAATATGCTTGTGAGCATGTGATGTTTAAAGACAATGTAGATTATGTGTAAAGTGCAGGCACGGACTCCGGCAGAACTAGCTATGACAGCATAACTGAAAGGGAGAACCAGAAGGTCACAGACATGAAGGCTTCCCGCGACATAAAGCGTCCAACCACTTCACAATCAGCTAACCTGAGTGACTTGCAAGGGTGGAAAGGCGAAAGCATCCAAACATCCCAGTACACCAAACACTCTATGCCCCATGAACCTTCCAGATCTGCTCCTTTACCTAAGAAAAAACTATACATTGAAGGCTTGACTAAACAAATGTGTCTTCAGCCTAGACTTAAACATTGAGACTGTGTCTGAATCCCGAACACTAATTGGAAGACTGTTCCATAACTGTGGGTCTTTGTAAGAAAAAGCTATGCCCCCTGCTGTAGCCTTTGCTACATTTAAAGGTACTACCAAATAACCTGCACCTTTTGATCGCTGTAGGTGTGGCGGATCATAAATAACCAAAAGATCGCTCAGGTACTGTGGCATGAGATCATTTAGTGCTTTATAGGTTAGTAACAGTATTTTGTAATTAATGCAGAATTTGACTGGGAGCCAGTGTAGTGTGGCTAAGATAGGAGTGATGTGTTCATATCTTCTGGTTCTAGTTAGGACTCTAGCTGTTGTGTTCTGGACTAACTGGAGCTTGTTTATGCTCCTACTGGAACATCCAGACAGTAAGGCATTACAATAATCCAACCTAGAGGTAACAAAAGCATGAACTAGTTTTTCTGCATCATGAAGTGACATCATATTTCTTATCTTAGCAATATTTCTAAGATGGAAGAAGGCTACCCTAGTGATATTATCTACATGAGCTTCAAATGAAAGACAAAAGTCAATAATCACACCAAGATCTTTTACTGCTGGACAATGCGAAACAGAAAGACCATCCACAGTTATTCTGTAATCAGAAAGCTTACTTCTAACTGCATGTGGTCCTAGTACAAGCACCTCTGTCTTGTCAGAGTTAAGCAGGAGGAAGTTACTAAGCATCCACTGTCTAATGTCCTTTACACATTCTTCAATCTTAATAAGCTGGTGTATCTCATCTGACTTAGCTGAAACATATAGCTGTGTGTCATCTGAATAACAGTGGAAGCTGATACCATGTTTACGAATAATTGCACCAAGGGCTAGCATATGTAAGGAGAAAAGCAGTGGGCCTAAGACAGAACCTTGTGGAACACCGAACATAACCTTAGTATGCATAGAGAAGTCACCATTTAGATCTACAAACTGATAACAATCTGTCAAATAAGACCTGAGCCAGGGTGAGGGCTGTTCCTTTAAGACCAACAACATGTTCTAGCCTATCAAGTAGAGTAGTGTGGTCAATGGTATAAAAAGCTGCACTTAGATTGAGTAACACCAGTATGGAGACACAACCCTGATCAGAAGCCAGTAACAGGTAATTTACCACTTTAACCAGTGCTGTCTCTGTGCTATGATAAGCCCTAAATCCTGACTGATACATTTCATGAATGTTATTCCATTGTAGGTATGAACATAACTGCTGTGCTACAGCCTTTTCTAGGATCTTGGAGATAAAGGGCAGGTTTGATATTGGCCTATAGTTGGACAGCTGACAGGCGTCAAGGTCCGTTTTTTTAATCAGGGGTTTGATAACTGCTAGCTTAAATGACTTAAGTACATAGCCAGTGCTAAGGGAAGAATTTATAATTTTTAGAAGGGGTTCGGTAGCTATTGGTAATGTCTGTTTAAGGAAAGATGTGGGTAAAGGATCTAGAATGCAGGTTGAAAGTTTTGAAGATGAAATTAAGGAAACTAGATCAGGCTCTTGAAGGAGAGTAAAGCATTATAATCTCTGATCAGAAATAGTTATATTTTCTAAAGGATTATCTATCGAATAATTTGGTTTTAAATGAATAGTCTGAATTTTTTGCCTGATATTATCAATCTTTCCATTGAAAAAATTCATGAAGTCATTGCTGCTGCATAAAGAAGGTATGTGCTTTTCTACAGTGGTTTTACTCCTAGTTAGTTTTGCTACAGTACTAAATAAAAATTTAGGATTGTTTTTGTTATCTTCGAATTAAGCAGAGAGGTACGCTGATCTAGCAGTACTAAGAGAATTTTTGTAGCTCAGAAGGCTTTCCTTCCACGCTAACTGAAATACTACCAATTTAGTTTGACGCCATTTGCGTTCTAGTTTCCTAGCTGATTGTTTTAAAGCTTGTGTGTGGTCATTGTACCAGAGTGCTAGTTTATTCTCTTTAATTATTTTTCTTTTGAGTGGAGCTACATTATCCAGTGTGTTGTGAAACACTGACTCCAGGCAATCAGTCTCCTGATCAAGTTCTGTGGGGTCAGACGGTGAACCAATCATGCGTGATAATTCTGGGAGACTATTGGTAAATCTCTCTGCAGTAGCAGACGTAAATGTACGCTTAATACAGAGACGTTGCAAATTGCTCATCTCGTGTCTAAGACGTATTTTAAATGAAGCAAGATAGTGATCTGAGATAGTTTCCGACTGTGGAATAGTAACTATGTTTTCAATATTTAAGCCAAATGTTAGAATAATATCCAGAATGTGACCTCCATTATGAGTGGGTCCTATTACATTACAACACCTACTGAATCTAAGATGGATACAACTGCTGTTCTTAGAGGGTCTTCTGACTTATCAAAATGAATGTTGAAATCTCCTACAATTAATGCTCTGTCAAAAGAAACAACAAGGTTTGAGATGAAATCTGCAAATTCACTGAGAAATTCAGAATATGGCCCTGGAGGTCTGTAAATAACAATTAGTGGAATCGACTCTGTGAACTTATCGTTTGTGGCTACATAAGTTAAGTTAGTATAAAGAACTTCAAATGTGTTAAATTGATGTCCAGGTTTTTGTACTGCGCCTAGCTTATCATCATGAGTAACTGTGACACCTCCTCCCCTGCCTGTTAAACGTGGTTGATGTATATAACTATAACCAGGCGGACAAGCTTCATTTAATGCTACATACTCGTTTGGTTTAATCCATGTTTCTGTTTAACACAGAACACTAAACTCCTGATCAGTAATCAGTTCATTAATAATAAGTGATTTAGAGGAAAGAGATCTAATATTTAAGTCCTAGCTTCAGATCGAAGGTGCTGGCTGTGCATATGATCTAGTTTTATGTTAATCAGTTTACTAAAACTAAAAATTTTCTATTTGTTAAAACATTTTTTTTTAAAGCTCGGGGAACAGACACAGTCTCAATGTTATGAACCCAGAGTGACGACTCATTGCAGCTAGCAGACGGTGGGATTAGCCTGGGTGTCTGCTCCCTGGCCCTGGCTCTGGATTGTCACCGATTAACTAGATCTGCTCTAAGACTTTGTGCTATGCTGCAAGAAATGAGAGCAGCACCTTCCCGAGTGGGATGGATACCCATTCGCCCCGCTGTGAGGGCTCTAATGCTGGATTTGGGGGGGTTATTAACTCCACCTAAGGCATCCAGACTTCCCCCTACAGACATTACACTATTCTCACTATCATATAAGTCCGTGCTTTTTTGTATTGGACTAAGATATTGGCTACAGCAGTAGCATTGGCAAAGAATTTTAATGACAGGAGGTTTTGAGAGTTGGAGCTGATTCTTCCATATAAGCTGATTTATACATTATGTCATGTATCATGCTTGCAATTCTACTTTTTACCTGTGTTGAGCTTGTTGTGAGTTTAAGCATCAATAAATAAGGTTGCTTAGTTAGAATTAGCTCTCCTCAGATATTGTTGTCAAACCCACACCTAAAACATTTGCTGCATATTGATATTAGGGTTACCAGAATATTGTGTTAGTTTTTAATGTGTGAGGTTTGATAAATCAGATAAAAATAACACCCTGAGTTACTGTATATGACTTCAATGTTTTAAAAATACAATGATACTTAGTATGTGATTGTGTTGTCCACTGTTTCATGATTCTTATAAGCTCTCATAAATCTTGGGTTCCAAGCTCTCATAAATCTTGTGCCTTGGGTTATGATCCTTCTCTTCACGGAAACTCCCTCATCATCAACCACTGAATCTGCTTTCCTGTTTTACTACTAATATCCCAAGACTGTCTGAAATACAAAAGAAACTTTTTAAAAATGTTGATTTTAGCTTTATTGACTTGTGATCCAGTGATCTTACACAGTGAAAACTGTATTTTAGTGCAGTACACATCCATTTTTTTTTTATAGAGGGGAAAGCTCACATGCACATTCTGCTATCCTGGTACGTCTCCTGTGAAGAACAGACCTTACTAAGTTGGAAAACATAATACTATGGATCATAAAAAGTAGCTGATATATCTTTTTTTGGTGTTGATGTTAGGTCAGTCTCAGGAGAAGGAGTAAGATGAGAATGTGTAAAATTTGAGTCAGAGTTTGTCAGCTTAAGTGTTTTCACAGCTGCTTTCTGAGAAACAGATCTACACAATTCTTCACTGAGTAATTCCTGATCAAAAATACTTTAAATCTAAAGTATCAAAAATGATCAAAGATTAAATCTAAAAAATAAATAGAAACATTTTCACACATTTTAATTATCTTATCAGTATTGGTTTGCTAGTATATCTATAAAAGTGAAAAAAAGCTAAAAAGTAATTGATTTAGTGATTTATTCAGTTTCAGTATTTTAAAATATTTTAAATCATGTGAGAACTTTTTATTTCAACCTCAATGTGAGATATCAACTTAGAAATATTAAAAGAAAAACAATATGAAGAATATGTGGATGTGGCTATGTGCAGAATGAACCAATCATATACAATCTCATGTTCAAATGGAGTTATTAGACAGTTTTAATCAACTAGTCCATTTATTTTAACCAAAATCATGCAGAACATCTGTACACTCATTTATGTAGTTATCTAATTAGCTAATCATGTGACACTAGCACAATGCAAAACATTATGCAGATACAGGTCGAGAGCATCAGTTAATGTTCACATCAAACATCAGAATTAATAAAATGTGTGATCTCTGTGACTTTGATTGTGGCATGGATGTTGGTATCAAATGGGCTAGTTTGAGTATTTCAGAAACTGCTGATCTGGAACTCTAGCGTTTACACAGAATAGTGTGAAAACCAAAAAAAAAAAAAAGAAAACAAAAAAATCACCTGGTCTTTTTTCAGCCGTGTTGGATTTGGGTGAACATGTGCTCATGATAGCTTTAGATTCTTGTTCTGGGCTGACAGAGTGATTAGATTTATTATATAGAGAGTATATTATATATATAGTAGACTCCTTGTCATCTCAAATCAATCTAGTCATTTTCATCTGTTCTCTTGTTTTTCACTATATTCTGTGTAAATCCTAGGGTGATTAATTCATAGGAAATCAGCAGTTTATGAAATAATCGAAACAGCCCAATTGATACCAACAACCATTAAACTTAAAGAAATCACATTTTGCCCTGTTCTGATGTTTGATGTGAACATTATCTGAAGCTCTTTACCTCTATCTGTATGAAATGAAACTGAACGCCTGGTTTTAGACCACAATAATTTATTTGATGGATTCAGCCAATACAACATCAATTCATCTTGGGAATGACAGCTACAAGTACTGTGCAGTGGCCAGGGGGATTTTGAGCCATTCCTCTTAGGGAACTGTACATGATGCTGGTGGGGAAAAACATTTCCTGACTCACCCCACCAAAATATCCCAAAGTTTCTCAATAATATTCAGATATTTTGAAAGAGCAAGTCATGGGAGATTGTCACATTTGCTGTGTGTATTGGTGCATTATCATCCTGGTACATGACATCACCTTCAGGATACAATGTTTAAACCACTGGGTGCACATGGTCCTCTAAAATGGTTTGGTAGTCCACTGGCAGCGACACACAAAAAAAGACCAAACCATCTCTGATCCACTCCTGTGCTTCACTCTGGGCACACAACGGTCCAGGTGGTATGCTTCTTTGGGGATTCTCTACACCTTAACTCTCCCTGATGTGGCAAAGACAAAACCTTTCTAAGAGTAAAGAGCAGTGCACCAAAGACCCAGCACTAGACAGCTACAAGTTCTAATATTTTCAGCCAAGAATGAAAAGCAGTACATGTATTGACCTGTATTGCTCTCCGTTTTACTGCACATAAATCTCCCTGTTAATTTGGCATGCTAGGTATGCTTTCTTGTGTCCTTTCTGAACTAGGCAGTCACTTCAAGGAACTATAAAAAAAGGTTCGACAAAGCTGAATGTTTCTTTTGGCAACCTGCAGATCCTCTATGATGCAGAGCAGCAGTGGTGGGTTACAGGAGACTAAGGCTATTTATTTTTACTGGCAATGTGTCTTATAGCTACATTGGAGGTGGCATGCTGTTCAGGACTATATATCTTACCCCCTAGCAGCCTGAAAGCGAAAGAGAAAAACGAGTTTGTGGGAAGAAATGGAAGAAGAGAGGGGAATTGAGAAGGTAACAAGGACCTTCACTACCGGGGAGTCAGCCAAAGTGCAAAGCTGCTTTAATGGCTTCCCCTTTGCTGCATGTTTTTAGCGTAAAGAGTTGCACTAGACACCCTGTCTCCTGTTATTGCAATGCTAAATTTGTATGATGGTGTGAAACATGGAAGGCAAACATACATGCGTGTGTGCATATTGAACATATGCCTTTCCCCTATGACCAGTGGAATCATTAGCCAGGCTGTGTCACCAGAAGTTCCTTGCCTCCACTGATACTGCAATACAGATATGATTATATAATTCTAGTACCAACTGTGTAGGACAGCACAGTGGTGCAGTGGGACGCAGTGCCACCTCACAGATCCAGGGTCCCTGGTTTGAGCCCCATGCATGATCATGTGTGTTTCTCCTAGGTTGTTGGGTTTCCACTGGCTGTCTTAAAACATGCAGAAAGACAGGTTGGCTATATCAGTTTTTCTCAATCAGGGCTCCACAGACTTCTTGTAGTCCATGGCATACTTAGGGAGTTAGTGGTCTTGTTTCTAAAAAAGACTTAAAGTTTGTATGTATGTGGTGTTTTTGTAAAATATTTCATAATATACTTTGAATATTTTTTTAGGCCCATTAAATTTCAGAAATGTGACAGTTACTATAACATATGGTGATGGATCACTGATGGCCACTGGTGCTATTTCGAAGCTGTTCCAAGAACTCATTTGAAATTTTATGGCATCAAGGATTCGGTTAAACATCAGGATGTTTTAGCACAAAAAAGGTTGCCTCAGCAGGACAACATCAAAGGGCCATTTAAGTAAAATGACTTGGCTGAACCTTCATGTCAAAAACCTTAGGCGAAAAAGTAGACACCAGTTATTGGAATCAGACTAAATGTGCAGGAAATTCACAGGATCAACACTGCAACACTGACAGTCAACAATGTGGAGCTCTCCCAAGTGCATGAGAACTACCTAAAGCTTGCAGCATCCGCTGAGTGACCTCATGTATCAACATGCTGAAACCGCTACCAGATGCTACTGAGTGGAGAGCTGACTTGTCCAAAAAAGACTTAGGACTTGACTTAGGACTAAATTTGAAGCATTCGTACATTTACAGGTACAGTATGAGGTGGGTACTTTCAGAGTCACAATATAAATTGTATGAGAGAAAAACAGAGTGAATACAAGGACCGAGAGATCTGAAAAACTGTAGACAATACATACGTACAAATAGCATATTAAAAGAAAAAAAAAAATACTCTGTTGTATGGTGGGTGGGGTGTGCCATTTTTTCAGCATAGTTTGGGTCCATTGTCCCATAATGATAAACATATTTATTCTATTGAAAGTTCAGTACAATTCAATTCAATTAAAAAAATCAAAGTTTAAAATTTGAATTCATATTTATCCCTAATGAGCAAGCCAGAGGCAATGGTTGCAAAGAAAAACACCCTGAGATGATATGAGGAAGAAACCTTCAGAGGAACCAGACTCTAAAGGAAACCCATCCTCATCTGGGTAACACCGGAGAGTCTTCTTCTTCTTCTTTTGGATTTTCCCTTCAGGGGTCGCCACAGCGAATCATCTCTCTCCACCTATCCCTATCTTCTGCATCCTCAACACTTGCACCCACTAGCTTCATATCCTCATTAATTCCATCCATATACCTCCTCATTGGCCTTCCTCTTTGCCGCCTGCCTGGCAGCTCCATGTCCAACATTCTCCTACCAATATACTCATTCTCCCTCCTCTGAACATGTCCAAACCATCTTAATCTGGCCTCCCTAACTTTGTCCCCCAAACGTCCAACATGAGCTGTCCCTCTGATGTACTCGTTCCTAATCCTGTCCAACCTTGTCACTCCCAAAGAGAACCTCAACATCTTCAGCTCTGCTACCTCTAGCTCTGACTCCTGTCTCTTCCTCAGTGACACTGTCTCTAAACCATACAGCATGGCCGGTCTCACCACTGTCCTGTACACCTTCCCCTTGATTCTCGCTGATATTTTCCTATCACACAGAACTCCCGACACCTTTCTCCACCCATTCCAACCTGCCTGCACTCGCTTCTTTACCTCTTTCCCACACTCTCCATTACTCTGGACTGTTGACCCCAAGTACTTAAACTCCTGTACCTTCTTCACATCTTCACCCTGTAACCTTATAACACCGGAGAGTGCGATTATAAATAATTTCCCTGCTAGATCTGTGTATAGTCAAGTGCAATTGTGTAAACAGGAGCTTTTGAGCAACTTATAAATATGAGCATCAGTTAAAATATGGAATCATTATAGTTTTTACATAAATTACTTAATGTTAAAGCCTGGGCATTGGTGGCTCAGTGGTAGGTTTCTCACCTATCATGCGGAAGGCCTGGGTTCAATTTCCAGCCACTGGATGCAGTGCTGGTCCCAAGCCCGGAAAAATGGGAGGGTTGCGTCAGGAAGGGCATCTGGCGTAAAACATTAGCCAAGTTGTTGTGCGGACCACTTGCTGTGGCGACCCCGAATAGGGAGCAGCTGAAAGCCATCAAATGTTCGAAAAGTGCAAAACCGTCTGCAGCAGTTCAAAGCCACCTCACTGATATCCAAGTGTATCCAAAAAGTTGGGGGTTTTGGACTGATAGCATTTTATTACTACAGCACTCTTCACCATCATCATCATCGTCACCATCATCATCATCATCATCATCATCAAAACACCAAGTTAGGGAATAGCTTTTGAAATAATTGTATTCTTGTATAGTGGTACAGACTTGTAGACTCTATGCCAAGTTGCACAGAACCTGTTCTGGTGGCTTATAATGCCAACACACTTTAGAAAAACACTTGATATTGATTTTTCCTTTAATGTGCCACCTGTCATCTTTGTTCTGAAATATACTGTCTTATAGATGCTTACAGTTTTGGCAGATGGAAGGTTGATTGAGCTATTATTACATTCTAAGGTTTTGGGTTTTCGCCTATACCAGATTCTTTTTTCAGCAAATCTAAAATATATTTTCTTTTGGAAAATTCAAACATCTGTGTTAAGGTCCGCATTCATTAGAGTAATGAAAGGACCCTCATTAATTCCACATCACATTCCATAACTGTAGTGGGGTAATTTGTCTTATTTTTCTTTTCTCAGAAAAGACATTGAAAGTGCTGCTTGTGGCACTGAAACAGCTGTCAAGTCCATAGTTACCTTTCTTGCTTTTGTTACTGGTCAGAACACCGTGGTGGCTTTTTCCCCAAATAAATGTGCTGTCTCAAATAGATTAAGAAATTTGGCATCTGTACCTGTAGCATTGACTCTTGAAATGAATCTCAAACTGAGGACTGCAATCTAGCAATCCTGGAACTACCAGAACCCATAGAACCCAGAGTCCTTTGCTGGAAGCTGTTCTACAAATGGTGTGCACCTTACTGACTAGATCCAGTGCAATTCTCATTACCCAAGCTCTATCCTTTTTTCAGTGACAGAGACAGAGAGGAGTCTGGGTGAATGTGGTGGCCATTGAAACAAGCTCCAGGAAAGTCTGCACAGCTTCTGTCAAAGCATCCCCTTTCTCCAGGTTCTAAAAGGTTAACAATAACCATTTCAGTAGCATGAGTGTTGCAGTCATCTCCAAACACATTTCCAGTCCTATTTAGTCCTAATAGGTAGCATGTATATGTAGATCTAATGAGATATGTATATGCAGCATATGATAATCAAGTGATTGTCACCAACTAGGATAGGGGAGCTGTAAAATAGGAAATGAGTAGCATTTGTAACTTCTTCTTCTTCTTCTTTCGGCTTTTCCCTTCAGGGGTCGCCACAGCGAATCATCTCTCTCCACCTATCCCTATCTTCTGCATCCTCAACCCTTGCACCCACTAGCTTTATATCCTCATTAATTCCATCCATATACCTCCTCTTTGGCCTTCCTCTTTGCCTCCTGCCTGGCAGCCCCATGTCCAACATTCTCCTACCAATATACTCACTGTCCCTCCTCTGAACATGTCCAAACCATCTTAATCTGGCCTCCCTAACTTTGTCCCCCAAACGTCCAACATGAGCTGTCCCTCTGATGTACTCATTCCTAATTCTGTCCAATCTTGTCACTCCCAAAGAGAACCTCAACATCTTCAGCTCTGCTACCTCGAGCTCTGACTCCTGTCTCTTCCTCAGTGACACTGTCTCTAAACCATACAGCATGGCCGGTCTCACCACTGTCCTGTACACCTTCCCCTTGATTCTCGCTGATATTTTCTGATCACACAGAACTCCCGACACCTTTCTCCACCCATTCCAACCTGCCTGCACTCGCTTCTTTACCTCTTTCCCACACTCTCCATTACTCTGGACTGTTGACCCCAAGTACTTAAACTCCTGTACCTTCTTCACCTCTTCACCCTGTAACCTTACTGTTCCACTTCCCTCCCTTTCATTCACACACATGTACTCAGTCTTACTACGACTGACCTTCATTCCTCTTCTCTCCAGTGCAAACCTCCACCTCTCCAGGTTTTCCTCCACCTGCTCCCTGCTCTCACTACAGATCACAATGTCATCTGCAAACATCATTGTCCAAGGAGACTCCTGTCTGACCTCCTCTGACAACTGGTCCATCACTATAGCAAACAGGAAGGGGCTCAGAGCCGATCCCTGATGCAGTCCCACCTCCACATTGAACTCCTCTGTCTGACCTACAGCACACCTCACCACTGTCCTGCTCCTCTCATACATGTCCTGCACCACTCTGACATACTTCTCCGCTACTCCTGACTTCCTCATACAGTACCACAGCTCTTCTCTTGGCACCCTGTCATACGCTTTCTCCAAGTCTACAAACACACAGTGCAACTCCTTCTGACCATCCCTATACTTCTCCATCAAAATCCTCAGAGCAAAAATTGCATCTGTTGTGCTCTTTCTGGGCATGAAGCCATACTGCTGCTCACAAATTTCCACTACCTTCCTTAACCTAGCTTCCACTACTCTTTCCCATACCTTCATTGTATGGCTCATCAACTTTATCCCCCTATAGTTACTGCAACTCTGCACGTCACCCTTATTCTTAAAGATCGGCACTAACACACTTCTTCTCCATTCCTCAGGCATCCTCTCACTCTCTAAAACCCTGTTGAACAAACTAGCTAAAAATTCCACTGCTGCCTCTCCCAGACACTTCCAGACCTCCACCGGAATGTCATCAGGACCAACTGCCTTCCCACTTTTCATCCTCTTCAAAGCCTTCCTGACTTCATCCTTTCTAATCTTATCTACTTTCTGTTCCACAGAGTTCACCCCTTCTACTCTTTTTTCCCTCTCATTTTCCTCATTCATCAGCTCCTCAAAGTACTCCTTCCATCTCCTCTGTACACTCTCCTCACTTGTGAGCACCCTTCCATCTCTATCCTTAATAACTCTAACTTGCTGCACATCCTTCCCATCTCGATCCCTCTGCCTAGCTAACCTGTACAAGTCCTTCTCTCCTTCTCTAGTGTCTAACCTAGTGTACAACTCGTCATATGCCTTCTGCTTGGCCTTAGACACCTCCCTCTTCACTCTGCGCTGTAACTCCTTGTATTCCTGTCTATTCTCTTCAGTCCTGTCCATGTCCCACTTCTTCTTGGCTAACCTCTTTCTCTGGATACTATCCTGAACTTCCTCATTCCACCACCAAGTCTCCTTATCTTCTTTCCTCCTTCCAGATGACACACCCAGCACCTTTCTCCCTGTCTCCCTGATCACTTCTGCTGTAGTTTCCCAGTCATCTGGCAGCACTACCTGACCACCCAGAGCCTGCCTCAACTTCTGTCTAAATTCCTCACAACATTCCTCCTTTTTCAGCTTCCACCACTTGGTTTTCTTCTCTATCTCTGACCTCTTCTTCTTACAGACCATCAAAGTCATCCTACACACCACCATCCTATGCTGTCTGGCTACACTCTCTCCCACTACCACTTTACAGTCACTAATCTCTTTCAGATTGCCTCTTCTACATAGAATGTAGTCTACCTGTGTGCTCCTACCTCCACTCTTGTAAGTCACTCTATGCTCCTCCCTCTTCTGAAAATAAGTGTTAACCACACCCATGTCCATCCTCTTAGCAAAGTCCACTACCATCTGTCCTTCAAGGTTCCTTTCCTTAACTCCAAACTTGCCCATCACCTCCTCATCACCTGTGTTCCCCTCACCAACATGTCCATTAAAATCCGCTCCTATCACCACTCTCTCACCCGTGGGAATACTCTCCATCACCTCATCTAATTCACTCCAGAATCTCTCTTTCTCCTCCAACTCACAACCTACCTGTGGGGCATAACCACTAACAACATTCAACATCACCCCTTCAATCTCTAACTTCAGACTCATCACCCTGTCTGACACTCTCTTCACCTCCAGGACATTCCTCACAAACTCCTCCTTCAGGACCACACCTACCCCATTTCTCTTACTATCCACACCATAATAAAACAGCTTGAATCCTGCTCCTATACTACGAGCCTTGCTACCCTTCCACCTGGTCTCCTGTACACACAGTATATCCACCTTCCTTCTCTCCATCACATCAGCCAGCTCTCTACCTTTCCCTGTCATAGTACCAACATTCAGAGTTCCTATTCTCAGTCCTACACTCTTACCTTTCCTCTTCTCTCTCTGTCTGCGCACTCTCCTCCCTCCTCTACTTCTTCGACCAACAGTAGCCCAATTTCCACCGGCGCCCTGTAGGTCAACGGCGCCGATGGCGGTCGTTGTTAACCCGGGCCTCGACCGATCCGGTATGAAATTCGTACTGACGATTCGCATGGTTAAATTTGGCAATGTTTTACGCCGGATGCCCTTCCTGACGCAACCCTCTCTATTTATCCGGGCTTGGGACCGGCACAGAAGTCACTGGACTGTGACCCCCATGGCTAGATTAGTAGCATTTGTAACTAAGGTTCTATAAACCCTGGACAACCAGGTTCTTTGTCATTCAATAACAGCACTGATGAGAACTTGGTGAGAAGGTTCAAGGAAAGACTGTTTGATCATTTATAAACCAGATAATTGCATATGTCACTCCCCCCCCCTTTTTTACTGCAACCTTTCAATTAAAATAGCCACTTCCAGGCATTTATTTCTATTTATTTATGTACATTTGCCAACTAATGTAATGACATGAAATTTTTTAAACTCTATATTGCATAATAATAAGCAATATTTCATTCTGTGATGTGCACACCAAGAAAATTGTGCTCCTGACTGTCTCTATAGTAATTCTGTTGATGTGCAGTGGGGACTGCAAGTCCTTCTGAGCTAAAAATCCTCTTCTTAACGTCCTCATAAAGTAACAAATGCTGCTTCTGCACCAATCCACAATCTGCTCAGCATTCTATCTGTATTGTGAGTCACTGTTGCTGCTAATTAAGACCAAACCTGTAACGTCATCAGCTAACTTTATCTTCTTTGCACTGTTTGGAGCTAATCATGAACAGCGATGGTGGCCTGTGAGCAGTATTTCTAATAAACATATTTGGAACAAAATTTCTTATTATCATTTGTTTACAAAGTTGTATTTTATCAATTGCTTTTGAAGTTTGGAAGAAATCATTAGGTAATTTGTAATTACGTGTTCTCTGTTTTTGTTTAGTTGTCAGGAGGAAATGAGGAGGTAGAAAATGCATGTAGTCTAACATTTTGTGTCACCTTGTAGGTTTCTAATGTTAATGTTTTATCATCAGTATCTAGCCTGAGAGATGACAGAAAAGGACACCAGAGGGTGGTGCAATGAGCTGAGTCCCTGACCTCCAGTCTATCCACAGCAAGCAGTGTTGGATTAAGGCCAGGAAGATAATGAAGGAACTCAGCCATCTGAATAATGGTCTCTTCTCTCTGATTGCTTGGGAAAGTGCTTTCCCAAATGAGACTGAGGAGGAGCTGCTTCCTGCAGGGCATTCAGACCATTAACCAGGACAACGACTATTTATACATTTCTTGTTTTTTGGTGCATAACACTGTAACTGTCAATACACATATCCCATATTTACAAATATTTTACTATAAATTGTATGGTGTGCATTTTCACTTTTACTACATTGACTTTGATATTCTACAGTTGCATAGACATACAGCTGCACATATCTGCACTTTATACCACATACAGTTCATTTTTTTTTTTTTTTTCTTCTATACTTTTTTTTCCCCATTGCCTGTACCGCTTATCCAATCTATCCTCGGGTCACGGGGAGCCTGTGCCTATCTCAGGCGTCATCGGGCATCAAGGCAGGATACAACCAGGACGGAGTGCCAACCCATCGCAGGGCACACACACACACACACACACACACACACACACACACACACACACACTTATTCACTCATTCAATCACACACTACGGGCAATTTAGAGACTCCAATCAAGCCACCAAGCACGGGGAGAACTTGCAAACTCCACACACACAGTGAGTGGGAGCTAGATTCGAACCCAGGATGCTGGAGGTGTGAGGTAAATGTGCTAAACACTAAGCCACCGTGCCGCCTATACTTTTATTATTATTACATAAATATTTTGTAATTGTTTTTGTGTAAACCAGATAGGTGTAAAAAGCATTTCATTGCATGTCGCACTGAGTAAGGTTGTGTAACCAATAAAATTGAATTTGATTTGATCCATAGGTATTGTGTCTTTATGTGATGGACAGCTTGATAAACATGTACAGAAACTTTTAAACTGTAACATTATTACAGCAGTCACATTTTCAAAACAAAGTCCAAAATTCTCCCTACATAGGTGAAAATAACATTTTTCATGCTTGGCTGGATCAAGAAGGCTGCGATGGATTTCCATCACATATGCCAAATTGGGAACATAGTAAGGAGAAACGACTCCATGTGTGTTGAAATGGCAATCATGTACAGGATGTTTTGTAAATAAAGTTACATTTCGGTATAAAGTAAATTTCCCCTATGTATGGAACTTTGGGACTTTTTTAGACACTTAAATATCTTAAAAACTGTTTTCGTAAGCTATTAGCAATCTATATATACTCTCTCTGTATAATTAACAAGATTTGATTTTTGTTAACAGGATCACTCATTTAATTGACTGTCAGAGACTGTCTTTAATCTTCGCATGGATATAATGACAAATATGATAAAAAATAATGATCAAAATAGATACAGCAGGCATAATAACAAAGTTACAAAAAATGTAGTGTAAAATAAAAAATTAAGAAAAAAAGGTGGAATGTTGTATAGTCTTTAGGCTGTTGTCCAGTTGTTACTGTGTTTTCTATATGTTTTTGCAGATGAAGAAATCATTATTAACAGCTGTTGCATCAGTCATTATTAACAGCTGTTCTGTGTCAGCATAACTGAAGAAATAAGAAGATAACACTCGTCTGACTCTTCTGACTCTTGTCCACTCTTGTGTCTGTAATGAAATGTCTCAATGAGACAGAGAGAAAATTCTTATTTGGCCAGTTTACTCAGCCTACAGGATTGTACACTTTATTTTCCTTTTCCTTTGGCCTCAATGTAGCCACGATGTAGGAGATCCAGCATTATGTAATTGTGAATTTAAACATGTGCTAAACTGAACTGCATCAATAGATGACCTGATATAGACATGTGAATTACCATGGTTTATAATGGAGCATGCAAGATTTTGTCGTTCTTGTTCCAGTAATTTTCTCTTTAAAACAAGGGATAATGCAGTTACTGAAGATGAATGAAAGAATGAAGATCTTTAAAGACAAAAACAAGGAAGAGTTTCATACATACAATTAATGCTATGCAATGTAAATATGGAGCCCTGGTTTATTTTTGTCTTAAAAATGTGTTCATTCCATTAATCTCGAGTGACTTCATTGTATTGGTCAGGGTCACAGAAGACCCAGAAACAAGACAGGAGAATTCTTCCCAGATAGGACACCAATACGCACACACAATATGCACACAGACACATTCATTCATTCATTCATTCATTCATTCATTCATTCATTCATTCATTCATTCATTCATTCATTCATTCTGTGTGAGGAAACTGGAGAACCTTGGAGAACCCCATGCAAACCCAGGGAGAACAAGGAAAACTCCACATAGCCCATTATTTAACAACCTGACATTGGGTTCAACCCAGGGACATAATTTCAGTTTTGTTATATGTAATGTAATAATAGACCCACGAGAAATGTTTTTTGATAATCCAATCAGCAACCTAGATTAAATGTGTCAAAGCATAGAAAATCCACAATACAATCAAGGCTTTCAGAAAAGTCAAAGCGTTTCAAATATCAAAGCATACTATCTAATATCTAAAACATACAGAGATCAGTCAGGAACAGCAGCAGCTCAGAACTTACAAGAACAAGATCTTACACATAGGGCAGAAACAGGAAGTGGAAGTTAGTACTCTGCTGGCATGGTGGCATCAAGACATGAGCTGATGTTACATAGAAATAATGTGATAAATTATAGTTATGGTGATTTAGATTGAAAATTAAAACCACCAAAAAAATATCATTCAGGATAAATAGTTAAAAAAAAAACTACAAATGGTAAACTGACTCAGGGCAGATTGTGTCTTCAGTAATACTGATGTTAAATGTGAATGATGCAGCCAGACACTATATACAGTATAGTTGTACCTTTCTCAGAGTTTACTGATGAATATTTGCTCTATGTTTTAAGTGCATAATGCCACCTAGTGTATAGCTGTCCCAACCTAATGCCACACACTTATGTTTTACTGCTGCATTCGTGATCTAAATTTAATTGAATTGGTGCCTTCTAAGTGGTAATTTGCAAATTGTAATAATGTAATTTTCCAGCTTGGCATATTCGAGCATGTGAAGTGGAAAAAAAAACATGGCCACCCCCACACTCTGTCAAAGCAGATTAAGCTTATACAAAGCTACTTTAACCATATTTTTACAGTTACAGGCCTGAGTGGTTACTGACACTGTTCAACTATAGTAAACTTTCAACATTTATGCAACATTTTGAACTGAATTGAAGTACAACAACAGCAGACACTAGACGAAGAAGAAGAATTAATTATCACTGAGCAGCTATGATTCAGTGTGCTTGGAGCAGCTTCCTCAAGGGTCCTTGGAATAGATGCCCAGTTTAGCATCTCAAAAGTGATTACTATTGTCAACATTATATATTTAACCAAGTAGTGTGTCTGTATTTGAATCAAACTAAAGCCAATACTGCTATAAACTAATTAAAGAGTAGAGAAGGAGAAATTTATAGTGTTCACTGTGTGCCATGTTGGTTTGATATTACGCCATAAACTAAAAAAAACTGGGAAGGAGCTAGTATTTTGAAGCCTACCCTGAGTTGATGAGTTAAAATTGGCCAACACAGCATAATAATATGGAATAGTCAGTTGATCAGTGTGTGAAAATGCCTCTTTTACACCAGGCTGTTTGGTGGTTAAGCAAAAATAAAACCAAAAAAAATAGATGTTAACCCCCTAACCCATCTGACTGCAGCAGAAACTGCTGGCTAAAGGTTAATAAAATCCATGATCTTGATCATATTTAATCCGTAAAGACTTAACTGTCTTCCTCCACTTTTTCTGATCTTTCTGGAGGACTTCATGATTGCACATTTCTTGTCATTTTCCAATGCCTACATTTCAGAGTGAATAAATTGGACAGTGTGCTCTATTTTAACAAGTTCTGCAACTGTCAAATCCAATATTTATTTTGACTGTTTCCAAAAAACACTGACCAGGACTGTCCAGTCCCACTGGATTCTGTTACAGTGTACTGAGCTTGCATGTTTTTCCAGCCCTTCATGCATGCTTCCAGTATTGAAAAAGTGTAGTGGGGCAGGTTGGATCTGATGAGGCTGAGCTTGTTCAAAATTTTCTGAAATTAAAGCAAAAGGCAGCATTGGCAATCACTGAATATTCCAATTTATTCTCCCTTTAAATGAGTTGCACAAAATGACTGAATACTTTTCCAGAATTACTTGACTGGGTTTTTCCAAATCCAAGGTCAGCTAGGGCTCCTCATTCCTCTGCATGGATGCTATCGTTAACATGAATGTTAGATGTCTAGCTGGTGTGGGTGTACTGATTGCTGTCTCGTAACACACAGCTTTATGTATTAAAATATATGACTCAGTTTCACAAGCTATAAAATTGGCATGTCTCAGAAGAGCACAGATGTTTCTTCACAAATTAGTAACCAGTTTGTTCCTTAAACTGCTAAAATGGTACTGTCCATAAGTCAGCACCCATTAATAGTATTTTTTACATTAGATAATGTACTTTACGTTCATAGTTAAGAGCAACATGCGGTCATGTTTTTCCATTCCTGTGCAGATTACATTTGTCTTTAATTTGTCTTTAATTTATTTATGGCCTTTTTGTAAAATGTCACAGCATTGCTCTCTGTACAGTGTACAGAACTTTTAAACATAACCAATTATAATGAAAAAAATTCTGTAGGATGTGGTGACACTGAAATTGTAATGATTATTGGAAGAATATGGTTAGCCTTCTTCAATGTTTATAGTCATGACACAATTCCTTTAGGGATTTCTGAGAAAGAGAAAAAAATATTATTGCGGTTAGATGAGGAATCCTCATGAAACCATTTTAAGAATAAATATATTTAAATTAGGACTCAAGAAAGTCGCATGTTCATACTGGGCTGTACACAGTCCAGTTACACTGACATAGTTACTATTTAAAACTTGTTGAAATAGTCCTGATTAATAGGTGTTTTATAAATTTATGTTTAAATGACTTGATGACTAATTGACTTTTCTTTTGCTGATTTTTTATTATTTGGATGTGGTCCAAGAGATACATCAAACTTCCAAACTAATGCCAGTATTAAATTCTGTGCAATATTTTATCATGCACATTTTACTGTTTGTTTGTTTAGCTATGAATTTACTTATATTTTACTGTGTAATGTACATCTGCTCATAATATTACCATATCAACAACAACCAATCAAAACATTTTAGACACATTTGTTTGTGTTTACTGGAGCATGTTTACCTTACTCTTTATTTACCCCTCTCTTTGCCAAGAAGACTTCAATGTTCTTGAAACATGCCATGGCTTATAAACAGAAACCCCTTTGTGCACCATTGGCAAGCCCCTTGTTCCTAATGGCTGCCATTGTGACCTTCAAATTCTAGTTGTAAACAACAGATTCTTGTTAGGTTAACAACATTTCCAAATGTAAAGTGAAAATGAGGTGTGTGATTAGTAATAGGTTAATTTAGAGATTAATTTGTATGTCCACCCATGGCTATAGTCCAGAGAATATGCCAGAAGGAAATATTTAGAAGCACAGTGGCCAGCTCCCTCCATATTTAGTTTTTCAGGACAGAAGCATGTCTTCAACTGATTTTTTACCATTTGGTTTCAGTTGTCTCCTGGTCAAGACCAAATATACAACTCTATTAGTTTGCTTTTGTTTATTCACAGCTTGGAGACGGTTTTCCTTCTTTCTTTCTTTTAATTGTATTTTTGTTCTGTAGTCCACAGTGAACATTAGAGGATAAATGTGATGGGTACAGGATTTGGGTAATAGTGCTGAAATCAGACCCAGGCTGAAGAAGCCAGGTGCAGACACTAAGAGTTACATTAGTGGTTTGCGTGTGAGGAATGGGACAGGGGAAAGGAGTAGATCCTTCCCGGTGGATGGTGAGTGTCAGAGATAAATTGTTTTGAGGGTGAGAGATCTAGAGCTTAATTTTAGACACATTCAATTTTTTTGTTTGCATAACTTAATGTATGATATCTCTTGTGGTTTTCTTACTAATACTATACATGTAGCAGCTGGAAAAAAGTAACATTTAAACATAAGTGTGGTGGGAACTTGTACATTTTTGGCCTAAGTGAAAATTGAGTTGGTCTGGGGCCTAGGTGGAAGAGGCATTCAATAGAAAGACCATCTTTCAAATGAAGGCCTGTATATGAACTTTGCAGATGGGGAAGGCACTTGGGAAGTGACTTTCAGTATGAACTGTATCATAACCCCCTCAGAGCTCTGTACTGTCCAGTAAGGAAGAAGGGGCGAGGGAATAACAACATGTTGTTTGTTCTGAATTAGCTGGTGTGAAAACAAGCCTCTCTTTTAGAGCCTCCCTTTTGTATGTAAGCTCTGTGTGTGTGTGTGTGTGTGTGTGTGTGTGTGTGTGTGTGTGTGTGTGTGTGTGTGTGTGTGTGTGTGTGTGCTGTGTGTGTGTGTGTGTGTGTGTGTGTGTGTGTGTTTAGAGGGGTAGGTGGAAATATAAATAAACATATTTTGGATTCATGCTCATATTAGAACTTATTAGTATTTGACAGTTTGTTTATTCTGCTAGAATAAACTGTAACCTATTAATCAGAGGTTTGTAAAAAAAAATACTAGTTGGTTATAAAAAGTATATGTAAATATACTAGGTTTGAATGTAAATAAAGACAAGATTTTAATACACAGAAACTAAAGGCATTCAAACTAAATTTTTTAAATTAAAATTTTAATTTTTATAATTCATGTTACCATTCTTTGTAAAGTACTTAAGGGCATCTATTTTATTTCCAAAGGTCATTTCAAAACAATAGCTAAGAGACAACTTTATTTCAGCTTCTATTCACAATATATGATTTTTAGTGGTTCGGAAGTTTGCATACACTTAGTATTGGTGTTAAAATTGCCAATTGACATTGTTGGTTTAACCTCCCACAAGCTTTTCATTATATTTTGATATTTTTTGCTCATTCATTCTATCAAAAATGGGGTAGCTCAGTCTGGTGTTTGTCTGTGTTCATTCAAGTTTTTTTCTGTTCAGTCCAGAGATTTTCTATGGGATTCATGTCAGGACTTTGTGAAGGCCTCTTCAATACTTTCACTGTTGCCTTTTGTTACCACATTGGAGGTCTGCTTAGGGTCATTGTCTTGCTGGATGACCCAACTGCAACCAACTTTCTGGCTGTTATGTCAAAGTATGGCTTTAGTATTTCTAGAGAATCCTTTCTCCTCATAAAACCATCTATTTTCTGAAGCATACCAGTCCATTTTTTCCAGCAAAACACCCCCAAAACATGATGCTGCCACTTCTATGCTTCACAGTTGGGATTGTGTTATCATGGAGATTAAAAGGCCTCACCATTTTCCCTCCATGTAAAGTGCTGGTCATGACAGTCAAACAATTTATTTTTGATGTATGTGACCAGAGAACACGCCTCTGATTGGCTTGTGATTTCTTACACACATCTTCTTTATGCTGGTCTTGGACTATAGCCTTTGTTCTTTCATGACAGACTTTCAGGCCAAGGTGATGTAGGACTTTATTCATAGTGGATTTTCATACTTGGTGTGTGATGCCTCTAATTGCTTCACCAGCTCTATTGATGTTGTCTTAAGGTTCAGTTGTTCCTAAAGTATGCAGTGCCTATGTACTCCCAAGATTTTTATTTTTGCATACAAATGTTCGGACAGATGACTTCAGCTGTTTGGAAATTGCTACTAAGGAGGAACTGGTCTTGTGGAGGTCCATATTTTTTCTGCGGTCTTGGCGGCCTTGGAGTTGCTTGGATTTTTCCATTGTATTTAGGCCAAAAAGGCACTGTCTCTGATGGTAGGCCCTTTTACTGCAACAAATGCACTCTTATTAATTCTGATTTAGTGAATTAAATCAAATAAATCTGACTCAAATGAATTGTTTGAAAATGACCCAAACTAACCTGCCAAAAGAAATGTATGGTAACATAAAATGCTTGAGTTGAAAAATTGAGAATGAATGTTTAGCTTCAAATGAATGAACTGTACGTAATATTTTGGATATCTTTGGTATAATAATAGATATTTTAAATGCAAATATTTAAGTGCTATTTGTATCCAGAAGTCTAGAAAAATTACGTACTGTCTACAAATAAGGAATGGTATGGCACACTGACAATTTTATCAGTCTTCTTCTGAAACATGTTTTGCAAGGCTGGATATTTGGCAGAAAGAGTAACTTTTGGTATAGAGTAGTAGGGACTGAGAAGCTTGAATGAAACTCAGGCAAGCCCAGTTTCTTTCTTTGCACATTCTGTCACAATGGATGATATTGAATCATATGTTTATCTGTGCTCTGCCATAAGACTTTATTCAGGTCTTTGAAGCTTTGAATAATGATCAGGCTTTTCAGTAGGGGTCAGGAAATCTACATTTGAACTGCTCTCAACCTCCTATCTCACAACAGATATTAATTCTACCCAGAAATGCCTTGTCATAGTTTTTCAAAGCAGAGAGAAAATTATGTTAGTGGCAGCAACTGTTGATGTGATGGATTGAATTACTGCCTTTCAGAGTTTATTCTTAAAAATGCATAATTTAGATTCATAGCCTCTGTCACAATGTGGCTCACTTAGAAAAAATTAATTTCCTAGTTAGACTGATGAACTGAGGCGTCTTTCTTGGTTTTCCTGTTGAATTACATGCTATTTCCTCCAGAGTCTGCTTTAAAAAAGCAGGCATTTTGATCCTATGGCCAAGCGAAGACCCTGACAGCTGCTTCTCAAAGTGAGGGACTAGATCTGCAGACAGGTCTCTATCTGAAGAACATGAAGGAGAACACAATAACTGGTCAAACTTGTCCACTCTATTCCTTTATAATACTTTTTTTCCCACACCAAATTCTCTCTCACGCAGTGCTATGGATGGTTTTAGATAGGATCCTGTAATCAAAACTTCAGGGATGAAATAGTTATTAAATTATTGTATCATACATTTGATCATTTATATTTTTGTATCAATTCATCAGGTTACAAAAGAATATAAGGGTCTTTCAGTCAAAAAACGGTACTCTCCTTCATTGTTTCAAATAAAAAAACATTCATTCATTCATTCATTCATTCATTCATTTAGTCAGTCAGTCAGTAATTTTCAGTAACAGCTAAATACATTCAAGATATCAGGTACAACTAAATGAGATGAAACAGAACATTACACATTGTTTTAAATTGTTACTTTTATTTAATTCACATCACAATTAGCTTATTTTCATTTAGTGTAGAGAAAGGGGAAAACAATACTAAAATACAAAACAAAAACAAAGTTTTATTCCTTGGATTCAAAACAGCTGAATGATTTTCTCAAGACATGCAAGTCATAATTAATGGCATTGCTTGCAGCAGCTTTTTAAAAAGTGTTATTACAACATTTTTCATTATGAGTAATTTCCTGGAAACCAGTGTGAGTTGGTCGTCATGACAGGTGAAACATAAAAACAGTTTTAGAAGTAAAAAAGTAAGTTAGTCCACTTGGGCCAAGATCTCTTATGGAACTCTCCATGAGAGCCACAAAAAAAAAAAATCACTTTATCCTAGTGACGCACATCTCACTTACTGCATGGTAATTACTAGATTATGTTCATTACTTTCTTACTATATACACATTTTCAAGCCAGTTATTCTTTTAATCTGGATACAGTAGATGGCTTTACATATAAAGTAGATAATTAACATTTAAAACAACCAAAATACATCAGTTATAATTAATCATAATCCACATTTTATATGTCTTTATACAGATCTGAGTAAATCATATACATATACAGTATTTTCTTCAACTCATAGGAAACGAAAGAGAAACCTCAATCTATCGAGGCAGTTTTATGCAAATCAACAATTCTTGAGTACATATTTTGATGTTGATATGATGTTGACAATAATGCACTGCTTGCTGATAGATTTTTAATATAGCTTATATTGTTTCGACACAGGATGATGAATACACAATCTAAAATGTTATACAAATTTTTAACCATATAGTCATGAAGAGATGAAGACTGTCTTAGTTCCTTTTAACTACCAGATTATATGACATACTTTCTCCATTAATAAAAGATACACCTTGACCAGAAATGTGTGAATAGTCTTTAAATATTAAATATACAACAGAATTTAGTGCCTCTTTATTAATACTCAGTGTTATATGTAATATATTTGAAAAAATGTACCAGTCTTTGTTTTGAGTCATAAAAACCTGGCTGGCAAGTCATTCTTCAATCTATGCTGGTGACACAAGGCCAAGAAGTTTCCCTCTGAGTTCGGCTGTAACTGTAAATTTGACAGGCTTCAGGACTAACCCATATGAGCAGTCCATAGTAAGAGTCTGAGTGGGGTTACTCTTGAATGTGCACTGATGCAGCAGAATGGCTAAGAACAAGAAGATCTCTGTCTTGGCAATCTGGTCACCAATACACCTCCTCTTACCTGTGGAGAAGATCATTACACTGTTGGTCAGGTCCTTGTTAAGGGCTCCATTTTCATCCAGGAACCTTGAAGGATTGAAGATGTGAGCGTCCTGCCACTTCTGTGGGTCATGGTTCACAGACCACTGGTTGATGAATACCACTGTATCTTTGGGGATGTGGAAGCCCTCAATGGTGACATCTGTGGTTGTGGAGTGGGGGATGGTGACAGGCACAAAGCTGGTGTAGCGCATGGTCTCATAGATGAAAGCATCCAGGTAGACCAGGTTGATCTTGTCCTCCATTGAGGGCAGTCTGTCACGGCCAACAACTTTATCAATCTGCTCCTGGAGCTTGGTCTGCATGGCTGGGTGCTTCACTAAGAGCAGCAACATCCACTGCATAATTGTAGATACAGTGTCCTGCCCTGCTCCAATGAGATCTGTCACAGTTCCCTCCACAAATTCTTTAGACAACATGTTATTCTTTCCATGGTCAATCACACTAATGAATGCATCACTCATATCTCGCGTTACATCAGGATCATATGTGTCTCTGTGCTGGATGACTTTGTCTTTCACATAAGCAAAGAACTCCTTATTGATAGTCTTGAAATTTTGGTAAACGCTTCGCACCGGGTTCGGGAAAGACTGAAGCCAAGGCATGACATCTACTAAGCTCCCAGCACCCACTGTCTCGCCAAACTTATCTACCCGGCCCAGAAGTGCCCTGAACTCTGGGTCATCATGCCCGTAACGTTTCCCAAAGCAGAGAGCACAAATGACGTTAGCAGCAGCGACTGTAAATTCATGTGCTGGATTGAAATAACATCTATCTGCACTCAGCTTGAGAAAGTTCTGAACCATTTCCATGGCCTCTGCCACAATATGTTGTTCAAAGGCCTTCTTGGTCTGGCTATTTGCAGATGAGAACGCCCTCAAAGTAGATTGAGCTACTCTCCGGTGTGCCTTCCACTGTTCACTGTAATTGCTGAACGTCATGCTTTTCCCACCTGATATAATTTGAAAGGAGATGAAGTTTGGTCTTCCTGCAAACTCTTTGCTATGTTGTATCAGAGCTTGTCGTATGGCTGTGTATCCATTCAGCACCACTATGTCATTGCAGCCCAGTCGGATCTGGTAGACATTGCCATACTTCTTTGCAAGCCTGGAGAAGGTAATGTGCGGCATTTGGCCTAGTTGCATGGCATTGCCCACTAGCGGCCATGCAAAAGGCCCTGGCAGCCTTTTCTTAAGCGCAAGGTTGCGGATCCATAGGCAGGTCTCAAGGCAAAAGAGAAAAATTAAGGAGATGATGAGGGCTGGTTGGACTTGTCCACTCCATTCCTTTATAACGCTGCTTCCTTTCATGCCAAACTCACTCTCTGATAATGCCATCTCTCGATTCTGCAGTAAAATTCCAATTTTAATTTGGACAACCAAAAAATCTCATTTATGTTTCAAAACATGATTCCTCAGCTGGCTGTTTAGGTAAGCAATAATTCAAAGAAAAGTTAAACAACTCACAATGGATGAAATCTTTCTCCTTTATCCTTTTTTCAGTGATAAACACTTAAAATGAGTTTTTGTATGTTCAGATGATTCTTCAAGATATCTTCAATATTCAAGACAATGTCATGAATATGTCTTGTGTTCTGATTTCTAGTCACTAAAAGCTGGAAAACCAGCGCGTGTTATATATGCTTCTAGCACAGGGGCCGGGCTCGGTGTGGTTCTCTTCACTCCTCCCATGCGTCTGGAGAGCTGCTTGTGTTACCTTTGCGCACAAGTCACTCTAGGCACAAGAAAAGAGGAGGCGATGCCGAACAGTTAAGTGATGCTCCACGTGGACCGCGTAGGAATATTTTAAATGCAAATATCCATGCATGTGTACGTACGGATACTTTTAGTTATTTTGCGCAAAACCAGACTGGAACTGGTGGAAGTTCTCCGTACGAAATGCGCACACGGTTTGTTTCAGTCCTTCGCATCTTTAAATTGTTCATATTATAGACACACAGATATGTAATAAAGATCTCGGCGTATTATACGATAAATGTTATACACTGTCTTTTCGTTTTCTGAATTATGCCTGTAAGATATATTAACAAATTTTATTCTACCCTAAATATATTCTTCTTACAGATATAAAGATATGAGTGTTACGTTTTATGGGTGTTTTGTACCGAATAAACTCTGAAAATGTTTGTGTTATGCCTGTTTTTCACGCCTTATGAACCTCTTACAAGGCTTTTGAATATCCTGAGCAAATAAAAGTTAAAGAACCCCCAACATGCTGAGTCTAGTCCATGTCAAGGACGGAAAAAAAACGATTTGTGGCGGCATCTAGGGCAATAAATTGGCCGAAGCTGGGTGCGCATTTGTAATGAACAAAAAGAAAAATTGAATGTCAACAGTTCTAATAGCATTTTAATAGTTGTAAAAATGAATTAATCATGCAACCACTGTGAGAAATTTATTCACTGATAATGCTCGGCATTTCTTCATCGGTTTTAATCACTTTTCTGTAGGTATGCATTTCATATTAATCCACACAGTGCTCGGGTCCAATGCGCATCTAAAGACTGCAATCATAGTAACTTATCAGCCCTCATATATAGTCATAATATACATTACTTAATGCCCTGGATACCTCAAAAACAACTCTGCTTTAAAGAATATCTAAGAATAAATATGGCACCACAACAGATAACTTAAGTGGATGCAATAAATAAAAAAATAAAAAAATAAACTGGTATAATATTATTTTACAAAGCATAACGCATAGAATTTACTGCATAAACTTCAAATGCAACAGCATTCATAGCTTCTGGTTTATTTTAATTAATTCTGATATATTTACTGCTAGTCCACTACTGTAGATATAACCTCTTGGGTGAAAAAGATATTTGTCCTATATGACATAAGACATAAGATTGGCACATTATGAAATGTAGAATTTATTTCCCATTCAAATCACAGCTTTAGTGATTTGATTAACCCAATTGACAACTTGATCCTGAAGGTGAAACATTTCTTGCCTCATAGCCAGACATGAAATTAGTGTTTCTTGTTCCTCACCAGCTGTGAAGTTTATTTTTGTAGGGAGTTAATGACTGTAATTGTGGATACTAAAACATTAACAGAGTAAGCCAATGAGTTTAGAGGAACAGAGCTATCTAATAATCTTAACAATCACTTACTCCCTTTTATAAAAGTAAAAAAAAAAGTGTGTGTGTGTGTGTGTGTGTGTGTGTGTGTGTTTGTGTGTGAGAGAGAGAGTTTGCTTTATTCTTGAATATTAAAAAGTATTAAGTATTCGAATATTTAAACGGGCCTGTTAAAGAAATTTATGACAATCAGAGTGCCAAATTGTTCATAATGACCATAATGACCATACACCATGCCTCAGTTTCCTAGAAGCTCTAGGAATGGATCTCAGGTTTGTCACATTACCAGATGATTGAGAAGCTCAAAAACCTCTTGGTTAGCACATTTGCCTCACACCTCCAGGGTTGGGGGTTCGATTCCTGCCTCTGCTGTGTGTGTGTGTGTGTGTGTGTGTGTGTGTGTGTAGTTTGCATGTTCTCCCCGTGCCTTGGGTGTTTTCCTCCGGGTACTCCGGTTTCCTCCCCCAGTCCAAAGCCATGCATTGTAGGTTGATTGGCATCTCTAAATTGTCTGTAGTGTGTGAATGCGTGAGTGAATGAGTGTGTGTTTGCCCTGTGATGGGTTGGCACTCCATCCAGGGTGTATCCTGCCTTGGTGCCCGATGATGATTGAGATAGACACAGGTTCCCCGTGACCCGAGAATAGATCGGATAAGTGGTACAGATAATGGGAAAAAAAATAAATGGAAAAACCTATTTCCATTTGTGTATGTATCCATGAATACATGCATACACACACACACACACACACACACACACACACACACACACACACACACACACTTATAATGATCAGCCATAACATTAAAATCACCTGCCTAATCTTGTGTGGGTCCCCACTGTGCTGCCAGAACAGCTCTGTCCTGTCTAGGCTTGGACTCCACAAAACCTCTGAAGGTGTGCTATCTGGCACTAAAATGTTAGCATTCCTGTAACTTGTAAGGTGGAGACTCCATGAATTGGACAGGTTTGTCCAGCACAGCCCCCAGGTATACAATCAGATTGATACAGTCAAATCAACACCTTGAAGTCTTTGTCACATTTCTCAAACCATTCCTGAGCAATTTTTTCAGTGTGGCAGGGTGCATAGTCCGACTGCGAAAGGCCACTGCCATTATGGAATACTGTTGCCATGAATAGGTGTACATTTTTTGCAACAATCTTTAGGTAGGTGTTATGTGTCAAAGTAACATCCACATGAATCCCATGACCCAAGGTTTCTTAGCAGAACACTGCCCAGAGTGTCACACTGCCACCACCCACTTGTTTTCCTCCCAAAGTGCATCCTGGTGCCAGCTCTTTCCCAGGTAAGCAGTGTCCATGCGCCCAGCCATCCACGTGAGGTAAAAGAAAACGTGATTCATTAGACCAGACCATCTCCTTCCACTGCTCCATGGTCCAGTTCTGAAGCTCACCTGTCCATTGTAGGTACTATCACTGGTGGACAGGGGTTAGCAGGAGCACTCTGACCAGTCTGCAGCCACACAGCTCCATACACAGCAAACTGTGATGAATTGCATGTTCTGACACGTTCTAATCTATTATTAAGTACTATAAATCAAAAAGATCAAATAAAAAATAGCATGAAGCTTGGATGTTTTGTGTGAAAAAGTGCTTCTCTCTAGCAACCCTACCCCATAGCCCAGAAATGCGAAGAACATGAGAGATTGTTGTCGCATGCAGATGGTAATGAGTTCTTGTCAGAATTTCCTGCAGCTCCTTAAATATGGCCATAGGTCTCTTGGCAGCCTCCCTGGTAAGATTTTGTCTTGTCCTTTTCCTTTTGGAGGGATGTCCTGTTCTTGGTGATGTCACTATGGTGACATAATGATGGCCTTTATGGTGTTCCATGGTACTTGTAATATTTTGGAAAAAATTTTTATACTGTCTCCTGATTAATACCTTTCAACAAATGAGATATCCTGTATGTTGTGTAAGCTTTTTATCAAACCAAGAAAATGTGAAGATAATCCTTCAGAAAATAGCTGATCTTTATTTGAGGTTAATCAGAATAATTTCATTGATGGCAGCTAAGATTGAATGTGATTGGTTAATTTTGAACACAGCCACATCTATCTATCTATCTATCTATCTATCTATCTATCTATCTATCTATCTATCTATCTATCTATCTATCTATCTATCTATCTATCTACAAAGATGAACAGATGTTGCTTCATACAGTGTTTCCTACTGGCATATGTCCCTTTATTTTCTGGGGAATCCTCCAATGTAGCATAACACTCTTCTGCTCTATTCCCACTCAGTGCACACATGGCCTCTCATGTTGCCATTGAGACTAATGAGAGCCAGACGTCCCGTGCGTGAATTTGTGCATATTCATGCATATGTCTGCCATGTGGTTGCCATGTTTGCCTGTGATTATCCCCTGTAGCCTGGCTGTGAACAACGGGTTCTAACCCCAGGCTGACTCTCCTGAGGTAGTGGGAAGGGGAGCTAAAACCTTGATGTGTTCAGACAGGTCGCATGGTGGACACAGCCGGTCCAGCTCTGGAGCTAATTATGGTTTACTAGTCTCATTTCCACTTCCCAGTGAGCTACTGTCAAAAAAGCTGCTTCAATCTTTAATTTAATGTAATGTTGCACAGATAGCAGATAGATATTTATGCAATCACTAGCAGAAATGTATATAGATGAAGTGCTATACTAATGACACTAAATTTGCATTCCAATTGATGCCACATATGCTGTCATTTAGGTTAACAATCTCTAGCGGTTTTAAAATATATGTAAGATGATGTGTTTACAACTTATTAACAATCAAAAATTTTAAACACAATTAAGCCCACACATATTATAAGAAAATTCTCCTGATCCTTATCAGTTATTTTCTAGCTAGTCTTACTCAGCTTATGCAGCCTACTCTAGTAGAATGAATAAATGTGCAAAAAAAAAAGACCATTGTAAAGCAAAACTTTTTACCTTTTGTAAAGCAAGAATATTTTTAAACAGTAAAAGATCATTTTGACCTTACAGCTACTGGGGTCTGATTTATGAGATAATGCTGCAAAGCATAAAATGTAATTTAAGTTTTTCACACTACTTACCATATGTATGCAGGACCCCTAGTGGTAGAAGAATGTGCATTCATGTAAGCAGTACAAACAATGGAATGGAATGGAATGTATTCATATTGCACACACTGAATTTACATATACGATAGCTGCAAAGACAACAAAAGTAATGGATTTTCACATCACAAATGGTTATTTCATACATTTTTTCCATGCATGCATGAACCGCAAGTTCCTAGCTTGACTCTGAGGTTAGGCCTGATTTCTGCTTCCAGGTCAGAGTAATAGGAGCGTGTAATGGGAGAGCATACATTAGCCAAAATGATAGAAAATGGAAAGCCATGAAGAGAAAGAGTGGAAAACAAGCAAGAGTTCTGTGTTTCATAGTAGGAACAACTGATAGCAGATAGCATGGGTGGATTGAAAAAGAAACTGCTGATGAAGGTTAGGGGGGACTTGCATGTCCATTCTCAGTGACAAATATCTGAAGCATTGTTCATTCTTCTAGTACAAGTAGTTCCAAAAGTAAATTTATTGAAGCACTTCAATTTAATAACTATATTCATTTTTATTTGTATAGTGCTTTGAACAATGGACTTTTTTTTTTTTTTTTAAACAAATAGATAAATTCAGGATAGAAATGATAAAGAAAATACTCCTCAGATGACTTTACAAAGGAACCCGAACTCAGAAGGGAAGAATGGTCATCATTGTGACACCGGGTGATTATCGGATAAGCGGTACAGACAATGGGAAAAAAATCCCATTATATAACTGTGTACTATATGGTCAAAAAGTGCATTTGTGTAACCAGGAAATTTATTCTAGTTTTAACATGAAATCTATTTTGTTACTATTCACTGGTGAAGACTTTAGTGCAAAATTAATTGTGTGCAAAATGTTTGACACAATTGCAGATCAAATGGTTTCTAAGTTGTTCAATCCCATGCTATAATACTTGTACCTGTTTATCTGTTTAATGCTATCTGATGATTTCTTAGGAAATTGAGTTGCTATGGTTTATATTACCTAAATTGTGTCTTTACTTGGTATTTTCTTTTCTGTCAGAAGAGAATAAGATTTAACTGGATATTATAATGCAGCTACAGTTTTCTATAAATAAATCCTTAATGCGGTAATGTTACCATATCACTGAGATCCAGTCTGGCTATTTTTGCTAGATTTTATTTGTTTCTGGTGTAACTGGCTTTACTGTCTGTGCACTGAGATTTGCATGTTCTCACCCATGTTTGCAGGGGTGTAGCAGTTACTGAAGATCAAATTATAAATATATATCTATCAGTCGTGGAGATGCAATGCTCAGAGCCTTGAGTGACACCTTTAACTGTCACTCTGTGGTCTGGCATGTAGTGTTCAGTGGCACAACCCTTTTCTCTTCAGCAGCTTTTATCGTGTTGTATGTGCAGTTTAGGATCACTGGCTGATGGTTATTAAAATACAACCTCTTGTTTAGAGGTTTTTTACTTTCACCTAATACTCAGTGACTATGACAGTCACACTGATATGCAAAATACAGCTATTTTATACTTGGACCATGAACCCAAAACTGCTTATTATCATACTAAATAATATATCATTACATCATTGATTTTTGTACTATTTAGGCAAACGGGTTAGTATGCTTTATGTGGGTTGCGAAACAACCTAGAATTCTTTCTGTGTGGTACTTCATTCTTTCTGTGTGGCACTTCTTTCTGTGTGGTATTCTCAGCTGAGATTGATCTGTATGGTGGAGAACAGTGCAGCAGAATGGTTTCAAAATGTAGCTCTCAACAGCATTTTTCTAGAGGGCAATTCCACATTTTTTGGAGGCTGCATAGTGTTTATTTGACTTGCTCAAAGTTCTTCAAAGTTCTTCCCTTTTCCAAATTTTTAGATTATTCTACCAACAAATTGTAGCAATGTTCAGCAACGCACTGGATACAACCATGCTGAAAATCATTGTGTTAAAACCTTTTTTTAATTACAGAAATATTTCTTAAAGGGAGGCTTCTCTATATAACCTATTTTCTTCTTCCCTGCTTCAATAACATTTCATTGAGGTATGACACAGTGCAGAAGCATCAAGCATCAGTATCTATGCAGACTCTACTGTTGCTGCTGAGAGCTGTTCTCGCGTGCAAGGATGAGTTTGCGTGCCATGGAGGCCTATAGCGTGTGCAGCTCCCGGTCACCGGGCTCCAACCTCCCTGGGGAGCTGGGGGAGGAGATTCTGCCAAGAGATTAAAATGGGATGGAGAGAAAAGGAGGAGGGGGAGGAGAACAAACACTACTCAGAGAAATAGCTTCCAGATGACCCTGATTTCAGTGAATCTAATGCATCATAGAAGCTGCCCAAGGACCAATCAGAGGGTGTGTAACCTAATTAAATATTCGAAATTGAGGATAACACAAAATGGACTTACGCAGACTCTGGTGTTATTGCACTTTGTTATGAATTTGTATCAATTTCTGTAAATTTTTTGTCTGAAAAAGAAATAAAGTTATGTGATATGCTCTCCTCAATAAGCTTTAGAGCATACATCCACACCGACACAGACATGCATGTTGGTGATTCATGCAAGGGTTCTGAAAATAGAGGCTCCTGGGAACTTGAAAGTTCGAATCTCCAGAATACCATAGCCATCCATGTGAGCAAAAAAACATGGCTGTGCTCTCTGGATGAGAGGGATGGCATACTCTCTCTACCCTGTCAATTACAGAGACACTAATCAATTACAATGACACTGGGTGTCTGTGAGCCCAAGCATGTGTGTGTTACGCCACCCTTGAGGCAGCACGAACAGCAGTTTGAAACGATGCGGCTTCAAGTGTCTAAGAGAAAGCTGTTGTTTATAGCGGAGATCTAACTGGTAGGTGGAATTCAGCCAAGCTTAATTAGGGGGAAAATCAAGGGGAAAAACAGATTGTAGAATTATCAGAGAACAAGGTTAATATTGTTGTTAAGTACACAAAATCATATTATACAATTTTGAAATAAAAGTGAACAAAGTATCTCTAAAGTCCATAATTTGAGTTACCATCAGTGGGCCATCACGGTTGAGTTAAGGGCACATAGTGAGGTATTCAGATCTCACACGCAACTACAGACTAAGGATAGATTTATACTTCTGTGACTACAGATCTCTGAGCTGAGGTTTCTATTATGTGTCATATGTGCATGTAATCTGAGTGTGTACACTAGGGGGCAGGGGCCCATGTAGAAAATCAGAATTTACAGGTACTGGTGCATTGAGTTCCAGCACAATTCATCACAGTTCCAGGGTCCCCAGTTTAGCCCTGAGCGTGGGTTACTGTCCATGTGTGTTTTACATGTCCTCCACAATGTCTAAAATGATTTCTCCAGATTCTTGAGTTTCCTCACTCCATGCTAATAGTTGGACTAGCTAGTCTGAATTAACCCTACTTTAAAACCCTTAATACCCACAATAGAGTGGTCACAATGTCTCATCACAAAATTTCTGGACACACCTAAATACCTTATGGATAGACTATGTGTAAGTGTGTGAGTGCATAGAGATATCTATAAGTGCATAGTGAAATATCTTGTTTTCCAATGCAAATGATTACTTGTTTGGGCTTCATAGGTGCCATTTGTAAAAGAACTGCTGTAGTTTGCAATATGAAGCCTGATTTGAGAATCATGCTATCTCATGTATGCCACATTATTTTTGTACATTGTCATACTGGGTAACCCTCCTGGCCCAGAACATTGAGGTCAGTTTTCTTTTTTTGGGATAATGATTCGATATTTGTACTGTTTTAGCTGCTGTTATTGTTTGCAAATTGATTAGTAAAAACACATAGGATAATGTTTCCAGAACAAGTTTATGTGTGACTCTTCAATATTAGTTGTTTAATATTCTTAATTAGCTATGCCAAATGTATACAGACACCTGATCATCATATCCATATGTGGTTCTTCCCCAAACTGTTGCAACAAAGTTGGAAGTACACAATTATATACAGTACCTTTGTTTGCTAAACCTGTTCCAGCAAGACAAAAACAAAATACTGTGTGCAAAGTGAGGCCTATAAAGGCATGAATTGCAAAGGTTGGTGTGGGAAGAAAGAGTCTGACTTTGCACATGTATATAAATTTGGATTATTCTGACTCATACTATATATGAAACCTTCGTATGGATAATAAATGAGCTTTACTACTTGACTCCTTTTTTTCCAACCAGAACTAGACCATAGAAATAAGAAAGAGATCATCAGCTCATTAACTTGCAGGACACAGTAGAATAGTTTTGTTTATTTGTGCTTTGTTCGTGCTGTCAAACTGAACCATTTGTGCTAATTTTCAAATCAATAACAGTGTAGTCATTAACTTTGTAAAGACTAATCTAGTGCTGAGTGACACCACAGGTCATTAAATATTGGCAAACCCTTTTAGCAGAAAAAATAGCACAAAGACAGCAGGAATGAACAGAAGTGCTTCTGTTCGTTTTCTCATCATATAGGACATCAGCTTTACAGAGGTTTTTGTCATTTGGTCAGCCCTTGTGTATTTAACATGCACTGAAGTGAAAATATTAAAATGAAAGTTCAAATCCATTTCAGGGCCACATGAGAATCTGCACAGTATGTGGCAAAGAGAGGAGGTGTTGTTTCTTTCTTTACATAGCATAACTCTAATACTGAAATTTCATTTCATTGTTATACTGTAGAGTGTAAATGAGATAAATGGCATTTCATTTTGCTACCATTATTACATAGTCACATGAATCATATCCTCCAAGATTGTACCTTCATGTCAATGAAGCTATGTATGAAGCTTTCATCCAGATGACATTTGATGAAATGTCAATGATCATTTAGTTTGTAATGTGCTTCCATAGCACCGCAGTGCTTGTCATGCTGCATTGTGCTCCTGAGTATGCAATATCAAATTATTTTCTCATCTTTATACCTCTATAATTCCACTTGGGTGAGTCACTGAAATCTCATCTTTACATTAGAATTTTGCCATCTTTACTGAAAAAGAAGCCAGGTTAAGTTAAACCTCTGATTTCTTATTTTCTCTTTCTCTAATCACACTGATATTTCAGTTTGTCTCATGAATCCCCATGTTTCCAATTTGTAAGGAATTTCATTCATTATTGTAGTACATGATTAGTATACATGCCTTTTAGGAAATGATTTATTCTAAAAAACAGATGATAGAAATTACTCTCATTTATTGAAATTGCTGGCCACTGTATTGATGCACATTTAGGTCGAGTGACAAATGTGGGTGTCCTTTGCTGAAGTCATGGAACTACCAATTTCTGCACGCTTAGTGGTACACCACAAGCATGTTTACATAAGCGAAACATAATTATCACAGTCAAAGATTTGGTTTGCATTTTGCATGAATGATCTACTCATGTCATGAGGCTGTGCAACATCGTCAAAGAATCAGAGGAAGAAGCCGGAACTATTCATACTCACTCCAAACATTAATCATCTTCAACTGTCCACCCACCACACTCTAGCAAAACATGTGTTCCTAGTACAGTCTGCCAATATTCTACATGGTCTGCTAACTCTGTTCTACATATGTTGAATGTATCAAATGTAATATTTACTACCCCCTTCTTTGCAGATTATGCTGTGGTAAGCCTCCAGGGGCTGTATTCACAAAAAATACTAAGGCCAAAATGGCTCCTAACTGACAGATTTTGTTTAAACTCTTAATTCTTGTAGAAGAACAGAGAATCCTAACTTTTTTCAGTCTAAGAGTAATTGACAGAGGCTTTTAGAGCTAAAAGTATACCCTAAATCTGTGAAAAAGAGGGCTAAAACTAAACACGAAGTTTCCTAAACATCTGATGGGCAATTAAACATTGCAGTCAAGTTAACATGTTTGATGTACAATAATTAATGACATGCTTCAAAGGGATATCGGTTTTTGTCTAAGGGATGCAATAACCTTATTTAAGTAATGCAGTATAGCTTACCCTCTGGTACATGAAAATTGCACTGATACATTGTAGTGGAACAGAAATGCACTTAATTTGTCATGAAACTGCACAAAATAATCCATAATATGGAAATGTGTGTGTGTGTGTGTGGGGGGGGGGGGGGGGGGGTGTTATATTGTTTGCAAAATCAGTTACAAAATGAAAACGTTTGTATAAGATTGCAAATGTATCCCTCCTGTTGTTGTGAAACCCCAGTACTGGGCTCTAGTTGCTTCTGGTTATGGTTATTAAATGAAAAGTTTCACAGCAACTGCACACTAGCCTGGACTGGCATGGCTGCATTCTCATCTACAAGCTATAAGTATACGATTAACAAGCTGCAGTGCCAAAACCTTTGGCAAGTATTTTGGGTCTGGCCACAGCAAGGCATTCACAGCATTACATTGCATGGTGAATGATAATGCCTGCAGTACACAGACTATTTATATCTTTACTGGGTATAAATGGAACCTAGATTAGCTTATGTGATTCCTGTGGCACAATGTCAACCTTCTCCTCATGCACAGACAATGTTATCATGTGCACCTCTATTGTGACACAATGATCCATTCATCTGGTCTGGTCTGAATAAAAGCTGTTTGGCCAAAATGGGGCTGTTTTCATAGTCTGTCAGATGTGCTACAGAGTCATCTACAGCAGTGGCAGAAAAGTACGCAGTTATAGATTTGGCCTATAGTGTATCAACTCCTCTGAAATGTCTCTTCTCTGTCTGTGAACATACTGGACAGTAAGTTATTGTAGTAATGTAGTATTGTAGTAATGATCCACCCACAGTACTTCTTTTTCAATATTTTGTAGTAGATTGCATCGTGATCAAATCCATATTTTAGGTATCTCTGTTTTCTGTCAGGAAGTCCTGCAAGGCACATGGGTCTCATGCCTAAGAATTGAAAAGTTTGCAAAGGAGCCAATGACTCTTTTTCATGATTGACTTTATGATTGACTGTAAGGTTTCTCTGGGTCACCACCTTTTTCTGGGACTGTGCTTACAGATAAGGGGTTTATGGCAGATCACACCATGGATGCTAGAGCTAAAACTAAGGGAAGAACAGTGAAGTGAAATATCACTATGAAAGCAGAGAAAGTGTCTGTGTTTCACGTCGTAGGAATGACCATCTTTTAGGTATATGATATATATAGATTTATATATATATATATATATATATATATATATATATATATATATATATATATATATATATATATATATATATATAGATTTAGGGCAGATTCTCTCTTTTTTGGAATTTCTGTTTGGTATTTTTCTTGTAGTAGTTGCACTTTTCCAATCAGCATGGTCAGTTTGCATGAGTCTTACACCTTCATGGGGTTTGATTGTGGTTAGTAGGGATATTGTAAATGATACCTCACACAGAAGCCATTTATACAATAAATCTTACCTAACTTCACACATACTAATAAAAATGAAAACACATGTTGGACCTGACAGAAAAGTAAGGGATCCAGTTTGGGAGGACTGATAAACAAATAAATAAGATAACAAATAAATAAGTAAATAAATACTTAGTTCATGACCTATGGCAATGGACAGACAAACAGTGAAGGCAAACAGTCTCAGAGGCACAGACATTATAAATATGTATAAAAAACAATAGGAATAAGATAAATGCCTTGACTTTCTAAGATACCACATAGCAAGTAATATTTGAAGTCAAGTAAATTAAAGTAAACATTTTTCAGGGTATTTACAGCCAAAATCTGACATTTTAGTTTGACATATTGTGGTTATATCAAGCTTTGAGGCAGTGCTGCAGGATTTTTCACTGCTCCTTGTTTGAGCCATTAAGACACAAGAAAAATTAGCTTGAAATCCAAGGTCAGAGTTACATGTAACTGATACACATCATGGCATATTCTGCCCTGTATATGTAACTCTCACCCAATGGTCTGAGAAGCGCTTAAGTCTGTAGCTATGTCTGAGGTCTGAATTATAATGTGTGCAATTTTGGCATTAACTTATCACTCTGAATATGGCAGATTTTGGCAGATGATAGATTTTGATATGCATCTTATATTTTTGACTCTGTGAAGTCTTAAATATTCTTTCCATTTTACTCTATTTCTTTTAAGCTGTACACTACATGGATGGTGCACAATAAATCCATCATTACACTTCTACAGCCTATTGGGAAAAGTTATCAATCTCTCTAGCTTACCAAGGAGAGGTCTGAGTGAGTGCAGAATAATGACATTTAAATAACCATATATTCACTAAGATATCCAGTGATCCAGTAAATAGAACACATGATTAGTTTTAAAGCTGCTATTACGCCAAGAAAGCGCTCTGAAGGTACATTTATCTACATGAAAGTAGATTTTGGTTGTACTTTGTACTTGGTTTTCAAGTGAGTAAACTACTATTTAATAGGCTTATTAGGAGAATAAAGCAGGCAAGTCATTGTAAATGTGAGTAGAATTATCTGGTTATCACTTAAATCGTAATAGTATTGGGCTTTGTTGGAGTGGCTGTGGTTTGAAAAAACAAAAACCGTCTGGATTCCTGCGTGAGAAGGCTGAAGCCAGTTGCGGCAGCTGATGTGTTTGCGTGACTGAGTCCCTCCTTTCTGTCACCTCCTGGTCTCCTCTTGCTGAGCTCCCCTCTGACCCCTTACATGCCCCTGTTAAGCAGCATGCTGCTGGTGTATTTGTTTTGGCTCATGGCCCATGTGTGGGCTGCACTGAACCAAGTGGTAACTTGGGGCAGAAGGCAGTTTAAAAGAGACAAGGAAATAGTTAGGTAAGAAGTGAAATAGAAGCTGGAGGGGGACACAGTAGTTCAGCACTGAATATTCCCTTCCCCCTCTATTCTGTTAATGTGCACATGTGAGGGTGGGTGTAGGTACATTTCTGTGTGACTTAAATGATGAGAAGCAGAAGATATAGAAATGTTTTGAATAATGCTAAGGAAAATTGGAAAATCTGGAAAATTGTCCTACAAATTTTACAAGAAGCATCACCTTCCCATGTATTGAATTGCTCCTATGTGGATTATATCATACAATTTTTCCAGGTTTTGCAAAGGTAACATCACCCCTTCCAGTGGTGTGAGTTTGTTCAGAGTTTGTTCAAAGTTTCTTGGTACTCAAAACCAGTGAGAATTTACTGAGAAGTTTCCAGGGAAAGATGGCTGCACGACACAAGTATTTATTGCAAACACCATGCCATACATCACTATAGAAGGTCTTGGGATCTATGTGCAAATTAACTAAAAGATATCCAAGTGTTATAGATATATAGATATCCAAGTGGAATATAATATAATATTTGCAGATACTTTTACCCAGATGTAACATATAAAGAGAAAAGCAGAGGGACTAAAACATAACCTTGCAGAACACCAGACTTTACCTTAGTAGTCATGGAGAAGTTATCATTTACATCTATAATCTGATAATGTTTATTCAAATAAACCCTGAGTTAACTCCAACAACATTTTCTATGAAAACAGTATTATCAGTGATGTCGAAAATCTTACTCAGGCGCAGCAACACAAGCGAGGAGACCCTGATCAGAGGCTAGTAGTAGGTCATTTACCATTTTTACCAGTGCTGTATCTGTGGTATGATGAGGCCTAAGTCCTGACTGATCCATTTCATAACTGTTATTCCTATGTAGGAATGAGCATAAATGCTGTACTACAACCTTATCTAGGATCCTGTAGATAAAGGGGATGTTTGATATAAACCTATATTTGGATAGCTATCAACATGTAAAGTTTTGGTGTGGTCCAGTCAGAGCTTAGCCCAGAATCCCTATCGAAATCCTGTGGAGGGTTGTGTACAAAATATCTCCTCACATTTTGAAATATCAGGAGTATTTTTGCAAGCAAAAGTGGAATAAAAATGGCAAATTAAGATATGCTAAGCAGACTTGGAAAGACCAAGTGCTTTAACAAAGTATAAATAAAGTATAAATTATTGTTATTCAAACTTTCTTCTGGCTAGGGGTCTAAAGCAGCCCATATAACTGTCTGTTAAAGAGTTGTGAAATTTGTCACACTGAATGGGAATAGTCTAAGGAATATTCTGACCTAATTTGGGCCATGTGCTGCCTACACTCTAGCACACTTCACTACTGTTCCCACAAATTTGTCCAATCAAACCCAGATTTGGCATATTCAGAGTAAGACTCATAAAGGTCAAAAGATTCTGTTATATATTCCAAATCCACATTCCAATTCCAACAATGTGCACTGACACAAAACTTCAGGACCATACTCTGAGGCTATGCAACAAATTTTCAACTTAATAATGTTCAAAAGTTACAATAATATGCTAACTACCATTATTGCAACACCTCCTCCACATTTTGCCCAAAGTTCACTAGATTTGACGTGTCTAAACATAGTAAAGTAGCAACAAAAACCACAGGTCACAGCAGTAGCAGCAGCTACAGCAGCAATGCCACCCTGTTGCATTATTTGTTCAGAAAGTTTTCTACTACAGTCAGAGAATTCCATCATTGTTCATGGATAAAAACATACATATCATGAATGAAACTACAAATTCCTTTGCCTAAAGTTATGGCAGTACTTTCTAGTGATAATTCCTCATAGGTCCTTGGTTGCTGTTGCAGAAAGAACATTATTTAGTCACCTTTACATTATTTACTGTTCAGTGTCACCCAAATGAGGATGGGTTCCCTTCTGAGTCTGGTTCCTCTCAAGGTTTCTTCCTCATATCATTACAGGGAGCTTTTCCTTGCCACCGTCGCCGCAGGCTTGCTCATTAGGATAAAATAGGGATAAAATATTTACATTTTACATTTACATTTACAGCATTTGGCAGACGCTCTGATCCAGAGTGACGTACAAAAGTGCTTTAGTTCTCAGTCAATGAATACATTGACACTGGTTCAATAGGACACAAACTTGGGATACCATTAGCCTAAACTGACTTGGATTATTTATTTATTTATTTATTTATTTTTAAATATGAACTTATTTAAATATATTGTCCATTGTAAAAGGTGCTATACAAATAAATTGAATTGAATTGAATTGATAGATGTGGTAAGACATCTCTCATCAGTCTGGGTGCTTGGCCCAAAAAAATATTGCTTACTGCTTTAATTATAAGGTTTTGTTTTTAGTAATTGTTTTCTCCAAAATATTTTTATTTGGATCACCAATTTATTTATTTTCTCATCGTTTTTTGTTGTTACTTTTTCTTACCCCACAAAACCTGCAATTTCACAGGATTCTGTAGACATTTATATCTACTGTATTCAAATATAGTTGTAAAAATGGCTTTTCAAGCAAAGTTTAACAGAAAAGGCTGAGTCAAAAACAGAAAACAAAACATGATCCAAAACTACACAATTGTCAGAGAGTTTAAGGAGGTGGGCAAGGATCAAAACCCAAATAAAAAATAATGACAGACATAAAGGCTATGCTAAAAGGCAAGTAAACATGATTAGGTCATATACAGAAAGTAATCCAGAAAAAAACACAGCACAGTACTTGCAAGATTGGAGGCAAACTATAAGACTTTGCATTTAATGACAGGTTCATGTGCTTTTAGGGTGCTTTCTGGTAGACAGGAGGGGAAATGTACAGGCTGTGTGTTAAGACAGTCAAATCAGAACCATGAACATAAGTTTGTGGCTATGCTCCCTGTTTAATTCTGTATCCTTACCCCAAGGTCTCGCACATATGATAAATCTGAAACTGATGACCTTGGAGTGTAAAATATAGATCATACAGGGAAATCTTAGTCATACCAAGGCTATGAGCAACCCAAGATGGCACCACAGATGGCAGCCTTGAAACAACGCTCTTGTTTGTAAATTAAATGTATAGTGTAGTTATTTTAGATCTGTACTTTTGAGGGTCACCAACAGCCGGTACTAAATTCCCTGTGTGTGTAAAACATACTTGATTAATAAACCTGATTCTGATTCTATATAACAATGAAAACATTAGCAAAGGATCACTATCTAAGAGCTAACACAGATGCAGAAACATAAAAACAAACACAGCTGGCAGATATTACAATCAATGGTAGATGAAAGTAGTCATGTGATTGAAGATGTTTGAAAGGACAGCCAGCCAGCAATGTTCAGTTAGCAAATAAATAAATAAAAACAAACAAACAAACAAACAAAAACAGAGCAGTGCCACTGTAAAGATTAAGGCAGAACTGTAATCTGGTGCATTCCACTGATTTTTCTCTCCCTTATATTTGAGATACATTTGATACTCAGCACATTGGACAGTGCGCTAGGGGTCTGTTTTATCCCAAGTCTTTGAAGGAGAAGACTGTGTATGTGTATAAAAATGTGTATAAACTTTTCATCAGGAACTTGAAAAGATATTCCTAGTATTACTATTTCACTACTCCTCAGCTGCAGTTACTTGTAAGAGTTTATTAATATAAAGCAGATGAGCAAACTCCCTAGAAGTGAAGAATAATCAAACATAGCCCCGTTATCACAATAGTGTCTATAAGTAATGCTGTGAATTGATACTGACACTACCATACTGAAAATGATACCCCTGTATAATATATACCAACTTGAATAAATTGCCTTTTTACCAATTTTTTTAAAAAAAGTGTTGTTGTCTTTAAACAGGAATGTTGTCTATGCATTTGCATGATCAACTTCAGGGTTTCAGTGCATGCGAAATAATCTGTCAGTATCCACAAATAGCATAGCCCAAATCCGCTTCTAACCAGCATGAGAGCATATTTCATGACAAAGCCTTACAGCTTCTCCTAGCCACATCTGACTGGCATTGTTAAATGACAAATGAGAGACATTATAGTATAGAGCCACTATTAGTGTGTGCTCCCCTCCATTCCTCCTCCTTCCTTCGCTCAACAAATTGACTCTAATTGCTAACTTCTTTGGTGGTCTTTCAAAATAGCTTTTAGCTCTCACCCTTAACAATCAACTGCAAACAGAGTTTGACTGTTTAAATAAAAACAAAGGATAGAGATATCCTTAAATTTAGAGAAAAATGCAGTCTCCAATAAAATAACATCCCATGTCTAAAATTTGGAGTGACTACTCCTCCACACAAAAATATTGTTCAGCTATTATGCAGAATTTAAAATAATCAGAAAAACATGTCACCTAGATTATGTGGATTTCAATTATGTTAATACAGCTTTGTGCACTCTAAAATCACAAAATAACATTTTATTTTAAAAAAAGCATCAAACCAGGATGAACCTAAATTAATAAAACAAACAGACATATGTGTGTTAGTGATCAAGAAAAGGTTGTTAAATGTCGGATAAATAGTGGTTTAGTTGTAAAATACCTCTCTCATCCATCACCATAGGGAAAAAGAGTTTACACCACAAGTGACAGGTGGCTATTGAGGTGAAAAATTAGGTAATAAATGTATGAAAATACATAAACAGTTAAAAAGACCTGGGCAATAAATGTTTCAAAAGTCTAGAATAGTTGATAATGTTAAGTATGTAGACCCAGAAAGGTTCCGATATTTTAAGCTGGCTGCCCATCCACATCCAGAGGGAGAGGAGATTCATCTCCCTGACCTGAGCAATAAATCAACAAGAAGAAATACATGGAAGCTAGGTGAGATACAATAATTTGGAAGGAACTGTAACCAATTTTTATGAGGGTGATCTGACATTACTTTTTCAATGCAAGCCTCAGTTCCATGTCCATCATAAAAAGCCATTTCCTGATCATAGTTCAGTTCAATTGAATTCAATTTTATTTGTATAGCACTTTTAACAATGGACATTGTGGCATAGCACCTTTACAGGAATAAAAAAAATAGAATAAAAATTACAAAGTTAAAATTTCTTATTTATATTTATCCCTAATGAGGAAACCAAGGAAAAACTCCCTGAGATGATATGAGGAAGAAACCTTGAGAGGAACCAGACTCAAAAGGGAATCAATCCTCATCTGGCTGATACCAGATCAGTGTGATTATACATCATTTTCTTTCTATAACTGTACATAGTCAAGTGCAATTATGTAACCAGGAGCTTTTTCTAAGTATGAGCATCAGCATTAGATCTGGGTTCATGGTCTCCAAGTTGTACAATCCCCAGGCTGTCCATATGGAGCACCCACTTTAGCAGTAAGCATCCTCCAAGTGATGAGACAGGTCAGGAGAGCAGAAGCATTCAAGATCACTAAAATTTCTGGAAGTTCTATACAATTTAATTGTTTCTGCAGTCTTAAAGTAAGTTGGGTGACATCATATTTACGATTTGGCCTAAAGACTAAAGACTTCTGTTAGGTCTACGTACTGGGAAGGGATAGACAGAAATGGCTCCATTATAAAACTTCTTCTAAGGTATTGACAATCAGAATTACCTAATATAACAAAATGTGAACACTGCAGCCACATTCACTGCAGCCACATTCCACCCACCAGCCCTTCCTGATTTGGAAATGGGTTAGAACGAAGAAAACACTAAAATGTGCAGGACAGGTGGAAGCCTAGGACCAGGGTTGGGAATCTGTGTTGTAGACTAATATCTAGCCTTCCAGTACAGAGAATTGAAAACTGGAGGCTCACTGTAACACTGAGGGGAAGCTATGAGCATAGACAAAGAGGAGCAAGAACAAAGTCTAGATGCTCCGACTCATTAAGTGTGCTTTGAGCTCTGCTGAATCCATGAGAGGTTTCTGTAACACACTACACAGAGCATGATGGTACGATCCAAGTAAAGATTTTAATAACTCAGAGAGAATTAACACAATCGTTAGTCACAAAGCCAGACAAAGAGGTCAAAGCCAAAAAATGTCACACCAGCAAGCCATAGAACAATCTAAAAATATACCAGAGAAACATAAACAAGAAAAAGGACTCAGTAATGAAACCCAAGGGGGGTAAGACTTTACAATGAGATAGTTCAACACCACCAAGTATAAACAGTAAGTCATTATGGAGGTACATAAGCTACAGATAAGATTAGGTCAACCAGAAATAGTTAGGATTTGGACATTCTGGTAGTATGCAATGGAATTTTCTTGTGAGCATTAAATAAACCACAAACTTTTTTGCCATACATGATATTCACTCAATGTCCACATTAATAGAAACACCTGAACACCTGCCAATTTATGCAGGTATCTAATCAGTCAATCATGTGGTAGCAAAATGCGAAAAATCATGCAAATACAGGTCAAGAGCTTCAGTTAATGTTCACATGAAAGATCAGAATGGGGAGAAAGTGTGATTTCTGCGACTTTAACCATGGCATGATTTTAGTATTTCAGAAACTGTAGGTATTGGGTGAGTAGGTGAACTGGAAGTAGATACAATTCAGGCAATGAGGGCCTCTGGTGGTATGGCATTGAATTGTCATAAAAGCATGTAGAAACAGTTCAAAAGTGATGGTAATATCACTTAATATCACTTCTCACTTAATAAGAGTTACTTCCTGGTAGCTTGAACTAATCTGGCCATGTTCCTTTAGCCTCTCTTAATTACAAAGCACACCCAAAGAACTTTTGCTCACTCACTGTTTTTTGTTTTCACACCATTCTACGTAAAATCTAGTGTTTCTGTGTGAAAATCCCAGGAAATCATCACTATCTGAAAAACTCAAACCAGGCTCTGGCAGCAACAATCATGCCACAATTAAAATTGCAAAGATAATACTTCCTCATACTGATGTTTTATGTGAACATTAAGTTAGGCTCTTGATCTGCATTTAGTGTGTTGTACTGCTGCTACATAACTGACATAAGATTTGATGGTTGGTGTCTGACATTTTGAGACTGCTTTTGAACTAGTGGCATAAGTACAGTTGAAATTCATATTAATAGAGGAAGAAAAATAAATAAATAAATAAATATAAGAATATATGTTGCATTATTGTCAGTAACAATAGTATATACAGTATATACAGTAACAGATTAATAGTGACAGAATAATGGGATGAGATACACAGTATACTCAGTAGATATTGCACCACGTATCAGCATGAATGTCATGTACATAGGCAGTGTACAGTGTGCAGTGTACAGTGCACAGATCCAGTACGTTCAAGACTGGCGAGTTGCAACCCAATAATGAGACCAAACATACAAAACCATTGCTTGACTACTATGTGGTTACCTCCTGAACTAAATCTATATTCCTCCCTTTTACTAATTATTAATTACATTATCATTATCAGTCTGTAATGGACTGGGATTTCACTCTACCACACTGCATATTCTGGATATATTATTTTCCTAGGATGTGCTCAGTAACAACTTTATCATGATCCACTATATATCACATGTTGACTGCTTCTGACTAGTGCCAACAACAAGAACAAGTTTATTTACATTTAATTTCAGGCATTATTGTTACATAAGAATGTCTTTACATGCTGAAGTATTAAGATGTCCTTTCAATGCAACTTGCCCAAACCTGATCCATTATCCTGTATTCAAAAAACCCTTAAAAATATGGTTTACCAAGGCTGGTATGGAAGAACTCTAGTGGCCTGCACAGAACCCTGACTTCAACCACATTGAACTCCTTTTGGACAATACCAACTTTGTGGCTTTTTGTCTGATAGCAGAGCCCATCCTCTTGTGGTTTTGTGACTGTATAGGCAATTTGGGGTAGGAACCCCCAGAATTCAGCTCCAATGTGAGAAGAGTTAAAGGGATACAGATGGCATAGTGTTATTCTTATGTTTCGAACATTTTTACAGGTTGTTCACACAAGAACCCACACGTGACTTGCACACAACTCCGACTCCATGACTCTACTGTTGATGACACTGTTGATAAATAAATAAAAGCAAGGGTAGACAAACACCCTCCAGCAAATTTTCTAGTGTTTCTCAGCTTCTAGGTCTAATCTCTGCATTCTGCATTTTATTAGCTCTCCACTAAGTGTCAGCCCACAGAACAGCCACTTTTGACTTTTTTTGACAAAGTTTTTTTGCCCCATAACACCTTTTTTTTCTTTCTCCTGGGTTTTCTGTTCGGGCTGATGATGGAGAATGTAGTGTGCATATTACTCTGTGTGTGTGTGTGTGTGTGCGTGTGTGCGTGTGTGTGTGCGTGCGTGTGCGTGCGTGTGCGTGTGCGTGTGCGCGTGCGCGTGTGCGTGTGTGTGTGTGTGTGAAGGAGGGGTCTGGAGTAGTGGTGTAAATTAAGTATTCTGCTATACATGGTTCTTAGCTTATGGGTGGTAAAAAATAAGCAACAACTCCGCCCTCTTTACACACACACACACACACACATGCATACACACACACACACACACACACACACACACACACACACACACACACACACACACACACACACACTTCCCCAGAACTCCCCCAAAACCTTCAGTCACGCAAAGACTGCCCTGTCTGTAGACCTCAGCTGGCTGTTTTATTGCAAGCGGCAGGGATACCATATGCTACAAAGGGTCCAAGATCTACATCAATTTCACGAGAATAGTTACAAGGGGAATAAATCTCTTAAGACATAAGAGAAGGGACCAGTGGGTAAGGGATTTGAAATCTGGAGAACATAAAACTCAGTCTGCCTTGTCCTGCCTCATATGACCATATTTCTGGTATTGATGGAGAAGAAATAAAATCATTCATGAGAAATTTTGTGTCCTATGTCTCTGATTTGTTTCACATAGAGATAATGTATGTGAATCTGATTGGTTTAAAACATTGTGATGACTTATGTACTTATGAAAATTATAAAAATTATAAATATGGAGAGTCATCATAATACCATAATCTCCTTATTTTTTAGTTCAAACAAGCACTAATTTAATGGTCTTACAGATTTGGAAGATATAATAAAAGATCATTTGCTATCATTTCCCATCCTTGTAGCCCAGTACAATCTTTTGTAACATTTCTTCCTCATTAAACATAGCATCTGAAATATGAAATATGTATCAAATCATTGATGATTGAAATTAAACGTTTAATAATAGTAATACTACTACTACTACTACTACTACTACTACTACTACTACTACTAATAATAATAATAATAATAAAATACTTTTACAAATACTGATTTGTTGCATTGATGTAGGATGCAACTTGTTTGTATATGTAGTCCTGTGTAAGGTACTACTGTACTTTGTGTTGTTATGAGCAAATGACATTTCTTTCCAAAACCCACTTTGTTCCAGACCACCAAGGTTCTTTGAAAAATAAACAAATGAACAAACAAAACAAATAAACAGACAGACAGACAGACAGACAGACACCAAACAAACAAACAAAATAGCTCTAACTCTATGATGCATCCTGTACACTGCTGTATTTTATAATACATTTTATAATACAACAAACAATAATATAATATTGTATAATTATAATAACAATATAATACAACATTTTATAAAACAATCACACATTGTTCTATTTGGTATGGTGTTTTATTGGCATAATTACACAGAATCTACAATACTGGAACTATTCACTAACAGTATTCCATGATTAGTTCAGCTAGAAATAGGTGTTTGTTCATTTAATGCTTTTGACCCAAGTGCGTTTCTGTTTCTTTTCCAACAAAACACCTATACACTGTTTATGCACACTGTTGAACTGAGTTACAGCTGAGTGCTGTAATAAACACTACTTGAAAGTGAAAAGTGTGGGAAAATATATTTGCATAAAATGGGAAAAGGAAGTGCATTCTGATAAGTCCTGGGGATTAACATCCCAAGATCTGGGGGCTAGTGCATTAAAACATGTCAGTCAGGTCTTTGGCACTACCAGCAGCCCAGTATTTGTGGACCTGAGAGTACGAATAGTGTAGAGCTATAGAAGCTCAGAGAGGGCCATGTAATGATTAGTAAGTGACAAGTCAAAGATCATTATTTAGTTATTTGTGAAATAGATAGCCAGTGTAACAGCAGATATATGGGTGCATGCCAAGGAAAATCAAGGACCGTTACGTCGCCCGGACTGGCGTCACCGGGGCCCCACCCTGGAGCCAGGCCTGGGGTTGGGGCACGCAGCCGAGCACCGCAGGCAAAGACTCGGCCAGGCACAGCCCGAAGGAAAGATGTAGGCCCACCTTCCCGTAGGCCCACCACTCGCAGGAAGGAGCATAAGGTGCAGTGTGTTTTGGGTAGCAGTCATGGTCGGGTGCCCCATCGATCCAAACCCTGGACGAAGAATCTGGCTTTTGGGACATGGAATGTCACCTCACTGGGTGGGAAGGAGCCTGAGCTGGTGAGGGAGGTTGCCTCCACGCACAGCCTGGGCTCTGGAACCCAACTCCTTGAGAGAGGTCGGACCCTCTTCTACTCTGGAGTGCCCCATGGTGAGAGGCGTCGGGCTGGCGTGGGCTTGCATATAGCCCCCCAGCTCAGTCGCCATGTGTTGGAGTTTTCCCCGTTAAACAAGAGGGTTGTTTCCCTGTGCCTTCGGGCTGGGATAGGTTTCTCTCTGTTGTTTCGGCTTATGGGCCGAACGGCAGTGTGGAGTACCCAACCTTCTTGGAGACCCTGCGAGGGGTACTGGAAGGTGCTCTGACTGGGGACTTCAACACCCATGTGGGCAACGACAGTGATACCTGAAGGGGCGTGATTGGGAGGAATGGCCCTCCTTATCTGAACTTGAGTGGTGTCCTGTTGCTGGACTTCTGTACTAGTCACTAGTCACAGTTTGTCCATAACGAACACCATGTTCAAGCATAAGGGTGCCCATCAATACATGTGGTACCAAGACACCCTAGGCCGGAGATCAATGATTGACCTTGTGGTCGTGTCATCTGACCTTCGGCCGCATGTCTTGGACACTCGGGTGAAGAGAGGGGCAGAGCTGTCAACCGATCACCACCTGGTGGTGAGTTGGATCCACTTACGGAGGAGGATGCTGGACAGACTTGGCAGACCCAAACGTATTGTGAGGGTCTTTTGGGAACATCTTGCTGATCCCTCTGTTAGGGGGGTCTTCAACTCCCACCTCCGGTAGAGTTTCAACCAGATCCCGAGGGAGTTTGGGGACATTGAGTCTGAGTGGACCATGTTCTCCTCCTCCATTATTGATGCAGCCATCCGGAGCTGTGGCCATCCCTGAACACAGTGGTGGACACTGGAAGTAAGGGATGCAGTCAAGCTGAAGAAGGAGTCCTATCAAGCCTGGGTGGCTCGGGGAACTCCGGAGGCAGCTGAGGCATACTGGCAGGCCAAGCGAACTGCAGCCCGGGTGGTCTCGGAAGCAAAAACTTGGGTCTGGGAGGAGTTCGGTGAGGCCATGGAGAAGGACTATCGGACGGCCTCGAGGAAATTCTGGCAGACCGTTCGGTGCCTCAGAAAGGAAAAGCAGCTCTCTGCCAACACTGTTTACAGTGGAGGTGGAGAGTTGCTGGCCTCGACTCGGGATATTGTCGGACGGTGGAAGGAATACTTCAAGGATCTCCTCAATCCCACTGACACGCCTTCCGTAGAGGAACCAAAGGCAGAGGACTCATTCATTCATCACCAAAGCTGAGGTCACTAAGGTAGTTCAGCAGCTCCTTGGTGGCAAGGCACCAGGGGTGGATGAGATTTGCCCTGAGTACCTTAAGTCTCTGGACATTGTGGGGCTGTCTTGGCTGACACATCCCTGCAACATAGCATGGCGGTCAGGGACAGTGCCTCTGGACTGGGCGACCGGGGTGGTGGTCCCTCTTTTTAAGAAGGGGACCGGAGGCGAACTATAGGGGATCACACTCCTCAGCCTCCCAGGGAAAGTCTATTTCAGAGTACTGGAGAGGAGAGTCTGACCGTTAGTCGAACCTCAGATACAGGAGGAGCAATGCGGTTTTCGTCCTAGACATGGAACACTGGACCAGCTCCATACCCTCCACAGGGTGTTTGAGGGTTCATGGGAGTTTGTGCCCAACCAGTCCACATGTGTTTTGTGGACTTGGAGAAGGCACTCGACGTGTCCCTCGTGGCATTCTGTGGGAGGTGCTCTGGGAGTACGGGGTCCGTGGCCCTCTGTTAAGGGCTGTTTGGTCTCTATATAACCGGAGCAGGAGCTTGGTTCGCATTGCCAGCTGTAAGTCAGATCTGTTCCCAGTGCATGTTGGACTCCGACAGGGCTGTCCTTTGTCACTGGTTCTGTTCATTGTTTTTATGGACAGAATTTCTAGGTGCAGCCAGGGGCTGGAGGGAGTCCGGTTTGGGGACCACAGGATTTCTTTGCTGCTTTTTGCAGATGATGTTGTCCTGTTGGCTCCTTCAAGCCTGGACTTACAGCAGGCACTGGGTTGTTTTGCAGCTGAGTGTGAAGCGGCTGGGATGAGAGTCAGCACCTCTAAATCTGAGGCCATGGTCTTGTTTACGAGTGAGGGAAAGATGGATCGTGAGATTGACAGACGGATCGGTGCAGTGGCAGCAGTAATGCAGTCTATGTACCGGTCTGTTGTGGTGAAGAAGGAGCTGAGCCAGAAGGCAAAGCTCTCGATTTACCAAGCAATCTACGTTCCTACTCTCACCTATGGCCATGAGCTCTGGGTCATAACCGAAAGGATAAGATCCCGGATACAAGCAGCCAAAATGACCTTCCTCCGTAGGGTGGCAGGGCGCTCCCTTAGAGATAGGGTAAGGAGCTCTGTCACCCAGGAGGAGCTCGGAGTAGAGCCACTGCTCCTCCACATCGAAAGGGGACAGTTGAGGTGGCTCGGGCATCTGCTTCGGATGCCTCTGGGACGTCTCCCTGGGGAGGTTTTCCGGGCATGCCCCACCAGGAAGAGACCCCAGGGAAGACCCAGGACACGCTGGAGAGACTATGTCTCTCGGCTGACCTGGGAATGCCTCGGGATCCCTCCGGAAGAGCTGGAGGAAGTGTCTGGGGTGAGGGGAGTCTGGGCATCCCTGCTTAGACTGCTGCCCCTGCGACCCGGCTCCAGATAAGTGGAAGACAATGAATGAATGAATAATTATTGTTTGCATTTGTTTTTTTATAAGTTGATAGGAAATCAGATTTCTGAATCAAGTTAATAGGAAATCAAAACCCTATAGCTTTCTGAATGTTTTTTCTTTCTACAACTGAACATATATAAGTTTAGAATCCTTCACTATTCACAGCATAAAATTGAATTTAGTCACAGGAAGTACAAGGCTGAAATAAAAAAAAACCACAGCATGTTAGTCATAATGAAACCAGGACCAAGGATTCTTCCCAAATTATTACTCCAGAGACATTATGCTATCTTACATTATTTTCTCCATCTGGAGAAGAATCTTTCATAAGCTGACCAGAACAAAATAATAGATCATTGCTTTCATTAGTAGGATGTTTGAAGTATATAATAAAAGGTTTCATGACCATCAGAGCTAAACGTCTTCATCTTGTTTATTTGCAGGTATTCCTATATCAAAATTCTAAAATAATACACTTGCTGTCCACTTTATTAGGGACACCATAGTAATACTGGTTACGCCTCTTTGAAATTCTAGTGTGCATATAACTTACAGCTGGTCAACTGCTTCTGAAATATTCACATCAGTCTGTCTGACACCAACAATCATACCACTGTCAAAGCCAATGAGATCACATTTTTTCCTGTTCTGATTTTTGATGTTGAACTGAAGCTCTTGACTCATATTTACATCATTCTATGTGTCACTGCTGCCACATATTTGCCTTATTGAATATCCAGGTGTACCGCTGTTCTTAATAAAGTGGAGACTAAAATTAATTTCTATATTTACTATACATAACAAAATGTAGCCAAATATTTGTGCACTAATAATCTACATGAGTCAGCCCCCTCCTGAGTTCTAGCCTGCTTATTAGAATGTTGATAAAGGATCTTGGATTTGCTAGGATAAAATTTATGTGATGAGATTTTCCCCCAGGCAACTCAGCACCACAGGTAATGATGAGCTCATCTTCTAGAAGCTTGTTAACACATGTGGGCCTGTGGGCAATTATTTGTGGACACGTAAGCACTCTAGCCTGTGTGTGTTTGTGTGTGTTGAGTAGTGCATATCTTGCATAAGTATCATCCTTGAGGAAATTACAATAATCTCACGGCAGGTTGAAACCACAGAATGTGAAAGCAATAATGCATTACTCATTTTACATCATTGAGATGAAGGAGGCTTGTTTGTCATTATGAATCATTGTGGTTTAATCACAAGTGAGACTAGCTGCTTAAAATGACTCTTATCAAAATAATGAATGCTTAGCACACACAGTACTCACATGGGTTTTGTGATTTTGTTGTAATTCTCAGCTACTCTAGGTTCTCTGTCCATTTGTCATTTAAAAAAAAAAAAAAAAGCCCACACTGCCATCTTGTGGAAATTTTAACTTACACCTCCAAAACTTTTGACTGATAGTGACAGACATGGGCTCTACCTGTGTAGAATGATTTATTGTATCTTGGAGAAGTATTAATGATCATAACCATTTGTTGTTGTTTCATCATGTTTAATACCTATTTATATTTTCACATTTGGGTTTTGCTGCTCGCCTTTTTTAATGCGCTAATTTCATATTATATATAATGTATAATAAAACAAAGCGTACTATATAATGTGAAGATGCTTCTGTAGGTATGTAGGTGCTTCAGTCCAGGTGTGTGCTATCAGTAGTCTAGTGAACATGTCTTCTTCGACGGCCATGTTTGGTGGCCGCGCTGTGGTCATGGAAGTTGGATTTCAACACTGATTCCTGCGTTAACATGAAAATTGTATTATTTATTGTATTTTCTGTTCATGATCATATCCACTCAGTATTTTCATGAATACATTTGATTCCTTTTTTTTTTTTTTTACATGTTTCTTCATTTTTCTTTTTCATTTCTGAAATTCATTTCGTTCCTATAGCCTTGAGTGGATCTTCATGCTTATTCAGATCCTCAACAACCAGATGGAATTGATTTGGCAGAAATTATATATAGTATATTCTTCTTCTTCTTCTTCTTCTTTCGGCTTTTCCCTTCAGGGGTCGCCACAGCGAATCATCTCTCTCCACCTATCCCTATCTTCTGCATCCTCAACCCTTGCACCCACTAGCTTCATATCCTCATTTATTACATCCATATACCTCCTCTTTGGCCTTCCTCTTTGCCTCCTGCCTGGCAGCCCCATGTCCAACATTCTCCTACCAATATACTCACTGTCCCTCCTCTGAACATGTCCAAACCATCTTAATCTGGCCTCCCTAACTTTGTCCCCCAAACGTCCAACATGAGCTGTCCCTCTGATGTACTCATTCCTAATCCTGTCCAATCTTGTCACTCCCAAAGAGAACCTCAACATCTTCAGCTCTGCTACCTCTAGCTCTGACTCCTGTCTCTTCCTCAGTGACACTGTCTCTAAACCATACAGCATGGCCGCTCTCACCACTGTCCTGTACACCTTCCCCTTGATTCTCGCTGATATTTTCTGATCACACAGAACTCCCGACACCTTTCTCCACCCATTCCAACCTGCCTGCACTCGCTTCTTTACCTCTTTCCCACACTCTCCATTACTCTGGACTGTTGACCCCAAGTACTTAAACTCCTGTACCTTCTTCACCTCTTCACCCTGTAACCTTACTGTTCCACTTCCCTCCCTTCCATTCACACACATGTACTCAGTCTTACTACGACTGACCTTCATTCCTCTTCTCTCCAGTGCAAACCTCCACCTCTCCAGGTTTTCCTCCACCTGCTCCCTGCTCTCACTACAGATCACAATGTCATCTGCAAACATCATTGTCCAAGGAGACTCCTGTCTGACCTCCTCTGACAACTGGTCCATCACCATAGCAAACAGGAAGGGGCTCAGAGCCGATCCCTGATGCAGTCCCACCTCCACATTGAACTCCTCTGTCTGACCTACAGCACACCTCACCACTGTTCTGCTCCTCTCATACATGTCCTGCACCACTCTGACATACTTCTCCGCTACTCCTGACTTCCTCATACAGTACCACAGCTCTTCTCTTGGCACCCTGTCATACGCTTTCTCCAAGTCTAAAATTATATATAGTATATTATTAACTGTTAATAATACAGGACATAATACATTTAATAAAAGAATATAAGATGAGACCTAAATTCAAATATTTCTCTTGTGTGACTTTTGAATCATGTAAAATATGTTTATGTTTATGTAAAATCCTTCTGCACAGTCACACTAACTAATATATGGACACGTATCATAAAACGTTTTTTCCCCCCTGCCTCTCTTCTGAATGACGACAATTCTTCCATGATTAGACTTTGACATGTTTCCCAGAAATCTCTGTTAACTAATCATGCATAATGGTTGCAAGGCTAGTTCAAGAAGCGTTTCATTTCTATTGTGCGGATACCTTATGCGGGATTCTAAAGAAACTGGCAACCTCGATGGTTGCGCTTGGACACCGTGTAACAAGACGTAAACAACGGACGCGCTGTGTGGACATTAAGTAAGGTCTAAATATATTCTTTCGGATCACTGTGTTTAGCTCTACACCATGTTGCTGTTTTTATAGACAACTTACCTTATCTTTGTCACGTATTAGAATGATACCAATGACTGATAATAACAATGTATTTTGCTTTAGATTTAGTTAAAAGAGCTTGATTCGAAACGAAAGAGGACTTACTCACAATGGTCGTTTGCACAGCTACCAGAAATAAGCTTTATTGCTTTTTTGACAGGGAACAAACCGAAAAGAACATGCACAAGAATTTGGGCTAAAACTGCAATTTAAGCTGTAATACAAATTCATTTTAAGTTACAATTGTAACTTTTTTTGTTAACACAGTTTCCCTATCCTAGTCCTGAAGTATAACTGGCCTACCCATGTGTTTTCTCAGTTCCCAATACACCTGATCAAATCAATCAGCTAATTAACAGCTATTCCTAATGTATATTGCAAGACTGGCGGTCCAGGTCTGAATGGGCTGATGTGGCTGCAGGATTTCATAACAGCCAAACTGGAGGCACACTTGATAGCTGATTGGAAATCAAGATGAACTGATTTAAGTGGCATCAGGTATGGCTCAGGCTTGGTTGGATTCAAGGTCTGCAGAAACCTTTGTGGTTGAAATTTTCTTTTTTCCATGGCCTACACAAAAACCACTGGCCAACTGTCTTCCATTACTTTCCACTGATAAAATGTGCAGTGTTTTGTATGAATGAGGCACAGACTGACCATAATTAATGATACAATTTGTACTTCCTCTGCACCGCACTAAATGCATTTGGATTATTGTCATAAAATTTGTGTGGCAGGGATAGGGGTATATGTATACACAAACAATTGATCTTGGATCAGTTTGTCTCTGGAGTTAATAGTCTGGCATTGTGCATCTTTACAGACCTCCAGTCTTCCTTTAAGATTTTTTTTTTTTGTATTTAAATGGTCCTTTAGATTTATTTACTCTGGGTACTGTGAATACTGGATACTTGGCCACAGCTAGAAAATAGCTGCTTTTGGGTAGAATATATAGCTCTGGAAAAAAATAAGAGACCACTGCAATTTACTCCTAAATCAGCAACTCTCTGAGTATGACAAGCAGTCCATGCCAGTCTTTGTTAAATTTCTACACAAGCACTGCTTAATGAGGTACTGATTTGGTGATCACCTCAATCCAATCCTATTTAATGGGGAAAAGTATAAAAAAGCACTGCTGTAATCAAACACTCTCCTCTTGCAATGTGACCAGTTGGATGGTAAAAAAGTGCTAGAAGTCTTTCAAAGGTAATTGGAAATTTAAAAATAATAATTGAACACGCCAAAAACAGTGAAAAGAAAGGTTTTGAGTGAAGAAAAAAAAGGCTCAATCCTAGCTTTACTGGCACAAGGATTCAGTGAGTGTCAAGTTGCTTCTATCCTTAATATTTCAAAGGCAGTTTACAAAAACAAGATCAAGCAACAGACACTAGGAACAACAAAGCTACAGCCTGGAAGAGGCCGAAAACGGGTCAGTAACAAGCGAGATGACCGCAGAGTTATTTGAATGTCAATCAAGAACTGTAGGCTGACCTCAAGTGACCTTCAACAACAGTGGCAAACTGAGACTGGGGTGAAATGCACGGCAAGAACAGTTCGAAACAGGCTTCTACATGCAGGGCTGAAGTCATACAAAGCCAGAAAAAAGCCCTTTATCAGTGAAAAGCAAAGAGCCAGGCTGAAGTTTGCAAAAGACCACAGGAATTGGACTGTAGCAGACTGGAGTAAGGTAATCTTTTCTGATGAGCCCAATTTTCAGCTTTGCCTGACACCCTGTCGTGTTATGGTTAGACGGAGACCTGGAGAGGCCTACAACCCACAGTGTCTAGCACCAACTGTAAAATATGGAGGAGGGTCAGCAAGGCTGGAATTGGACAGATTTGTCTTTGTGAAGGGCGCATGAATCAAGCCAAATACAGGGTTGTTCTAGAAGAACATTTGCTTCCTTCTGCTAAGACAATGTTCCCCAACTCAGAGGATTGGATTTTCCAACGGGACAATGCGCCATGCCATACAGCCAGAGCAATCAGAGTCTAGATGGAGGATCACCAGATCAAGACCCTGTCATGGCCAGCCCAATCTCCAGATTTGAACCCTATTGAAAACCTCTGGAATGTCATCAAGAGGAAGATGGATGGTCACAAACCATCAAGCAAAGCTGAGCTGTTTGCTTTTTTGCAAAAAGAGTACTATAAAGTTATCCAACAGCAATGTGAAAAACTGGTGGAGAGCATGCCAAAACTCATGAAAGCTGTAATTGCAAATCAGGGTTATTCCACCAAATACTGATTTCTTAATGTTATTTAGCCAAAGCATTAACACAATTTGTTTACAAATTATTTGTATTTTGTTTTATTTGAGTTATTAAAGCTCTGCAAATACTACATGATCTTGGGTTATTTTGATGTGTTGTCATTTCCTTTAAATATACACTCTAAATAACAATAGTTATATTTTGAATTTAGGAGAAATATTGTGAGCCGTTCACAAAAAATGCACCTGTAAGAAAAAAAAAAGAAACTGATTATTTTGCAGTGGTCTCTTATTTTTTTCCAGAGCTGTATTTTGTGCTTCTAATCTGTAATAATAAAAAAAAAAACATGAAAAAATACCTAATTTTTTTAAACAGTCCCATAACTGTCCCTTAGAGATATTTCAACCATGCAACTGGACTGGCTGAAAAGCATTCCTGCCATGTAGTTAAATCTGATGATGATGATGATGATGATGATGATGATGATAGTGATGATTATTGTTGTAGCAAAAAAAAATTTAAATAATAGACTAACTGTAACTGTGAGCATTAAGTAGTCTAATGTCACAGTTAATATTTTGTAGCAAATGTGTAGATTCATGTGTGTAGATGTGTTAATCATTTTTATTTAGGAAGATAGTAGATGGACATTACAAAAGGCAACCTGGATGACATCTCTCGGCCAGCTTCCAGTGAGCACTCTCGGCCTGGGAGTCGAGTGTCCAGTGTGGTTCTCTCAGAGGGGGTGAGAATGAGTCAGGACAAGATTGGGGCGCTAGAGGTTCTTAGCTCTGAGCTCTCTGAAACTCAGGTGATATATGCTTCCTTCTGAAAGCGTTTTTTAATATTATTACTATAGATAGTGGTAGTGGTCTGACTCTGGCTTTAGGCCTTTGTTTTAAATTACATGTTACTTTACTAGTTTTTCAGAACAGTTCTAATAAATACTAGACATTCTATTTACATGCATTGTATAGTATTGTAGTATGTAGTTTTGGATGCAGTACAGAATAATTTTTCTTCCTAATGACATGACGGCATTTAAAATTCTAATTTCCTAATGTGAGTTCCACTTTCCTCTATTTTCTTCTATGTCTTTCTTCTGTCCTATTATTGTTACAGTTATTTATCAAATCTAAAGCTTAATAAGCTGTTGTTGATTCTTTCTTTATATCAGGTTCGAGAGACCATAGAGGAGAATAACTTAGACTGCCCATCAGAAAACTTAACATCTGACCAAGGTAGGTGAACAGTGAAAAGCAATGTTTGTTTACAACTAGTATTGTGTTTCAAAATACTACACTAGTACTACAATCGGTTTTCCTATCAGAGTTGCTGTTTCGTATGTTGTAAGACATTGATGTAGCCTTCAAATTTACTAAAAGGTCTGTGCTGTGTGTCTTCTGAACTGTCTTATTAACAAGGTTAGGGGTCAGTTCAGTTCATGACAATAATTAAGACAACAGTAAAAAGTTTTCAAAGAATTTATTATTACATTTTATAATTCAACTTTGTACTTTGAACTTTATAATTCGAAACCACAAAGACAGGGTTATTGTAACTCTATTGTTTCATCTATAGTGAATATTGCTTTAAATCATCCAGATATATATAAGATATGCAGCTAAGTGTGTGAACAATGCTTGTGTTGCCATAGCTTCTATATGCACACATAAAGTCAAATGACAAGTATAAACCAGGCACCTCCGCTTTTCCCCTCAGGCCATATTACCCTGGCTTGGAATATTTTCCTTTTTTCATAACAAGCCCTTTTACACCTCCTGACTTGGCTTTGTCAAGCAATGTAAACTCACCTTTTTCTCCAGTTCCTGTGATATTTAGTCACTTGGTTTGGATTTTAGTTATGTGGTTTTCATTACACTGCACACATGTAACTGACATATGACCAATATTCATATGTTAGTGTACTAATTATTAAATCAAATAAAAATGTAGGGTGGTCAAGGCTTGGGCTTGTATTCAATTTGTAATATCCATCTGGGAACCCCTGGCTTACAGACTTGGTTTTTTCCTGAACTGGTTTTTAATAGAACTAAAAACTTGCAGTCTGTCTGCCTGATTTTATGCTTTACAGATGTATCTGAGGAAGAGAATAAAGATCCAGAGTTGCAAAAAGCAATCATGAAAATGAAAAGACTGGACAAAGTCCTGGCTTCCAAGATCTCCACTGAAAAAGAAGTCAAAAAGCAAGGCAGAGAGCTCCATCAGAAACTTTGGAAGGAACTAAAGGTAAGATTGAATGCAGATGCACATGTGTAGGAATGTGTTTTGTATAGCTTACTCACACATGCAATAATTCTGTAGCGTGCTTACTTATTCCTGTGTATGTACACTCAGGATCAAAAAACAGAAAGGAGTTCAGAGTGCACTGATGAAGCAGAAAATACCAGGTTGTTCCTAGCACTTACCTCCAACACCTGTAAGTCATGCTAAATGCACAAGCACATTCTCCAATAAATATTACATATATTTTGGTCAGAAATATATGTCATTAAATCATGTACACTAAATATTAAATTTGATATTTTTACATGAATGTACATGAATAATCAGTAGAATTTATGGAAAGTTTGACTATACTAAAAGTATACTAAAACACACTGCTCAAAAAAATTAAAGGGACACTTTGAAAACACTGATCTCAATGGGGAAACATATCATGCTGGATATCTATTCTGATATGGACTGGGCAATGTGTTAGGAACGAAAGGATGCCACATCAATGGAAATGAAACTTATCAACCTACAGAGGGCTGAATTCAAAGACACCCCGAAAATCAAAGTAAAAAAAATTATGCAGCAGGTTAGTCCATTTTGCTGCAACTCAAGCCCTCAGGCCACCCTCATGAAGTCTGTTTCTGATTGTTTGTTCTGATTGTCATTCACACCAGTGGCCTGCTGGAGGTCATTTTGTAGGGTTTTGGCAGTTCTCATCCTGTTCCTCCTTGCACAAAGGAGCAGATACCGGTCCTGCTGATGGGTTAAGGACCTTCTACGGCCCCTCCTAGAACTGTCAGTCTCCTGGAATCTTCTCCATGCTCTTGAGACTGTGCTGAGAGACACAGCAAACCTTCTGGCAATGGCACGTATTGATGTGCCATCCTGGAGGAGTTGGACTGCCTGTGTAACCTCTGTAGGGTCCAGGTATCGCCTTATGCTACCAGTAGTGACACTGACCCAAATGCAAAACTAGTGAAAAAAAAAAAAAAAGTCAGAAAAGATGAGTAGGGAAAAAAATGTCAGTGGCCTCCACCTGTAAAACCATTCCTGTCTTGGGGGTCGTTTCAACCCCCTCTGCTACTTAACTGACCAGATCAATATCCCAGGAGTTTAATTGACTTGATGCTATACTGTGATTAAAAAGTGTTCCTTGAGCAGCAGATAAATCAAGGACTATATTTTGAGGATGTCTTGATGATACCATGAATATCAATAGCAAAGCACTCACTTTGTGAACCGGACAGCGTCTTGGTTAGCATATAAAAGCCATGGTTACATACATAATCTTTCATTCGGCTTCTTTACATGGAGTGCCAGAGTGATTTCCTTTGGAACTAGTGGAGACAGCATATCAATTCTCATAGTTATGCTGGTGTATATGTCAACATAGCGCACACGCAACAATAACTGACAGCCTACAATACTGAGGATGGGAAAAGCTCACAACTTTAATATTGTTCTCTATTGAGGATAAATATCACTCCAAATAATTAACATTTACTCTGTAAAATCTGGTAAAATAGATGGTAACCTGTGAGCTCCATACAGTTGCTTTGCAAGCATACAACCTAGATACATATTGTGTATTGTATGTTAACCAGGAGGTTGCTATAGTGTTATTGGAAGAAGTTATTCTCGTGTATTCAAATAAGCTTGTGCAGTGATTTCTCTACACAATGGACTAACCTGACTTTAGACAGCTTAGGCAATCAATCAATCAGTCAATCAATCAGTTTTTAATCAATCAATCAATCAACCAAACTACCAATCAACAAACAAACAAGCCACTTTATATCGGCATCTGGCATGTGGAAGGTTCCAGTGATTAGCTCCTTGTTTTGCATGAATGTTGGTGACCATTTAATTATTTTTTTTGCATTCAATAACAAACCGTATACTACTCCCCAGTGCCCAGATTACAGTAAACTGACATGACCACATTTATGGTAGACCGCAAATGTTTATAACAAAAACTCTAAAATATTGTTCACTGTGTTAGGTAAAGGTTTTATTTCGTGTTTTACAGCATAGTGAGTGAAACCATCTTCCATCATGAAAACTCAGAGAGTACAAAAGAAATATGGAACTTTAAGTTCAATGGTTTGCCCACTATTCACACATGGTATGCATAGCATTTGTAATAACAGTTGTAACACACCTCCCTCCTGAAATATTTGAAACTCATTTACACAAGAATAATGTAAGGCCAAGGGCACCTTAAAGGTAATAGTTCAAGTGTTTAGTTCATGTTTTAGGCAGATGGAGTTGATAATGTAGTGCCTCCTGGGCATGTGTCTGGGTCTTAAGCTAGGGAATCTTCTTACTTGTACTTCTTAACAGACCCAGGGATCATTGTTATAATGGCCCAGTCTCATTAAGTCTTAATACTTGCCTGGAGCACATTTGATGTTGCATACTCCATCAAGATTTAGAACCAGAAGCAGCTACTGGGTGTACTTCAGGGTCTGTCTGTACTAAGCTCCTCTGTGCTCCACACTTCATCACGCTATTGCATTCTTACTTGCAGTGCTTGCACTTGACCACCAAGACAAGAGCATCCCTAAATGAAGTCATGGTCATGAGGTTTTCCAGAGAATTTCTTAGCTGGTTCCCACCCACCAGCCAGGTCTTCCTGTTATACAACGGATAAGATTAGGGTAAAGACTATCACGTCCTTCTTCTGACCCAGCAGAGTAAAATGTTATCCGCCATATTCTGCATAAGTTCACGGACGCCCATGGCTAGTGTCACTGTGATTGACAGGGGAGAGTGTATGCCACCCCCTAGAGAGCACATACAAATTTGATCTCTTGAACTCTTGGCTACAGTTTTGCTGGGATCCAAACTCAAGTTCTCTGGACAATATGGTGCAAGCTTTTCTGTTGCACTACTCTGGGGAAGTCATGAGATGATGGCTTTATAACTGGTAATCCACAAGGAAACAATCACATAGTTCTAGTAAATCACCCTGGCAGTCTGGTGTGTAAGGAAATGAAACCATAATTTCATAATCATGCAAATTATTTCCTCAGTTTCATCTTTTTTTCCATAAATGAAGTAAATGTATTAAAAGTTATACAAGATGAACAACTTGTTACTGTGATACAAATGAACTTGATAGCTAAGGACTGCAGTGAAGAGGTGGACTATGTGCCTGTGTTTGGAACCCAAGTCCCAGATCAAGAGAATGACCTCAGCTGCAAACCTGGAACTAAAGGCAAGAAATGTTTGATCTCTACACATTAATGACCACTTAACAAAAAGCAAGTTGTTGCAAAAAACCTGCTTGTTACATTTACTTAATTACGTTATAGTGTTCCTGATCTAGATTTACAGTTGTATTGCTCATTTGTTGCACTAGAGGGCCTTCTGACATTAAAAAATCATTCTCATGTCTAAATCTGATCTATCTAGGTTTATTATTTTAGAGTATTCTACAGCTAAAGTCAACACTTAAAGAGAAAAATATAAACCCTTTTTAATTTAAATTTAAATAGAGGTCACAAGTACAGTGGGCAAAAAGGCATTAAAGTATATGCCATGTTCTGTGTAACTCATCATGGGATGGTGCTAAAGTAGTGCTAAACTTAATATTAATACTGTTCGTCATCATATGCAACAAAATTGCTTAAAAAGAGATTATTTTGGTATATACAGTTATTCTAATAACTTTATTATATATATATATATATATATATATATATATATATATATATATATATATATATATATATATTTTTTTTTTTTTTTTTTTTTTTTTTTTTAAATGCAAAGCCATAGTTTGTGGTGTTTTAACTTTCAGTCTTAGAAGTCAAATGTTAGCAAACATTGAGTCAGTAATATTTTAAAATGATAAAGATTGACTTCAGTTTTAAACAGTTTTGTGCGATTGTGCCATTTTACTAGTCTCTGGGTCGGAGGGCAGAGTTATTGGCAAGTCTTCAAACTCTGTTAAAGTGGGTCCTGAAGTGAAAGAAGTCAAGCTGACAGAAAGCAGACAGAATGTGACTGGCAACAACAAGCATAGACAAGATTTCATCAAGAGAAATATTGAGGTATGTCATTTGTTCAGGAACAAAATGTATGACTGAACAAGAGATTCATAACTAGCAAGCTACTAAAAGCTAACACAATGTAACTGTCAGATCTCAGCGGTATGAAACCATTTGCATCATTTGTATAAAACATCATTTTTTGTTCATTATTTCGTAGCATTATTTAGTAGCTTTTTTCACAAGCCATTGCTAATATGCCAATACAAATCAAATATGCCCAGTTTATCACAATATATAAGTGAGAACCACGTCATATGCTTGGGCATGACCCTGATGGCAGTGTGCACTTGTGTAGATGCAGAGAAGAGCTGAAGATATGACATGGGAGCAAAAATTTTGCATGATATTTACTAACACTGATTACTTTAACCAATCTTGAAATTGAGCCAAAGTTTCACGTTGAAACCATATTTTAAGTGTTATTCCAAATGAGCTATTTTGACCTGGACAGGGCGTAATTAGCCTTTATAGTGAATTTCTATTCCGAAGATGGTGCCAGACCATAATTATCAAAAATATGAGAATGGAGTACTGTTTAAAATTCTGAGTCACATGGTAAATGTTTTAGAGTATAATTATGACACTTGCATTTGTCTCAGCATGGGCTCTAAGCTTTCTCTCAGCATGACTTCTTAGATTTTTCCATTCTGAAGGTGATATTGTATGTGTAAATGCAGCTAGTCAGTAGTGCAGGAAGCTTGGGGCCATTGACACAGGAAGAGAAAAAACATCTAGAGGAACTCCTCAAGGACATAGATGAAGAGGAGACATATGTTGATCCAACTGCCGAAACAGAGGTATACACACACTTCCCCAAACTGATATTTTACATTTACAGCATTTAGCAGACGCCCTTATCCAGAGCGACTTACATTTTCATCTCATTTTTATACAACTGAGCATTTTGGGGTTAAGGGCCTTGCTCAGGGGCCCAGTTGCAGCTTTGGTGGACCTGGGATTCGATCACACAACCTTCCGATCAGTAGTCCAATGCCTTAACCACTAAGCTACCACATTCCCCATATTTTATTCAGTCTTTCTCAGGCAAGACATCATCTGGGTGGTGAACATCAGTTATATTATTGAATGATATATATCTGGATGTCCTCATATATTTTTCACTATACACATAGGGCTAAATTGCACTTTTTCACAGTTTCCTTCTCATACTGCATATTCCATCATTCCTCATGAGGATATGGCAGCTGCAGTTATGGTATGCTTTTCCTTTTTACAATGGGTTCATCACCAATTATGCATGGAAACCAAACAGAAGAGAGCAGATGCTCAGAGGCATCCTAAAGGGTTGACCTGAAAGACTTCCTGTTATTGTGGGACCCTGCTATTGTGCAAATTGTCGACAAATTTTATATCTTTTGGCTTATCCCAGTGATGGGACACATGAGTGACCAGACGCAGAAAAGCTTTGGAAGGTTCAGATATTACATCATGATCAAATGCAGATGCCTTCTGTTCTTTTATTCTACATTTATTATTCTGTTTCTGCAGATTTGGTTCCCAAAATTGTCAAAACATCTGTCTTGAGCACAGCAACCCTTAGCCCCGAGTTGTTCCTCTTCTTACATTACTGATGAGCATCATATAACTAATACCAAACTCTGCCATCGCAGATTATTATACACTATTAAGCACTAAAAATCATCTCCCACTAATTGATAATTGGGAGAAAGATAGACCTGCCTCACATGAGTGGAGTGCTCAGGGCTGACTCTCCTGTTTCAAGGGTTCAGCCAGTTCAAACAGTTCAGAGCAGTATTTAACTTATAGGCAGCAGGCATAACTTGTATTAAACGGGACTAATGTGCTCTGATTTATTTTCATAATAAAAATGCTAGCTGCTGACTTCTGAACTATCTGAAGCTTCCTTAAATAGGCACACGTTTAGCAATGTAGCAACACATCCAGTTTTGAGGTTATGAAAGCAGTTTCTAAGACTCATGGATTCGAATATTTCTTATTTTGGCTTTATTTCTTAGATGATATTAAGCAGTATTAGAGACATATATAGCAGTACACTGAATCTAATGATAAACCAACATCTTGAGTTACACCTACACTGTGTCCATTAATGTTTGATGGGTTCACTGTTTATGAATGAAACATTAACAAACATTAAACCAAAAATTATTGTTTTATATGATATTTAACGAAATTTCTGACTTGCTGTCCTTAATGTAGACAGACTTTTCTCTGTGTGCTGTGCCCACTACACCGGATGAAGGTTTCAGACCCCAAGCAGCTGAACTTGACCAACTCCTTCACATTGATGGCAAACTGCAGCTTCTTCTTCCTGTTGAGGAATTTCTGTCTGTGCGAGGCCCCTATGGTTACCACAGCTTTTCTCAGGTTTGTGCTATGTTCCTAAATACATTTATCTGCTGCTTTTAGGAATTTTTTCCAGAGTGTGTTTCCAGAGGCCCCTCTAACCACATTACTATGTTCACTACTTAATCCATTTAGATTAAACGGAATAACATAAAATCATATTAAAATATCCAATATACTTTATTTTCATTAATTACCCACAAAACCTCCATAAATTCTTCAGTGCGTTCTTGTCTAGTCAGAATTTGTTGGAATTTATTAACATTTGTTTGGATTGTAAGGACAGCCTTAAATGAATCTCAGAATGTGCCATGCATCCGTTCGCCACATGAAACTGCATATGAGGGTGATATACACAAAGGGAACAAAGCTCATGTTTACATCATGGTTAAAAATGTACATACAATACTACTGAGTGCATAATTTTTTTGTGCTTTCCTTTACTTGCTCTTACATATTCTATGTGCATAAAAAATGTAAAAATCTGTCCTTATTAAAATGTGTCATAATTCTGTATTCCATACAAATCAGAAAATCTGAATTCCTTATTAGTGAACACTTCACATCCCATGGAATACCTTTCACATGCAATGAAGTGTACCATTTGTTACAAAAAAAAACCCCTCTTTTCTCATAAGGGCATTTGGATTCAGTCAAAAGATTAATTTGGGATGATCAAATCCAGATTTAAAATGGAGGGAGTTACATAACATTGCTATAACCTGGGAGTTACATAACAGTGGCTTAATAGTCGCAAAGGCATTCTGACATTCTTTGGTCTACACAGAATGTTTGGAAAGCAGTTAGTCTTCAGAGTAGGAGCTCTATGAGTGTTATTTCTGCGAAGAAGATATAAAGTAAGCATAATAATATTTTTACTGTCATAAAAGCTGTTCCTTTAGAGCATATGTTTTTTTAAATGGGAAAAGTTTGGCAATTCATGCAAAATTCATCAATGTAGCTCTGTAGCTAGGTAACCTTCTAACCAGATCAACATCCAAAGTCGTACCTTAGAATCTGTAGGACATAAACACAACCCAATTCCATAACACAGAATGACCTAAAACAAACAGAATTTCTCTTAGCTGTACATATTTATCACATATATTACCAATAATTGGTGCTTAGCAGTCTTTGTTAATAAGAAAAAATAATTAATAATCCTGCAGTTACTCAGAGAGAATATTCACAAGTATAGTTTAAAATACAGGATGCCATTTAAAGGGCTTTAACTTTTAACTTTATACTTAGAAGCGGTTTACCAGGGTGTAGCTCAGTAGCAAATGTGACAACTTGTGACAGTGACTATGACCTCATAAACTTTTGGCTAGACTGTAAAAAATATCATGCCCCTCCTTGTTCTCATTCTTGTCTTGTTCAGAAACAAAAAAAGGAGATGTAGAAAGCACTCAAAATTAAAAGATTGCATGAAATTGTGACAGTAAGCACTGTTAGCGAGGGTGCATTGGCTTTACCTTGGATGGATTAAATGTAGTACCGAGTTATAGATTTTTGCCACTGGCCAGATTTTTGCAAGTATTTCAGGGCACAATTGCAAGTTGTAAATCTGCATCTTTGCCAAATTCTTATACAGCCTTGCTCTAACTGCAACATAATATCCGTTTTGACGATGGAAGTGCATCTTCACAGTACACAAAGAAGATCTGCAGCCTGTTCAGAAACTTTTCCCAAGGCTATAGTGGGGAGTAAAACTGTGAACTGATGTGACTGCAGGGCCTGCTAGTAAAAAGAAAGCAAGCTCCTTTGTGGTGTCATCAAAGAAAAACAGCAGATGACAGAGGTTTTGTTTTCTAAGCTCCATGGACAGGAGAAAATAAGTGCCCTTAGGGGTGTAGGAAGGTAGAGAAATGGCTATGGCCATGAGCATAATGCAAGATCTTTTAGTAGTAATGCAACAGTGCTGCTACACATGTGGAGACCCTGATGTACTTTCTTTGGCTGAATCTCATTCACTGGGCACAAAAATCTTATGTGGGAGCCATAGCACCAATGTATAGGAAATAAGTACAAAATCAATCTAATGCAAGTTAAGCTGGCTCAAATACCACTGCCAGAATCTACACCTTTCAATACCCAATTTAAAGCTCTAAATACCTCTCTGGGTGCAGGTCCTCACAGGCAGGCTGGTAAAAGCTAATTCCACTTCATTGCCGGATTTACCAGATCTTTCTTGACTTGGATTCTTGAAATCCCAGAGCTGCTGCCCATTAGACTCTTCTGGCAGATGCCGAGGGGGAGATCTCATGCATTCTTTTGTAAGAAGCATTCCTAAAGGAACTTACAGAAGAGATAACAACTTCAACCATACAAGTTACTGGAGACCATTTACTTCATGTCTCATTATAAAATTACATGTCTCAGGAAGTGTGGACTTATAAGAGTGATACACTCCAACACTATAAGGGCTACTCCTATACCATTATACCCAAAAGGGCCCGGCCTCTTTCTGACATTTAACATTTTGTGTGTGCTGTATTTGTAACTATCTAAGCTGCTGTAAAACAAGAATTTCCCTCATGGGATCTATCTATCTATCTATCTATCTATCTATCTATCTATCTATCTATCTATCTATCTATCTATCTATCTATCTATCTATCTGCTACGGGTGGCAGGTCCTATGTGGACCACTATGGGGGGTTTACAGCAGGGATTGTGTTGTATTGTTGTTTGTTTTGTCATGTGCTTGTTTTAGCCCCGCCTTATTCCTAATGTGTCTCGATTGATGTTCACCTGTTCCTCATGTTGTGTGTAATTAGGTTAAGTATTTATAGTGGCCTTTTGCCAGGGTTCGGGGCTGGTCTTCGTCTTTATGTTCCGTGTTCATGTGGCGTCGTTCATGTTGTCTCTGTGTTCTTACTTTGAATAAATCCCTGTCTGTCGTCTATCCTCACGCTGGGTCTGATTTATCTATCTCCGACAGCCGGAATCGTGACACTATCTATCTATCTATCTATCTATCTATCTATCTATCTATCTATCTATCTATCCATCCATCCATCCATCCATCCATCCATCCATCCATCCATCCATCCATCCATCCATCCTATCCATCCATCCATCCATCCATCCATCCATCCATCCATCCATATGATACTATGTAAAAATCTTATACACATGCAAAAAAAAAAAAACGAAAAAAAAAAAAACTTAATTAAACCTTTCTCTTTGGTGAAACAACCCTTTGAAGAACCCCGAACAACCCCTTGTTGTCTGATAATTGTTTTACTGAGAATCTTGGAGAGTCTACCATAATCCTTCTAGAGACTTTGACTGTCACAAGTGTGCTTCTAATTTTTTGCATGCAAAACCCGGTATTCTTCATTTTTTTTGTCTGAAATGTAGTGAGTTACATAATATGTTGCTTTATTTAAAGACATACAAAAATTTCTGTAGGCTTTATTTTTTGTTTGAAAATATATATTTTTTGTAATGGCTCAATAACGCATCTGTAACAAAAGCACAAATGTAATGAGAAGCTAATATAAAACAAATATAATGACACAGAGCTAATATGAAGTTGTCACCAGCTTTGAAAGACTGGCTCACCTGTAGCTCTGGTTCTACTTACAATCTGTTACACCAATGCACTATATTGCCAAAAGACGTGAAAAAAAAGGGTCCTGATCCTGATCCTGTTTCATCATGACGGTGCCCCTGTGAACAAAGTGAGGTCCATAAAGACATGGTTTGCCAAGATTGGTGTGGAAGAACTCAAGAGGCACAAGTCCTGTCCTCAACATCACTGAATACCTTTGGGATTACTAAGAACACTGACTGTGCCCAAGACCTTAAATTCTGACTTGATTTGACTTCAGTGCGTGATATAACACTCTTGTGGCTGAATGAGGAAAAATTTCTATAGCCACCCCAAAATAACAGCAGACAGAGGAACATCTATCTGTTGTGTCAGGTGCCCATATATTTTTGCTGTAGTTTAAAATAGACTGACATGTGTACGTATGAAGAAGGAAGAGACCAGAGGCCATTAATGATGGAATTCTATAATGGATCACTACATGACGCTGTGTCTAAGGCTTTGGCATGTATGTACATGTATTCAAGAACATATCGAAATTGAAATATGGTGTTTAAAAGGAGTAAAGAAGAATTGATTTATACCTTGACCCACCATGGGCCTCAACTTGTGTAGGTATTAAAAATGATTTATTAAAGAAAGTAAAAATACACCCCTCATGTTATTCTAATCATAGCTTACAGTTGATTGTTGATTGAAATAAGACTTCTTATTAAAACTAAATACTTTGAGTAGTAGATTTTGCAGGGCAGTTATGGTAGCTAAACCATTACTGTTCAACAAGGACTTTCACAAATGTAGCCTCTCCATAGATGATTAAAACCATTTGGGTAACCTAGTGAACCCATGCTGTCTCTCTCACTGGCCAGGAGTACATTTCTAAGCTGTTCCATCATTGCACTTTAATTCCAGAAAATCTGACAGAATTGCTGTTGGAAGGGATCGTTAGATTTGTTTCTGACCTTTCAGCAATGGAAACATTTAAATTGCTTGCTAGCTAAAGTCTTCTCAGGTTTTCTGTCAAATTTTAACCCTACCATATGTTGTCAGTCAGACGTGTGAGACTGAAGCCATGTTTCCATTCTCTTGTAAAGGAACACAGCTAGAGTTTCTTAAGCCTAGGACAAAAGAGTGTGTCTGGGCTTGAAGTCAATTTTCCAAAGTAGTCATTCAGTTAAAAAGGAAACTTGAAATGCAGTTAGCACATTCTGAAGAGAGAAAGCCAATAAAACTACTTTTGCACAATATATATTTTTTGTTTGTATATTGTATCTTTTTACCATGTTGCATTTTGAGAGAGACAGCATGTGTTGAGAGCATCATGTCTGCAGATTATAATACAAAAACAACACACACACACACACACACACACACACACACACACACACACACACACACACACACACACACACACACACATATACACACATATACATATACTTTACTTAAAGTTGGTTGGAGTCCGGCTTCAGGTTATTTACTATAATCATTATAATCATTAGTTATTATGATTATGATGATTCAAACTCTTTCCTTTACTTTAACTATAAAAGTACAAGAGAGGATGAAAAAACATATCACAAATGAATGTTTTTAGTTTGTACATCTTTTGCCAAAGCACCAAGGAACATAATGCATACCATGTAGTTCTGTTACTGCTATTGGTGCAGCCATAGCATGCCAAGGACACTGACTCAGAAAACACTCTTCTGACCATCAGCATATGGTCACCACATGGGCAAAGCCTTAAAGATTGACTTATTTTGGTGGTGAAAAGAACTGGCTTATCTCTTTCTTCATTGTGAAAAGCTATGTGACAGTTCTGTCCCAACCAGTAACAGCATACCTTGTGTTTTGCATTAATAGCACAACAACAACAACAACAACAATAACAACTGTTGGTTGCGTTTTTTTCCACATATTTATTTCTATCTGCAAATACTCCAGTACTATTCAGTTTATTGTCTGCCTTATTGTGAAGTATGAAGTGAAGGCAGGGCAGAGGACCTAGTGAACCATAATGAGATACAATATGAATTGTAGGCTTGTAATTCTTAAAGTAGAATCTTATGAGATAGATAGATACATGCATGTACTGAAATGTTTTATATTTACATGAGATGTTTTTTGAAGCGTAATGGATATCCACCAGAGCCTATATTTCTGGTCCTAATGTATCACACACAAGCTCTTTTTTTTAATCTTTCAGTTTAGTTACAGTTGAGAAAATGTTTGCATTGTGCAAAAGAGATTCTAAATTCATTTGGCAAGCCAGGTATGGCAGGTATACCCAAGAGAACAGAGAGGAGAGCGTGCAAAACTCCACACAAGAGTAAGTCAAGCTCAGAATTGAGCAATGTGAGTGATCAATGCTATCTGCTGCATCACTATGCACAATTAGTCAATTGTATCATAGTTAAGTAACTATGTTTGCTTAATATAGTTAGGCAATTACAGTTATTAACCCAAATTAGTTTTCAATTGCAGGTTAATAGCCAAGGTTCAAGAGATGTAGGAATATAAAGTATGTTATCCCAATTACATCATCTTTTCTCTTTCATAAAACATTATAAATCTTATGCTGAATTTTGCTTAACCAGTAAGTTGTTGAAACATAGTTCATAAATCTTACATTTATTTTAGGATAGAAGAATGTGCAGTTGAATGGGTTTATTTGTGCTTTTGTGCTTTTGCATGTGCTTCATGTTTTGTTTTGTTTTTTAATACCATGGGTTTTGGTCAGTTAAAACCATATGTTTATCCAGACTATCAGTGCTCTCCAAAAGCAGTTAGAATACCCAAGCTGATATTCTAATACTCTAGAAATGTTTAACTATCACAGTGCCATCTGTGAATGTGATCTGTGAAGGATAAGCACATCAGAGCACAGGGTCAGAGTGGATCTGAACCACTGGGTGTAAGGTGAGAATACACCTTGAATGAATCTTTGTCTCACTCTGTGCATGTAGCAACTGTTGTAGTTTATATTTGACAATTCATACCTCAAGTGGCTGCAGCTATCTTTAATATTTCACTTTGTTGAAGTTAGTGTTGGATTTTTAGCCTGTCAGCTCTCTGGTGAGCTATACAAAGGTGTAGTGTTCTGTGCACTGGACCCTACAGTTTGAAACTAGCCAGTGGAAGGGATTGTGTGGAAGAGCTTTGGCTGAGATCCTCCTTCCACGTGGCAGTAAATGAAAGCCCAGAAGTGGAGGGGCAGACTTTGTGACTCATGCTGCCTCTGTTTTTGTTAGAGCTGTGCCAAACTTCCAGGGCTCAGGTTACATAGTCTGATTGTGGGGGCACACAGCACAGCAATGCAACAGCTCTAGAGCTACTCTGTACTTCTGTGCCATAAAGTCCAATGATGTACCAATGGAAAATGTTTCAGGTTAGCACAGCAACAACAGTTTTTCCACAGTTTTTTTTTCACTCGAGTAAACGATCAGGGTTTATTTAGAATTTAACCTCAACATCACAAGTATCCCTGGCTTAACATAACCATCAGCAAGCTCTCAATGTATTCCAGATCTAATTGTTATGTAAAAAGCACTTTATATCTTAATATCTTATTAATTGCTTAATTACTTATTATCTAGAAGTTTGCGAGTCTTTCTAAGATGCAAACACTTCTTTGTAAAAGCAAAATCATATGCAATGGAATAGCATCTTTGGGGAAAATACCGTGGTATGTCACCGTGATTCAGTGGTATTATTGCAGAAATTTAAAACCATTCCATGGTTTTCACAGTGAAGAACACAGTGAAATGTTGTATCTGAATAAAAACAATTTTTTAGGCTTTGTTTATTAAATATTTATTTAGATTTCCTTTTGTACAAAGTAAACTTATGTAAAATGTACAAAAGAAACATATGTTTTTACAGCATAATCCTTATATAATATAAGATTTGTAAAAAAAAAAATATGACATAATATCAAAAGTTTTATGTCATGCTTTAATAAATAAGTGTACTGCCACTGATTTATTTTATCTATAATATATACTAGCATGCTTGTTGTCTTTCACTCTTTACATGTTTTTTCTGTTTGTTTTTTTTTGCTGTAGATGTAGTACACTGACTCTGATTTGCTTTTGTATTGCTAACATTAGAGTCCTGGATCATGACACTTGATATAACACATAGCAGCTGACACTCAGATTAAGAGATGTTAACAACATGTCATCTCTTTCTCACATGATGCACTATCAAACAGACACTGTCTAGAATCCACTCTGTTTTACACTGAGGAAAAGCAACAGGAACTTAGACATTCTGGCAAAAAAGCAACAGAACTTACTTTGAAGTGCTCTTATTTGAATTCATCTGTCCATTACAGTGCATGTGTGAGTAGTAAAACTGAGTAAAACACTGCGGTTATATGGTTGTTTGCAGTATATTATACACTACATTTTGTAATCTGGGACCTGCATTTGTGTCCTGGAGAATATCAAATCTAAATCTGATGTTTCTTTCACTTTTTCAATGCTCTGGGCCAAACTGAAGTACAGCTAAGACAGAATACAACACAAACCTAGAGTTAAACAATTATGGCCGGCTCACTGTTCCAAAATTTGCTCTCTAGTTGTCCTAGGATTTAAGTGCGCATCCTTCTGAACACCAAGCCTGTGTTCTGTCTGGTGTTAACATTTGAAATTCGAAATATGCATTTTCCAAATCTTAATGATAAAAAGATGGTTGTCAGTGTCTTCCTAATAAACACGTACCCAGAGCTCTAAGGGTGGTGCTTGACACATTCACTCTGACCTTTTTAGTGAAACACAGCTGTAACAACATCAGCCTCATCTAGTATTTCCTACTATAAGATTGCAAAAAACAAATAGAAGATTATTAAACCTATTGCTAGACATATTTTACTAATTCCATGCTCTAAATTATGTTATTGTATTAGGAGATTCTTTCTAAAAATTAATTCTAAAAATGCTAAATTGTTTGCTAGTAGAACTAAACAATTTAAAGCTTGAAATTAGTACAAATGGCTAAGAAATTGAAGTTTAAAAATCTTGGATATGGTTTATTGTGTTCTTTTAATAGGAAATGAATATTAAAAGTAATAGCTAATTTTGACCATATTCCATACATTTCTACTTGCTAAAATCATTTTTGCAGTCACTTTAGAAGAACTAAAACAGGTCTGAACTCATTTGAACCTTACAAAAATCTATTCAGAAGGATTATAAAATGTTAAACCATTGCTGCCCAAAACAATGGATTGGGAACAAGAATGAGTTTTGTACATTCTGCTAAAGGTAAATTTTCTTATTTTCAAATTGTTTTGTAAATTTTGCCTTGATGTCATATCTCCTCTGTGTGTGCATGGGAAAATCCTTATGAAGTATATACTGCACTTTACAGTGCCTCTGTGTAGGATCCCTGTAAATTTTAGGTTAGGGTTTAAATTTAGACATTCAAGTCTTGCTTTATGAGACAATGAAATGCCACAAGGCCTCTTTAAATGTGGGTGTTGGATAAGAAACACTACATTACAGCAAGTTAAATAAACAGAATGATTTCATTGTATACTTATTCATTTTGGATATATATTTTTTAAATCAACACTTCTAATTAATGCACAAAAGAAAGTGAAAGAGAGCAGCCTGAACTGTTTGTTTTTGTTTTAGTTAATCTTAAATTAGGAAATGTGTTGGAATGATGTTCAGTCCCTTTTGAGTATTGCTATACACTTATAATGTTTGGGTTTGAGATCAAAAGATGAATATTAGACAGTAGATCAGAATTTCACCTTTAATTTTCTAGTATTTTCATCTAAACAACATGCCACCTTTGCTGGTAGACCACTCAATTTTTATCTGGGCAAAAGTATTGGAACAAGTAGTCTTAAAGTTTGTTTACATAAATAACATCTTACTTAATATTTTGTTTATCCCACGTTACCAATATCAGCATAAAGGCAGTAGCCCATTTACATCACTAAAATGGTGCATTCTTTTGTGGTGCTGTTCCAGGGATGTACTGCAATTTCTTTTACCCATTGTTTGTTCTAGGGGTTTCTTCCCACCCTAGGAGGTGAAATGCATGATCCATTGTGTTAAGGGTTGGTGGTTTGACTTTGCCAGTCTAAAACCTTCCATTTATTTTTTCCTGATGAAGTCCTTTAATGTGTTGTCAGTCTGTTTGGGTCATTATCATGATAAAGGTTCTCCCATTTATATTGGATGTATTCTTCAAATAAAAAATATTTCTGTAGACTCCTGAATTCATTCTGCTGCTAAGCATCATGAGATGGTCATCAACATATATTAGTGAGCCTGTTCTAGAAGCAGTAATGCAAGCCCATGCCATAACACTACCTCATTCAGAGCTATTAATTATTTAAAACAATCACTATAACAGAGCACACCTGGGTAACAAGAAACACTTGCCAGTCACATATTCCAGCATTTGTCCTTAAGCAAAACAAAAGGAGCCTTGCTCTATGTTGTTCAACACATCTAGGTGTAGGAAATAAAAGGTGAAATTCTGATCTATCATCTCATATTCATCTTTTGATCTCAAACCTAAATGTCACCAGTATAGCATGAACAAAATAATTGACCTTGCCACTTCAATACCTGGGGACAATACAGGGGTCTGTTTGTTCTTTTTGTACATAATCTACATTTACATTATATTTATGCATTTCTAACCAAAGTGACAAAAAAAAAAAACACTGAACAGTTAAGGGTTAAGGTACTTGCTTGTCTTGGCAGACATTTAGTTTGAACTCACAGTCACTTACAGTTACTAAAACAGAGCCTTAACTGCTGTATTGCTGCTGCACATACTGAAAATTTCATACCAGTTCTATGTCTGATACCATGTGAACTAACATGGAGAAAGTCACTTCATTCTGAAGATTGTTTGATTGTAGAAATCACTCTTGAAACTTCATGCAATGAATATGCTATATATTTGGATTCTGTGGCTTTATGATTTCTTAAAAGTCCTATAGATACCATTATAAATTTTGGACATTGTGAAATCCACTGCAGACAGACAGTTAAACAATTTCTAATATTTTTGAATAAAGATTTAGATACAAGATAATATAAACTGTCCGTGAGTGTTAACAAAGGGTTTTTGTCTACTGAATGTCAGGTCAAAAATGCTGGAGAACTTGGCGAGAGGGTCCTTCGGGATATGAAGGAGTCTAGAGAGCAGGAGGAGTGTCTGTGTGAAATCCAACAGCAGCTGCAGCTCCTTACAAAGAGACAACACCCAGATGTGAGTTCAAAGAAGCTATGCTTCAATCAAAATAGGGGAAACACACACTGAGTCACAACAGACACTTGCATTGTAAACATGAGATGAATGTAATTCTGAAGGTATACATCTCACTGAGTGTATGACAAAATGCACATATAGGTTCTATTTTTAACCTGTGCCATGTCATCGTATGCTTAGCTTTACTTTATAGGTCAGTATGGTCTAGACATGTTTTACCACTAAGTGGAAATGCTGGGAAGGTGGGAAAGCCCTAATTAACACCAGATCTTATACTGCTATGAGTAATGCACTATTCAAATCAAAATATACATTTAGCATATTAAGTTTGCATATTGTAAGGAGGCATTATCAAAAATACCCAGCCAAAAATTGTTTTTTTTGTATGTCATTGTGCTTATGAAATATTACACAGATTGATCTTCACATTTCTTAGAAGCATCTTTAAGTAAATTCACTGTTTTGTGTTTGTTAACTCAGAAAACTCAAGTTTCCTTTAGAAATAGTTAGAATGTTCTTGTTAGTGCCTTTCTTTTTGACATTTGTTACTCAAATTCTGCAGTAAGTGAGAATGATTTTATATTTTTGTACCTAGAAAAATATGGCATATCCCTATACATATCCTATTTATATACATGGTTAAAGTGAATGACATGTCATAGTGAGGCAGCTTGTTTTGTTACATTAGCAGAATATGAACTCGAATCAGCATGGGGCTGTTTTTTGTTTGGGGATTTAATTGCCTTTAAAATGTAATATGAGCAACTTTAATCTGACAATAAAAAAACAATAATAATAATAATAAAAACATTTTATGAAGATGTTTTAAAAGGAAAAACTAACAAGAGAAGAAAATGAGACTTAAAAGAATGGATTAACTTTATGGAATTACTGCTGCTCCAAAACCAGCCTTTCTTAAGAGCTGCTCCCAAAAGGCTTCTGTTTGCTGCCTGGTTACACAGGAGTCGGCCAAGCCTGGCAATGTATAGCACTTCACACAATTTGATGTATGCCTTGCTGTAGTGGAGAAAGTAGAAAATGTTACCCAGATCTTGGATAGTGTAAGAATTTTCCTAGGGATACATCACAACAGATGTGTTTTAGGTCTGTGATGCCACTTTCTTTTTTATTTGTTTGTTGTCTGTTTAATGATCATGAGTAACAATAAAAGTGAAAAAAAAAAGCTAGAAAGTTTATTATCTAGGAAGGCAGCAGAACATTGCAGCCATAAATTGTAAACCTATTGCAGGACTCTAGCAGTCAATTCCAGGAATGAGGACAGTGTCCTTCTAATGACCTGCACTGTAACTGTCAGACAAAACTTCTGTAACTAACCCGGACTTAAAGACTACCTTAAGTAGGATGTTTTTCCTTCTTCACAATCAGTGACAGATGCAGAAGATTTTGACTGGGGTGGAGAAGCGAGACACAGAGTTACTATGCATGATGTGACCTTGGAAAAATGAGCCATAATGCCTGATTATGTGCAAATGCTATAGACCTACACATCCTATATGCTCATTTTCATCTTTGAGTTAGAACCAGCTGTCATGTGTGTTTGGGTTTAAACAATGCAGTAATTGGATTTGTTTTTTCAATCCTCAGTAAATGTCAGGACATCTTTGCATAATAGTGTAGAAAAACCTGCAACATACACAACAAAAAAACATAAATAATAACCCACAGAATAAATTGACAGTTTATTAAAAATAATCACTGAAAAGACGTTTTTTCAAGCTACTACCTGCCAAAACTCATGCTTTGCAGGTTAAACTAATAGGTCATTTTTACCATATGGTAGGTATTGATAGAAAGGAAATGTTACAATACAGAAGGCGCAGAGACAGAGGATTACAGTCAGTATGTTTATTGAACACAAGCAGGAGTATGAGTATGCAGGTGATGAAGGAGGCAAAGATATATGGAGAGTGGACAGATGTAAACGATACTGCCCTTAGAAGCTTGCTGTAGATGAATGGGTTGAGATCGCTGGAACAGATGTAGAGCTGGAGACAGAAGACAATCACACACACACGGAGAGACACGATGCTACGCGAAAACACTAGACAAAGACGGGAGGCGAAGAGAATCTAAACGTTAGGCTTTCAGGGAGAGTCCTTCAGTCATGACCGAGACTGGACGGTGAGTGGTGTGTGTGAGAGTCTTTTATGTGAGCGTTGATTGTAGTGGTGATTGGGTGCAGGTGTGCGTGGTTAGTATTCGAGAGAGTGAGTGCGCTGTGATTGGTTTGTGTTGGAGCCTGGTGTGTCTGTGACAGTACCCCCCTCCCCACGGCCCGCTCCTGAGGGCCACGGACCCCGACGTCGTGGTGGTCTACCTCTTCCACGCTTGCAGGAGAAGAAGGCGCATGGATGGAGGCGGCTCAGATTCCCCTGCTGCTGAGATAAGACCGCTCCTACTCCGGTCGGGGAGGCATCCACCTCCACGATGAAGGGCCTGTCAGGATCAGGGTGGACCAGGAAAGGAGCGGTGGTGAAGGCCTCCTTGAGGATGTTGAACGCTTCTTCTGCAGATGAAGTCCAGGGCAGTGACTTGGGTTTGTTTCTGAGGAGACTGGTAAGAGGACTGGCGATGATGCTGTAGTTTTGGATGAACCGTCTGTAGAAATTAGCGAAGCCAAGGAACGTTGGAGTTCCTTCACGGTAGTGGGTGTTGGCCAGTTCCTGATGGCTGCCACCTTCCCCTCGTCCATCCGGATGCCACTACTGTCGATGTTGTAGCCAAGGAACTGCACTGAGGGTTGATGGAAGGAACACTTCTCAGCCTTGAGGAATAGCTGGAAGTCTCTCAGGTGTTTCAGGACCTCCGCAACGTGGTGGCGATGTTCGGCCAGGTTCCGGGAGTAGATCAGGATATCGTTGATGTAGACCAGGACGAACCTGTGGAGAAACTCCCAGAGGACCTCATGAATGAAGTCCTGGAACACGGAGGGGGCATTGGCGAGGCCATAGGGCATGACCAGGTATTCGTAGTGGCCTGTGGGTGTGACGAAGGCGGTCTTCCACTCGTCCCCCTCACCTATCCGGATGAGGTTGTACGCGCTGCGGAGGTCCAACTTGGTGAAGACAGTGGCACCACGGAGGTGTTCCAGGGCCGCTGGGATGAGAGGAAGTGGGTACCGGAATTTAACGGTTATCCGGTTGAGAGCTCTGTAGTCAATACATGGCCGTAGGCCTCCGTCTTTTTTTGCCACGAAGAAGAAACTGGACGCAGCAGGGGAAGTGGATGGACGGATGTAGCCTTGAGCCAGGGCCTCCTTGATGTACTCCTCCATGGCCTTCTCCTCCGGGATGGACAGGGGATAGATCCTTCCCCTGGGCACTGGTTCACCCGGAAGCAGATCGATGGCACAGTCCCATGGCCGGTGTGGAGGCAGCGTTGAGGCTCTCTTTGGGCAGAAGACATCACTGAAGGGGGCGTAACAGGCTGGGATCTCCAGGGATCGGTTGGAGGTAGCCTGGACAGGAAGATGAGTCGGGTTTGGAGAATGTGGATCGGGTAGTTTTGGGAAACAATCCGGAAAACAGGTGTTGCCCCACTTCAGGACTTCGCCGGTCTTCCAAGAGAGGATGTGATCATGCTGCTCGGATGCCCTAGAATCACGTCAGCGGTAGATTCCTCCAGAACCAGTAAGGCGATCTCCTCCACATGAAGCACACCGATCTGGAGTAGTATTGGGCCGACACTTCGGCTTACTTGTCAGCGACTTACGGGCCTTCCAGTGATTGATTGGATCTGGTATGCGGTCGACGTGGCCTTGGTCCTGAGCCCGAACTGCCAGCAGAGGGCGCCAGAGATGAAGTTGCCCGCTGACCCAGAATTGAGAAGGGCGACCATTGTAATGGAGAGATGAGCACTAGTGAGTGTTCCAATGGTGGTGAGTGGTTTCATCTTAGGGGTAGATGGAGAGATGGTACTCACCATGGGACGCGGAGGGCGAATGGGGCACGCGGAGATAGCATGCCCTGGAGCCCCACAGTACAGGCACAGGTTCTGGGTCAGCCTTCTCTGCCGCTCAGCGGGAGTCAGATGGGACGACCCCAAGTGCATAGGTTCCGGAGCTGGTTCTGGAGGGCTGACGGTGTCTGGCCGGTCGAGAGTGGTGTTGAGCGACGACTGGCCCTGGTGCTTGCCGATACACGACTGCATACGGGTAGCGACATGGATGGAGAGTTGGATCAACCTTTCCAGTCCGATGGTGTCCTCATATGCAGCGAGATGCAACCTCACTTGTGGATCCAGTCCTTGACGTTAAGCGGCGAGGAGCGCTTGCTCGTTCCAGCCACTCTTAGCGGCCAGTGTTCTAAATTGGAGAGCATACTCATTAATGGACATTTGCCTTGTTTTAACTTACAAAGTTCCTCACCAATCGAAGAGTCCCAGGAGGGTTTCCCGAACACCTCCTTGAAATGGTCGATGAAACCAGAGTAGGACTGAGCGGCGGGGTGATTCAGGGACCAGAGGGACTCAGCCCAGAGAAGTGCCTTGCCGCTCAGCTGCGTGATGATAAACGCCACCTTGGATCGCTCGGTAGGGTACAGGTGTGGTTGCATCTCCAGGACCAGGGAGCATTGCAGGAGGAAACCGTTGCAATCCTCCGCCGAACCAGAGTAGGGCGCTGGTTTGGCCATGGGACTGGCACACAGCAGCGTAGAAGGAGTGGTGATGGTGTTTACGGAAGTGGTGGCGGGTGGCGTTGGTGCAGGTGCTGGATGTGTGGCGAGTACTTGACGCAAGGCAGCGACCAGGTCTCGGAGTGGGTCTGGTTGACTCATGCTTGTGTCCATGCTGTTAGGTCCGGTCTTCTGTTACAATACAGAAGGCGCGGAGACAGAGGATTACAGTCAGTATGTTTATTGAACACAAGCAGGAGTATGAGTATGCAGGTGATGAAGGAGGCAGAGATATATGGAGAGTGGAGAGATGTAAACGATACTGTCCTTAGAAGCTTGCTGTAGATGAATGAGTTGAGATCGCTGGAACGGATGTAGAGCTGGAGACAGAAGACAATCACACACACACGGAGAGACACGTTGCTACGGGAAAACACTAGACAAAGACGGGAGGCGAAGAGAATCTAAACGTTAGGCTTTCGGGGAGAGTCCTTTAGTCATGACCGAGACCGGACAGTGAGTGGTGTGTGTGAGAGTCTTTTATGTGAGAGTTGATTGTAGTGGTGATTGAGTGCAGGTGTGCGTGGTTAGTATTCAGGAGAGTGAGTGCGCTGTGATTGGTTTGTGTTGGAGCCTGGCGTGTCTGTGACAGGAAACAGAATTACAGCTATTAATGCTACATAGTTGACAAGTCAATTATTCTGATATATTTTGCATATTCTACATGTATTTATTATCATATTATTGCAGACAAATTTTGATGGGTTCAGTCTTATACTGATGGCTGCTGTGACCAACTCACAAAATTAGATAATTTACTTAAAACAAACAGCAGTCCAATCCTGTGCCAGTCACTCCTGTGTAAGCAGCAGTGCAATGCAAAAGAAAAATGTTTCCAGTAATTACATAGAATAGTGCAAAAACAAATGTACAAACAAACAAACAAAAAAAAAAAACGTTGAGTGAGCAACTCGAAACTAGACAATTGAAGATTAGAAAAAATATCTTTTTCAGGTCTTCAGCTGTCCAGGTTCTGTGAGGAGTTTCTACCCACAGAACTGTAGCTCGCTCAGTGTTTTTTGTTTTCCACACCCTTCTGTATAAACTTTAGAGGCTGTTGTGTGTGAAACTCCAAGGAAATCAGCAGTTTATAAAATACTCAAACCAGACCATCTGGCACCAACATCTGGAACAAACAACCATGCCATTATCACAGAATCATAGAGATCACACTTCTTTTTGATATTTGATGTAAACATTAACTAAAGCTCTTGACCTGTATCTGCATAATTTTTTCATTTATTTGCATTGCTCTTCTGACACATGACTGATTGCCTGAATAGATAACTGCATGAATGTGCAGGTATTTCTAATAAAATGGATAGTTGGTGCAAATCTTATTGTGGATAATGGCACTGGTTTATTCCAAGGTCTAGCTTGAGAAAACAGCCATAACCATGGTCTCTAATCATATTTCAAATTTACAGGCTGAAAAGAATTTTTTTTTTTACATATAAATTATGAAATATGGCAGATTTCTATGGGCTTATTCAGTTTATATAGTCACAGTTTGGTCTGTTCACTTAGCTTGAAACAATCTGAGTTTATATGCACCAAATCCAACCACACTAATTCTGTTAGCAATGTTGATGGTTTGGTTAGTCATTCTGTGCCATGCAGTTAAAGCTAAACCACTATAGCACAGGCTAGGCTTATCCTATAATTCTAAGATCACATGCAGAGAGTCACAAGACTTGTCCATTCCAGCTGGGGATATACACAGACTTAACCTCTTTTTATTCATTATTAGACTAGATCTGGGAATCTACTGCTTTTATTTAACAGTGTAAGTGAGATAACCTTTCTTCAGATGTCAGGTTTATTTATTTATTTATTTATTTATTTATTTTAATATCTATGGTTTTATGTAACACATCTTGCATTCCAGGCAATATGTGTTACATTTCTGACAATATATAACACATGATTAGACTAAGGAAATGACTGTAAAACTTTGAGATGAAGTTGTTGTGAGGAAAAAAGTTTTAGAAGGTTATTAAAACATCAGCAAAGCTTGGAGCATTCCTAAGAGCACTGTGAAATCCATTATGACAAAGCAGAAAAAATATCACACAACCGAGACATGACTGACTGCTCAGACAAGAAGGGCAATTGTCAGAGAAGTGCCCAAGAAGCCATATATAACAATGAAGGGGTTACAGAGCTCACTGGCTGAAATGGAAGAACCTGTGCAGACCATAACAATAGCATTAGCTCTTCACAGATCCAGCCCCTATCTAAGAGTGGCCAGAAGAAATGTTCCAGTTCTAAGAAAGACTATATTAGAAAAACTGAGATTTCTTGGAAAAAGATTTTTGTGGTCTGGCGAGAGTGAATTTAAAACATTTGATTTCAAATCAAAGCATAATATTTGGCCCAAAGCATAGCAGGTAACATCTAGGTAAGATCATTCCTGTGATCAAGTACAATGATGGAACATTTTTTGCTACTATTGCTACTTTCTATCTTATTGCTGCTTAAGCTACTAAATGTTTAGGTTTTAGAAATCTTGCTAGCTTTAGGTACAGGTATCCTGTCAGATGGGAAACACTAAAGTAAATAATCATCATAACCATCATCATCATCATCAAAATCATCATCATAATCATAATCAAACTGAAAAGAAAAACTGAAAACAATTGCATATTTGCAGTGTTTTTACTTTTAAGGTTGAACTTCACAGAATAGGACTGTGAAGCTTGTGGGCTAATGGCTGTCAAAAATTAAATAAAATTAAAAATTAAAAAGAAGAAGAAAAAAGAAAACACTTGAAAGTATCCCAAAATGTTTTGGCATAGGAAATGTTAAAAAAAAAAGAAAGAAAAAAAAAAGAGAAAAGTATTATTCTTGTTAGTCTTTTCAGGGGAACAAGTCTACAGTGCATTTGTGATTCACACTATATATGTCTATAGAGAGAGGGGGGGGGGGGCATGAAGCCTTTATTTTCGCCACACATACATTACAGCACAGTGGAATTCTTTTCTTCGCATATCCCAGCTGAGGAAGTTGGGGTCAGAGCGCAGGGGCAGCTATGATACAGCACTCCTGGAGCAGAGAGGGTTAAGGGCCTTGCTCAATTGCCCAACAGTGGAGCTTGGTGGTACTGGGGCTTGAACCCCGATCCTCCGATCAACAACCCAGAGTCTTAACCACTTGAGCCACTATATATATATATAAGTGTTTTATATATATATATATATATATATAGTGTATATATAGTACTATATATATACACATAAGTGATTTAATTATGACATTATGAAATGCCACAGCTGAGAGATGATTTAGCTCTCAAAATATTTTTGTAGACAAGTGGGTTTACTTACAAGTATAATTTTTTTTTTCACAGAATAAATGCTGGCTTATAAATTGATTTTATTTGTCACAGCATCTTTTGAATGCTCTATAAAACATTTTAAAATAGCACTTTCCCTGTTTGACATGCTTTGTGCCACCTAGGTACATCGTTTTTATTTGGTTTGGCTTAAGCAAGCATATGCTCATAAATTTAGTAAAAAGTAAATGAGGACAATTGTGCATTCTTTGGTCATTCTTAAATGATTGTTCTCTATCATCATTAAAAAATCCAGGAAATTATACAAGAATTATAAAGATGCTATAGAGAGACCTTTTTGATTCATAGCAGCACTGTGTCTGGTTTATGACAGATTCCAGTAATGTGCTGAGTGAACTGTTCTGATATTTATGGAATGTAACAAACTCAAAAACCGAAGTAAATCTTGATGATGGCTCTTGTTGTGACCTGTGCTGCAGACATTTATCAAGATAATCTGCTTTACACCATCTGAAGAAAACAGTAAAAAACAATTTCATGCTTGTACAGTGATATATTTTGCATTTTGTATTCTGAGTGGCCAATGAGCACATGGGATATTTGTGGCAAGAATTCCAAAGAGGCAATCTTACCTTTTGCAAAGTCTTTTCCACTGTTTTTAACTTTAACAAGCTTGATCGTCTCAAAGCCAAGCTGCTTAGTTGTTGAAGATGCAGCTTCTTTGAGGTATTTCTAATTTACAAATGATCTTTTCTGGCCTAATCCTTCTTCTATGGACCAGCCCCCCAGCTCAGCAACACTCACAATGCAGTAAATGCCTTTTTGCAGCTTTTATTCCAGGCTATTAATGCTTTCATTTATAGCTAGCTTGCTCTGCCAGGTTGGGTTTACTGTAGTCACTGGGTGGATGGTGGTGGAGGCAATGGAAACTCCTGCTGGAATATTCCTCTATAACAACATAATTGTACAAACTGAACATTTGCTGATTGTTTTAATTAAAATCTATTGTGAGTTCCTGTTTGTCAGGTAATACTGGTATATTTGTTTGATGCATAATGACATTCTTTGGTAATCTATGATTGTGGTATGATAATCTATGATTATGATAATGAATAATATATGAGGTAAATATGATATATGAATAATCCAGAGGACAGAGTAGGTTTGTGCCTCATGGACAACTTGTGTAAATAAGCTGTTATAGAATCTCAAGCTGGTCTGGATAGTATGCTATCATCTGGAATAAAGAAATTATGGGTGGGTAAGGAGGGGTACTGCTGCCTTTACTGGGGCAGAAAATAGATGTCCTGAATTGGAGGCAGATTGATCTATATGTTGTTCCCTGCTTTAATATTCACTGCAGATCTAAGATACCAAATTCACTGAACAAGCTATAAGCACAAGAAATATAGCCAACACTATGTAATCTGCTCCCCAAGGGGTACAGTTTGCAGTGCATCAAGATAAAGTCATAAGCTGGGACTGCCTTGTGCCTTCTGAAATATATAGTGCATGCACTTGCATATACAGCAACGTTTGCATTGATTGCAATATTTATTGATGTCCTCACCACTGTAATTCACTGTGAATATATGTTCTTGGTCTCATACACACAATCCTTCTTTCTCTTAACACAAGCTGAATATTTTTATTTAGTCTGATAAATGTATACAGTCATGGGGAAAAAAGAATATATACCCTCACCAACAAACAACAAAAAACACAACAGATTTTAATATGTAGTCATTTTCCCCCCTAAAATAAACCAACATTCAGAAACGGTGGATAAGGACATATCTCTTCCACAAGTTTACCAATGAGATTCACATGATTAGTTAATCATGTGAATATCTTTACAAAATCTAAACCTTTGGTAAATAAGTAAAAATAAATAAATAAATAAAATAAAATGCCATTGTTTGAATACACTATTGGAAATAGCTTGAGTATATGTCTATTTCTAAATTAGATATTACTGTAATTTCTCTGTCAACACACTATCATTTAGATCCTTGTATGTATGTAAGTATCTATATAGTACATAATTGTATTGAGGAAGGTGTGGATTATAAACCAAGAGGCAGCAGCTTTATTTAATCCTAAGTACTGCCACATTCCCCTCTCCCTAAAAACTGCTATCAAACATGCAGGTGGTGAGCTCCTCTGAAGTGCCAGAATTCTGTTTTATAACACTTTTCCACAACTTAGAAGGTAAATTCTGTCTTTTTAGAGAGGAAATTGATGCAGGGCACAGCAGATGGCTTTGATTAATGCCTCAGATAAAAGCCCATGCTTTCTGCACAGTAATCTAGAAATACGTGTCTTATATGCTGGTTTCATCCAGGATATGGTTCAGTTTAAGGCTCTATTTAAATGTTCTATCGATAAACATAGATTTTCTTATATCTAGCTTTAATATAGAGTTATTGAAGCAGCATAAACAGCTGAGGTTGCTGGCTGTAACTCAGAATTCAACCACCATTTGCACAACCCACTCTATGTACCTTGCATTATCATTTATTATCACTTGCATTTACACTGATGGATAGTACTGATATCAGACTCTGACTTTAACTCTGCAATATCTCCCACTACGACACTTTTGGACTACATACAATGTTTACGCTTATTAAGTATATCACCTGTATGTATGTATGTATGTATGTAAGTAGGTACATATATACACCGGTCAGCCATAACATTATGACCACCTGCTTAATATTGAGTTGGTCCCCTTTTTGCTGCGAAACCAGCCTTGACCTGATGTGGCATGGACTCCTCTATATCCCTGAAGGTGTGCTGTGGTATCTGGCACCAAGATGTTAGCAGCAGATCCTTTAAGTCCTGTAAGTTGCGATGCGGGGCCTCCATAATTCGGACTGGTTTGTCCAGCGCAACCCACAGATGCTCGATTAGATCGAGAACTGTGGAATTTGAAGGGAAAGTCGACATCTCAAACTCATTGTTGTGCTCATCAAACCATTCCTGAACCATTTTTGTTTTGTGGCACGATGCATTATCCTGCTGAAAGAGACCACAGCCATCAGGAAATACTGTTTCCATGAAAGGGTATACATAGTCTGCAACAATGCTTAGGTAGGTGGTTCGTGTCAAGGTAACATCCACAAGGATGGCAGGACCCAAGATTTTCCAGCAGAACATTTCCCAAAGCATGACACTGCCTCCGCCGGCTTGCCTTCTTCACATAGTGCATCCTGGTGCCATGTGTTCCTCAAGTAAGCGATGCACACGCACCCAGCCATCCACATGATGTAAAAGAAAGCGTGATTCATCAGACCAGGCCACTGTCTTTCATTGCTCCATGGTCCAGTTCTGATGCTCACGTGCCCATTGTTGCCACTTTCGGCGGTGCACAGGAGTCAGCATGGGCACCCTGACTGGTCTGTGGCTATGCAGCCCCACACGCAGAAAACTGTGATGCACTGTGTATTTTGACATCTTTCTATCAGAACCAGCATTAACTTCTTCAGCAGTGTGAGCAACAGTAGCTCGTCTGTTGGATCAGACCACATTCAGAACCAGTCGCCGGTTCACCAAGGTTCCTTCCTTGGACCAACTTTGATAGATACTGACCACAGCAGACCGGGAACACCCCACAAGAGCTGCAGTTTTGGAGATGTTCTGATCCAGTGGTCTAGTAATCACAATTTGGCCCTTGTCAAACTCGCTCAAATCCTTACACTTGCCCATTTTTCCTGCTTCTAACACATGAGGACAAAATGTTCACTTGCTGCCTAATATATCCCACCCAGGGCCTAGGGTGCATATCTATTTCAATGACCCAATCCTATTTTTATACATATTATTTTTAAAACTAGTTTTCCATCTAACATCTTAGAGACTCAAAAATATTAAATGGTTAGAATTTTGAATGAGTTGAATCTTTAAACATATAGTGTCTGTTAGTTTTATAATCGCACCAATATGATATGTATAAAAGTTTTATGTATGATGTTTTATATATATATGAAATGTCCTATCACATAAATATCAAACTGTTTTTACTGGGTAACTACACCAACAACCAAATTAAATTAGAACCTCTTGACCATCTTTCAGCCAAAACTAAACTATGAAATTCTAATCATAAATTTGATAATCAACGCTATTTGAAAGGAAAGTAGTCAAATATATAAAATTATATTTTATTATTATTATGCAAACACTGGTGAACTTCAAAAATGAGTGCGTCATGGGGGTAGAAATGTTTCTTTGCTTTTACTTTACTGTGCCAAATAATAAGTCTATATAAACTATGGTTGTCATCTTTTAATGAAATTGACTTTTTGTAAAGAGAATGTCTATCCTTTTCCACATCTGATGTTTGTACTAGCATTTGCCCATACCTCTAACATGTATTGTATTTTAGTGTGCAGCCCAGCATTGGTGAGCACTCACAGCAAGCAGGAATCAAACTTTTTGTTTTAAACTGTGATTTAGAGACTTCACACCAGTGCTTAGTATTTAACATGCCTATGCAATTCTTGTACAGCTTACAGAGATAGCCCAAGAGGTTCTGCAACTGTTTTAAGTTTGAGCGTGTTTAAACACATAAATCTCTGATCCAAAGGCATGTTTTCCCCAGGCCAACACAAGATTCCAGCACAAGAAAGTCAGTGTCAAATCCTGACCACTGACCTACTTTGCATTTTTCATAGGACTTTTCATAGGGTTTTTATTATGGTAGAATCTATCATTTAGGGTCAATTATTCTAATTTCCCAGTGGTTGGGGTTTGATTTTGTGTCATGGTAAAAAAATCTTTCCTGAGAACTTTTGTTATAGTGGCTACTTTTAGTATGGAAAAACTACCATTTGGGGTTACATGTCTCAGACAACAAAAGTTCCTGTCATGCAAGACAAGAGGAGGTTGAATTTAAGTCTAAAATTCTAAAAACATACATCAAATTTGTGGAGCCTGTCTTGACAGTTTAGAGAAGAAAAGATTAATATAAATAAAGTAGAAGAATAATCAGAGGTGGAACCACAGTGATTGTGATTATTACAGGTAAATTACTCTTGTCATTATTGCCTAAGGTAGAATCAGCATGCAATGCGATATGATATATGACAGCCAAGGTCTGGGTTAAAAATGGATATTTGGTAGGTCCTGTGGGGCTCAGATGAGACGATCCACAGCAGGAAAAGAAGAGCTGCCCTGTATCATTGTGTATGTCTGTCTGTAATGGTTCAAGGTCAAGTGGTTTATTTGCCATTTGTACATGCACAGACAGTACGGGTGCATAGGAATGTCTGTGCAAAGCTCTTAGAGTCAGAGATAAGAAAAACGAGACAAAAGGACTAGACAAATAGTTATAATAAATAATAAAAAGAGAGCTGCAAGGCTGTACACACAATAAACACTAAAAAGTATGATATAATACACACTATAAAATAAATAAAATGCCATAAAATACAATAAGATGTAAACTATGGACACTATTATTCTACAAATATTGAACATTTTTTATTGCAGTGTATCCTCAGATGTAAGTAGTGGGTGAAAGAAAAAAAAAACTGAGGTAAAGAGTCTCTGTATAACAGATAAATAGAGATATGACAGATAAAGATAAAGACTTGTGATCTTACAAAGATGAGGAAGACATATTCTTACATTCCATTATGTCTTTTGCCATCAGTCTGATTGTGGCTAGAAAGAAGCTGTTATAAAAACATGCTTTGTGTGTGATGATACTGACTGGTCTGCAATGTCTCAGGTTGTATGTTGATTGTTTGCGTCTGAGCAAAGAGTTAAGCTGGGTGGTGTGTGTCCCCGAGGATCTTCTGTGTTTTTTCCTGCAACGTTGTATATAAAGAGTGTCCATGTATGGGAGGTCAGAGGCCAGTGATCCTCTCTGTTGGATCATTGTCTTTATAACTGGAGAGACTCCCTCTCAGTTTGGGTGGTGTTCCAAAACCAGACAGTGATGCCATATCTGAGGATAAGGCCTCTGTAGGTCGGAATGAGAGAGCGATACCTGAGAAAATAAAGGCAATGCTGAGGTCCAGTTCAGGTTTGTTGTCACATGGAGGCCCAGAAACTTGCAACTGTCAGCCCTTTCTACCTCAGTCCCATTGATGAAAAGAGGCTGCAGATAGGGGATTCCTCCTGAAGTTTATGATTATTTCTTTATACTTGTATACGTTAAGAATGAGGTCATTTTCCAATCCATAGACAAGAATGTTGTCAACGAGTTCCCTGTACCCTGACTCATCCCCCTCTTTATGACGTCCAGGATGGTTGTGTTATCTGTATACTTTATGGTGACAGTGTTGTTCTGGACGATGACACAGTTATAGGTGTACAGGGTGTAGAGTTTGGGGCTGAGGAAACAGCTCTGTGGTTTTCCAGTGCTGACTGTGAGCTCTGCAGAGACCTTGCCTCCCACCCTCACCACCTGTCAGTCTGTCAGTCAGAAAGTCCAAAATCCAGTTGCAGGTGGGAGTTGGAACCCTGGGATCCTTCAGCCTCATGATCAGATGGTGTTGAAGACAGAACTATAGTCCAGGAAGAACATCTTATCATATGTTCTGATGCAACAGATCTAGGCACTTCATGGCAACTGGTGTAGGTGCCACTGGCCTACGTCATTCTAGGTGAATGTGTCTAATTTCTTTGGGACTGGTATAATCAAAGAGGACTTGAATAAACTTGAGACCACTATTTTTGTCAGTGATGAGTTAAAGATGTCTGTGTACACACCTGCCAATTGTTCAGGACAACTCTTGATATTCAGAAGGACTCTTGGTGATACACCATCAGGTTCAACTGCCTTGCAGGGGTTTACCTTCTTAAGAGTCTTCAGGATCTGTGTGTCACCAGAAGTTCATTTTCCTCTTTGTTGTGGGGGATATTGCGAGGGTGTCTCTACTCAGTCTGTTGAATTAGGCAGGTGAAGTAGAAGGACGGGAGGAAGGGGTAGGGACCAGGCAGCTGGTTTGAGGGGAATTGCCCTCCATTTCCATGGGGCAGGGACGGGGAGGTTGGGAAATGAGAAAAAAAGGAGCATGTCTGACCCTGGGTATTTGGCCAAATGATCCTGTGGAACCGGGCCCATTGTTCCACCCCCTTGAGTAGGCAGTTGATGAACTGCTCCAGCACCACAAGATTGACCGGGTCCGCATCACCAAATTTCTCTGCCAGCAGCTAATTTCAACAGGAGTCTGTTTGGTGAATGCAAAATGTTATTTAGCATAACTAAACTAAACAGCCATGTTCAGGGGTGTGGCCAATCCATTGCAAAAATTGCCCACTGTAGGTCTGGGTACTCCAGCATGTTTGTGATCAGAAGCTGGGCACCCCCCAAACTATAGTGGCAGCAGTTGGACTCCCAAGTGTGATTCTGTCCAGCCTCTGAAGCATCCTGCATTCCCATCTTCAGCAGTGTGAAGTTGGGCAAGGCATTCCAGTCTTCTGGAAGTGCAGTCTGCAGGAACGGCCTGGAATTGCATCTAGTGGATGCTAGAAAGGGTCTTGATCAATTCAGTAAGTGGTAAGGACTCCATGACAGCAAATCTCCCTCAAAGTCCCAGCTTGACACTTTCATGGTTTGATTCAAAAATGAAGACAGAATTCAGGCTTGGGGAAACTCAAACAGTTTTTTTTTCTTTACTTTTGCTTTTTACAGATTTAGCTCACACACACATACACACACATGCAAATGCACACACACACACACACACAAACAAACACGCAAGGAGGGTTGGCACCATTGGTTTTGGGGATTAGGAGATGGGGACACATAAGAGGGCACAAAGAGAAATAGGAAATAGGGCTAGGGCTTCCGAAACACACAGGTGAGAATTAACCTTGCCGGTGTGACCTTCATTCTCTGCACTTCCAACACTTGACCAAGCCTCTACTGCCACATAAACATAACCATAAACAAGCTTTATCAGTGGGCAAAAATGTGTCATCCATTATTTAATTTTGCTTGTTGTTTGGTTAACTAGCTTCTTTTTCTATATAGTCTTTTAGCATTCAATGGATTCTTGTTAGACAAACCAGCAAATATTCTCTAAACATACAGACAAAATAAAAGTAAGTAAAAGTCTGTAAGTAAGTAAGTAAATCTGGGTCCAATATAATTAGGTCAGATGGCAAGAACATGTCACCAGAATGTGGTGTTAGTGTGTTATCAGGTCATGTAACATTTTAGGATCCCTACATCAAACCATTGATGTAGGAATATGTATGTCTAGTTTTTCCATATGATAAAATAATATTAATGTAGTTGTCAGAAGTTAAAGTTCTTGAGAATTAGTTTGCACTCACTAGCACTGTGCATCAGGCAAATTTGTATTTCTCTGATCTGTCTTGTTTGCACCTGCAGAGTTTGACTGAGGAGCAAATGAAAAGTTTGCTGATGGAATGTGAGATGGCCTGGAGCAGAAGTTTTGATTCAGGTACAGAAGTTTTCTCAGACCCCAAACCCTATTGTACTGTAGATGGTCAAATAATGTCTCTGCTGGCCAGCACACCCCGTCTATCCAGTTCTGCTCTCTCAGAGTTGCTGCAGGAAGCTGATGGAACTCCAACCAGTCTTGTCCAAGAGCTGAGAACTCAGCAACAAGTCTCACATGTAAAGCTACAGCCCTAATGAGAAATGAGAAGCTAGCATAAATGTGGTAAATTGTAGCCAAAAAAATTAGAGGCTATAGAGCCCAGAGTATGTTTTTATACAACAGAACAATACTGTTTTAATAAATTCATTATAATATTTCCTATGACGTGTAAAATATTGCAAAGGACCTGACAGCAGAGGATCTTAATTAAGGATTACTTTTTAAGTTCTCAACTGAAATATGACCTACAAAAGTAATTTATTACAGCTTTAATTATATGGAGAAAATGTTCCAGTCATTTTTGAAATTAAGTTAATTAATTTTGCCTTGTGTTGCTTTCCCAATAGTTTTTTTTTTAATTTACAGCAGTACAGTGGTTGATGTGTATTGTATGTGGCTTCAATGACCTGAAAGATGCTCAACATTTTATTTTAAACATGTTAATTTTTCTCCAGTAAAGTTATTGTCAGTCCCGATTGCTTTCAACTTTTTTGTAATCTTAGGTTAAAGTTATGTACCAAGTCCATTTATAGCATTTTCTTATCTTATGTTGAGAGTGTTGGTTAATTTTCTATAATTGCATGGGTATAGCATAATATTAGCTACAAGGATAATTGCAGGTATATATCACTTTGGTCATTGTAACATTACAGATATGGCCAGTTTAATTGGAACACATGTGCTCCTCGTTCATGCAATCATCCAAGCAACCAATCAGGTGGTAGACACACAATGCAGTACAAGTGTTAGTGCCAGATGGGCTGGTTTGAGTATTTCAATATCTGTTGATTTCCTGAGATTTTCACGCACAGTGAGTTTCTAGAGCGTACACAGAATGATGAGCAGCAGCCCTGTGGCAGAAACACTTTGTAGGTAAGATGAGAATGACCAGACAGTCATCCAGTTTAGGGAGCTGTGGGAATGTTTGATGGGAATGGAGAGTAGCTGTTAAAACAGCAATAGTCGCAAAGTCATTGTGTTTGGTTCTGGTTTTAGATCATTGAGGAGGAAAAGATACCAAAAGTAGTGACCACTTTAGTCATACGTAGCTGAAACGTTGATTTAAAAAATAGAAAAGAGTTGAAATAGAATTATTTTGGTTGTTACATTGGATAATTTAATACAGAGCTCAAAAACTCAGACAACAATTTAATCTTTAACCTTTTATTGTTTGTTTGTTCTTTCAAACATGACAGACAAGTAAAAACAGCATTTCTGTAGAAATTTTAAATATAAAAATATAAGGTAACCCTCATAGTACAAGGTAATCCTCAATAGAGGGGGGTGTCATATAACAACAACAACAATAAAAACAACAACAAAAGACAATAAACACATCCTCACCTCACTGTGCAAACTGTTTATACATACAGAACACTTCCAAAAAGATCTCACACTTCCTGATAAATTATTTAAATAGCACATATCTACAAACATGAAACTGCATCTTCAAATACATCGAACATCAATAATAACTTATTATTTAAAAATGCATCATTTATTCACTAAGCACAACAAGAAACCACTTATGCCCTGTAGGAGTATTTAATTTGGCAAAAAATATTTTGTATTATATACATTTTGAAAACATATGATTGAATTACATTTGCTAACTAAATAAAAATGTAACTGATTTATATTCTAGTATGAGGTATTATTTGTATATTGTCTTTCCTTGCTGTTTAGAATGCAGAGCATAGTACTAGCATGGCTAAAAACTACAAAATTTTTTGGATTTTGGATAAGAATCATTACTATTTAATATGTAATAAAAGAAATTCTTCAGCGATCCAGTTTGTTCTCAATGTTTTATCACATGCTCTCTCTCCCTCTCCCTCTCCCTCTCTCTCTCTCTCTCTCTCTCTCTCTCTCTCTCACACACACACACACACACACACACACGCACACACGCAAGGGGTGTTAATAATATAAATTAGTACAATGTGACAACAGGAATGTCTATCTGCTTGTTACATAGTAACAGGCAATATTAAATTCCCTATGTAGATATGGTCTAAATATTGCTGTAAATAACTTGGTACATACTGTTTTGCTCTGAAATATTGATGATGGTCCCTTTAACCCTGAGCATATCAGAATGTATTAATGCCTCCAGAAAAGGGCAAGTGGCTTTTCAGTTAGCACACAAACATCAAGTGGGATCTTTCTGACAAACATTCATACAAAAACACTCATTTGCTTGAAGTAACAGACATATTTCTGTGTACTAGAAGGACACAGAACACAGATTTTACTTCATATTATGAGAGGTGTCTTTCTCTCAGGATCATAGTCCACAGCAGATCTATACATTTAAATTATAAACAATAACTCTTTTTTATGGTCCCCACTAACTCCTGTTAGAACTGGTGAAGTATAAAAAAGGTTTTTGCTTCCCTGTTCCATGCAGAGATGAAGATTTACCTGCTTTTCTGCAGGTATATGATTGTCATCCAGCTGGTATTCATTCAAAGGTCACGTTTCCTTGTTTCTTTTCTTTTCTTTCCTTGGTCCCACCATAACAGAGTTCTTTATGCCGTGTCTCATAACACACATTTCTATGTCTTGGTCGAAAAAACGTGATGAGATGGTCTTAAAAACTCATCCTGTTTCTTTCAGAATCCTCTGAAACAAAAAAAACAGGCAAAACAAATATTATTACACCAATCTTCTAAGTGCATACATCTGAAATGTATTTCTATCTATCTACTTATATATGTTAAATACTTATATTTAAGTAGTATAATATATATTTATTTATTTCTACGAATGAGCAATTAAATTACCTCGACATTCATATTTCAGGTCTGAGAAGTAAACCATCTCTTGAGAGAAGACGAAGAGACCAAGTCTTCCACCAGCATATGTCTTGTCATATATATTTCCAGAATCTGCCATGACTTTCTTGCCTTCATACATGATGACTCTGGAAAAAAAAACAGAAAGATGACCAGGTGTGAGCCATGGGTTTTCTGTTTCTGCTATAATAGAAAATAGTTTTAAGATGCACACTAACCTGATAAGTCCAGTATTGGGTCTATGGATCAGTTGCCATCTGTAAGCAGTGAAATCCTTCCAGCCAATTTTCTTGGGGTCATGCCACAAAGTACGCACCTGAAATTTAAGATGGGATGTAAATATCACAATTTTCAATAAACGATCTGATCTAGCATTTGTAAAAGACAATATTTTTCAAGGACAAATGCTGTTTACCTGTCCTGCCGTGTCTCCCGTATGCCACAAAGCATTCCTAAGGTGTTCTCCTGGACCAGTGGTGGAATTAACCACTTTGATAGACAGTCCAGAGTAGCCCTGAGCTTTTGTGGGTATGTGAGACCAGTAGGTCTGTGTGATCTGTTTCCACATCACTACATAGAAGCGGGAGCTGGACTGATAGCCAAACACAAATCCAGCATAATCATCATCTCGGTCAGTATTGATGAAGAATGTTCCACTAAAATCCACTGAATTAAACTCATCAAATCCTGAGAGAAAACAGAAGACAATGATGTTGGTTAAATGATGCTCTCATTAAGGATTATTGTTCTATCCCATTGAATTTTAAGGCACTTACCAACAGCAATGCCAGGGTCGCAATTGACTGTCTGAAGAAGCTCTTTGCCCTGATGGCGGACCACCCAGTTAGGGTCAATTTGTGAAGTTCCTGTAGGGTCTAGAGGAACCATTTGGAACCTACGGAAATCTGTTTCACTGATGGCAAAGTTCTCTGGACAAACATCCATAATATCAGGGACATTGTCTTGGTCAAAGTCATCCTTGCAAGCATCACCACGTCCATCACCTAGAAGAAGTGTAATGTTTAGGTCAAACTGAGAAAGTAAAAATAACGAAAATGTCAATTTTTTTTATGCTATTAGAATTGTGCTTACCATCAGAATCTAACTGATCTGGATTAGGGGCCAGTCTACAGTTGTCTTTTTCATCAGGCACACCATCATTGTCATCATCATGGTCGCATGCATCACCCTTTCCATCTTTGTCATGATCAGCCTGGTTGGCATTGGGGATGTATGGGCAGTTGTCCAGATTATTCTGGTGACCATCGTCGTCAATGTCCTGATTGCTGTCGCATTTGTCACCCACATTATCTGAATCAGAGTCAATCTGTAGGAGGAAAATAATGAATGAAGCTGTTGTGCAGATCATCATTGTGAATGGCTTCTAATTAGTTTTGTAATGCATCAATAATTCCGTGGTTATTTCCATGAAATGTCATTCTCTGTCTTCACTCCCACATGAATAGAGGTGCATTCATGGCTCATGATATAATACCACAAAAATGTTTCTGTTTAACTTTTGTTCTAGATTATATCACTGTTCAGTTCTATCTACTTAGAAATACTCATACATAGGTTGTATAAGTACAACTGATTTTAGGTTTTGAATATTGTCTGTTGCCCTTCATTCCAAGTTGTAAAAAATAGCACTGGAAAACCATGTCAGGAATAGAGAGTGACTTACCTGATCAGGGTTGTGCTGTAATGGACAGTTGTCACAATGGTCTCCAACCCCATCATGGTCAGTGTCTCTCTGGTCAACATTGTAAACGTATGGGCAGTTGTCGTTTTCATTCAGAATACCTGAGCAATGGGTCATTTGATTAACCAGGGTATATTTGGACTCTTCCTTGTTATGCATTTGCTAAGATTGACTCTTACCATCACCATCAATATCAATTGCACAAGCATCGCCTTCTCCATTTTTGTCTGTGTCAATCTGGTCTGGATTGCTATTATATGGGCAGTTATCACAGCGGTCACCGACTTCATCTTGGTCTTGATCAGTTTGTCTTGGGTTGAAGACAAATGGGCAGTTGTCCTGTTTGAGAGAGAGAAACATGTTTAATACTGAAACATTCTGTGTGCAAAAGTAAGATAATGTAATGTAAAAAAGATGTACTGAAGCATTTTTCCCATCAACTTGAACACTACATCAGCTGTACACCACAGACTGCAGAATCCATCTGTGTTGGTATTTAAGATCTGGCTCTGGAGAATGTGCTATTTATTTGTCCAGTTCATTTTCCCCTAAATAGAACTTTAAATCATACACATAAAACCAAAAGGTTTTTAGAACACTGACATTATGCCTATTGTTGTTATTGTTGGTAGACTAGTTCATGCCTCCACTCTTCTTTAATCCCTGCTGTACTTTGTATAAACAAGCATTGCATGGGAGTGAAAAAAGTCTCTTCAACTCACCCTATCATCAGGGATCCCATCATTGTCATCATCATAATCACAAGCATCTCCAATTCCATCCTTGTCATAGTCCTCTTGCCCAGAGTTGGGAAGGTCAGGGCAGTTGTCCTAAAAGATTGAGTTTGGATTAAGGGGTTGCAACCTCAAGGCGATTTCAAGGTGGTTTCTAAGCATGCAATCAAAAAGGCAGTTACCTTCTTGCAGTGGTAGGTGGCATTCTCAACACAGAGGAGATCAGTGTTGGGCCAACCATCCAGGTCAGGGTCCTCTCCACATATATAACCATTACCAGCATAGCCTGGCTTGCATTCGCAGCGAAACATGATGTCAGAGAAAACGCCCAAATAAATACAATTGGCCCTTTTGTTACAGTTATGGCTGCCATCCTCACATGGGTTCCTTGGTGCACAGACCTAGAGGAGATATGATATGACTGAGCCTTATTTTCTACATAGAAATGAACAGGATAAGAGCTGCATTTTTTTTCTTGCTATAATTTAGCATTTACCAAACTGAGGGCTTCACAGAAATCTCTTTACTTAACACATTTTAATTGTATCAACTGTTAAAAGTGTCATGTGTTATTTCATAAATGTTAAATGTATTAAAAATGATTACAATATTATTAAGTTAAATTCATGCAAAGCAATTGCAAATCACAGTCATCCTGCATCCTCATAACAAGTTTGTTTTAAATGCAATCGGACAAGCCCCATGCCTCTATGTGCAGGCATCTCTACTGAGCAGGGGGGACTGAAGTGAGGACTTCGTTATAACCTCTCTCACCTGTTTGTTGGCCATTGCTTGCTCACTGCCTCTGCCAAAAGGCTGAGTCCCAGAGTAGCGTGGAGGACATGGTAGGCAGTTATAGCCTGGATTTGTGTTCTCACAACGATGGACTCCATTGAGTGTGAAGCAAGCATCAGGAACCATTTTGCACTGAGGACACAAAGCATACACTTAACAACTCATAGTGTTATCATTTGTGACATATGTATTAGATTTTCTTCACAATGTTCATACCTCATCAATGTCTTGACAATGAATTCCATCTCCAGTATAGCCAACTGGACACTCCCCACACTTCCAGGAGCCATCAGGAAAGCTGGTGCACTTAGAACCAGCAAAGCAAGGGTTGGAAAGACAGCCATCTAAAGAAAAAAAGAGGATCAGTTAAGGTTTGCTGGACAATTTTTGGAATAAAAGAAGAATAAACTACAAAAAAGTGATTGTTCTGCTTACCAATGGGACAATCTTGAGAGCTGCATATACGGGTGCCTTTGGAATCGCCGATGCACTCTTTTCCACCATATTTGGGCACAGGATTGTTACAAAGCCGATGTCTGCTCTGCAGTCCACCGCCACAAGTGACAGAGCAAGAATCCCATAGTGACCATGGCCCCCAGCCTCCATTGACTAAGTCACAGATAGTAATTTATGTGTGTCAGGTTAAATTTTGTTAAATACTTTGTCATCTATTGATTTTTTTCTTATTTATAAATAGAATTCATTACAATTCTTTTATACTAAGAATAAAGGTATGAAGATTTCTCACCTGGACAAGGGGACATCTTGCATGGTTCTGTCTGCCTGCCTTCTCCTTGACAGTCTTTGCCTCCCATTTGTGGGGTGGGTGAGTTACAGAGACGTATGCGAGTGATGACACCCATGCCACAGGTCACTGAACATGAGGACCAGGGAGACCAGTGGCTCCAGCCTCCATCTTGCTTGACTGCAATACAAAATTTGGACCTTAGACTTAGCTAGCTTTTTAAAATATCAAATTTGCATGTAGTGTATAGAAAATTTCCAAGTTTCCACATGTATTATGACTCACAGCGCTTGTCACATTCCTGCAGGTAGCAGTCTCTTGTCTGTACCGACGTGCCCTCACAGTTGCTGTTGATACGATCACATGAGCGCCCCCGTTGCTGGATGCCACGGCCACAGGTAACTGAGCAGTGGGTCCACTCAGACCATGGAGACCAGCCATCATCAGTACCATCATTCACTAAAGAGGGAGAGAGGGGGATTGAGTTGGTTAGTGCAGATACCAGCTGTTTTAAATAATAATGCTATAATATATTAGTAAACAGTTTAGACAAATCTAGTCATATTAAAGAACAATGTATTGGCAACATTAAAAATGTCTAACTTACGAGTTTCACAACGTGGGCAGCATTCACCATCAGGGACAGTGGCATTGGCACAAGGCATAAGAGGGCAGGAGATTTCCCGGCAAATAGTGGCAGAGTTCTATGGAATGGAATATTGCACTTAGTACAGATTATTAAGATTTACACTTGGAATGATGTGTGAGGTTAGATAGGGTGGGGGCCACATTCTGCATACAAGATAAGGTCTATAAGGTCTATAATTGGTTAAGTATTTTACTGCTTATATTTCTCTTATATTTCTTTTTTTTGTTTGGACATCGCTCAGATGACCTTCATTCAGTTTTGTTGTAAAACTCTACAACCCAATAAGGTTGTTTATAATAAGATTAGCAATATTTCAATAATTTCTTCTCATCACAGACAATACTGACTAAAGTGCCTACAATAAACAGACTGATTCTGCAAAGTTCACACAACCAGAAGCTTCCATTTGCATCTCATTATGAGCTGAATGGTCAGTTTGTCACTACTCATTAGCTTACTGAAACTTGCCCATAGTGGAATAAATGAGAAAAATTAAATTACTGACTTTTAACTAATTGATCCGAAAAGCAATTGAAAAATATTTGATTGGGACATCTGCTATGGCTCTAGCTGCAGGCTTACCTGGCAGGTGCAGTGAGTGCAGCTATCCACCGTCCACTCATCCTTGTCTTTGTAGAAAATACCATTATGGAGGCACACCCCATCGTATTTCTTAAATTGGGTCTTTATTAGAGCATTTTCTGTAGTCTGGAAATGCACAAAGTAAACATGATGTTTTAACCCAACTACTGCATTGAGTTCAATGGCTGCCTTTTGCAGCACGAGCATATGATGCAAAAGAACGGCAGAAAGAATAATGAGAGATTTTTGTTATTTGCATGAGGCTAAGTTATGGCACAAAAAAGATTTAATTATGGTACAAGTAGCTTGGCAGTTGAATAGAGAGATGGAGAGAGACTAGCAGAAAGAGAGAAAACACAAGATGATAACAGCTGTTTCTCACCACTTGGTGGAGCTGATTTGACAGTTGCTTAACAACCACACCAAGTCCCTTGAGCTCCTTAAACATGCTGGCCAAGTCATCACAAGAAAAGCCACAGATGTCCTGGAGATCTGAGACACAGGGACAAATAGGAAAAAGGTTGGTTCTGAAACTCTACAAGCCAGTAAATAATGCAGAGTATGAAGAAGAATAGAATGTGAAAAAGCTTACCTTTGGTCTTGTGTCCAGTGTAATCTGTGCGTATCGCTGGACTGGAGCCATTCACTGGGTTGTCAAGGGTCACAACGTCTATGATGAAGGAGGCTGTCCAGAAAACAAACACAGTGATGTTGGCACTGCTTACTCTAGCTTTGACCAAAAATGATTCATTTCAGAACTATGTGGGGTTTTCGTGATTAGAGTAATTACTTACAGCTCTCACATCCCATGTTCCGAAGGATTGTCTCCAAAGTGGTTCTAAATACAAAGCGTGCATTCTGAAGCACTCCCTGTAGAGACAATTTGAAAATGGTCAACAGGAGAAAATTAAGAGTAGGTTCCTGTAGGTAAAGCAATTTTCGTATTACTTGCAGTTATTTAATAGTACTCTCAGTACGGGAGCTGTTAAACCAGTGCTTTCAGTCAGCCTGGGTAGCAGGGTCCTCCAGGCAGTCCACATTTTTACTTTCTCCCAGCTCCTAACATACTAAAACAAGCTATTGGGATGTGTTGAGAGCTGGGGAAAAAATGGACAATCAGGAGGCCCCCCAAAACGTATCTGGGAAACTATTAAATTAATTAAATTATTAAGATACTATTATAGATTAAAAGTTTTATAGATTTACTCAAGTTCATGACATGCAATAAATATATAATATTAACAGAGTCAGATGTGCGTATGCAATATACTTAATCAACACAGAATACGATGACAATACAACAATTGTTCAACAATTTATCTGGATACCTTTATACGTGATGTGTGCATGTTTGTAGCCTAACATTACCAAACATTGATAGGTGCCTTATTAGAGGAATACAGTTCATGAATATAAGTTTAGAAGCACTTACCAGAAATCTGCTTTTTACTGCTCCTTTTCCAATCCTAAGGACAGAGACACCAGCCACATCCTGTGTCAAAATCTGGTGAATAGGCGCATCTAGTTCCCTTGTGTTTATCTCTTCACAACCAACATAGAGCTGCGCACGGTCCTCTTGCACAAACAGGGTGATGTTCTCCCAGCTGCCACTGGCCAGTCGTGCATCTTCAAATGAGATCTCATGGTGTCCGCTTGCTGTGGAATAAATCAGGTCTAAAGTATTGGCATTCCCATTTGAGACAAGCTCAAAAATGGAACCAGAGCCATCTCTCCTCTCCACAGAAAACAGGCTGCCCCCCGTCTTCTTGGCTTGCTTGAGGTTGGCCACGAATAGGAAGCCTTTTTCCTCTTGGATGGAGTAAATGAGATCCCTGAAGGAGCGCTCAGGGAGGACAGGGATCAGGTTGGGGTTGAGGATTTTGTAAGCAGGGCTGTAAGGGTCAGGTCCCTTCACTAGGCTCACTCCATTATGTTTTTTTTGTACTTTTGCGAGCTCAAATAAGTCATACACGCTGTTGTCTTCTCGGCTCTCTGTAAACGTAAAGGGGAAAGTGCAAACAGAAACGCGCATTTAATAATCTTTGCCGGTGAGACGCATGGACAGCTCCGTTACTAGACTCTCACATATCAGACAGTACTTGAGGTTGATATTACATGGATAAATGTCCGTTTTATTTCTCACCTGCTATTCCGCTGCCTTGTGAACTCCACAGCATCAGCAGTAAACACAACGCGGTCAACATCATGGTCAGATCGAAAGATGCACTGAGAACAAGCAATATGTTTATAGATTTACTTTTTAAAACTTTTTAAAACATTCTCATATATGACTAGAACTAAAAATAATCAACGGAACTGATCATACTTAGACACATACCAAGATCGATGCAATTTTTGATATTAAATTTCAATCCTATATTGTATGTTTTACTTGAGACACTCACCTGAAGAACAGATATCCCTAAACGATATATTAAAAAAATGTTTAATGCTTAAATCCTTCTGTCTCGAACTCCGTAAACCCAAAATCCAAAAAGTTTATTTAATTACACAGTTACTAAGTATCTCACGAAAACTTTGTCCAGTAGATTCGATAGGCTATTCATTCATACTGTCGTTTCTTTACGAAGTTCACATCTAAGCCTTTACTACAGACTTCGGTACTGAGCAAAGGCTATTTAACCAATTTCTAGACATTCCTAAAATGCCGTCTCGGCCAATCAGAAGGTGCTAAGGGGAAAGGGGGGGCGGGCTTGCAGCTTACGTCACGATGTGGTAATAGCCGAGGAAAATATGCAGTCCGTCGCACTTTCCATCAGCGGATAAATATTTTAAAGACGCGTTCAGGCCAACCCCACATTTCCTGAGAAACTTTTCAGAAGAATAAAATGTCATTATCGGTTTTATGGTTGTCAGTAACTCTAATATTTTTGAATTGATTTTGAATTTCATTCAATATTAGGTATTAGGTATATTTAGTGTAATAAATATAAATATAAGATATTTTATGTGGAGGATTTTCTAATTCATTTCTACTATTTAAGGAAAACTGAAATGTAAAACTAGAATTACATCAGATTGAACGAGCACCATTGTTATATACAGTCCTCTCTGAAAGTACTGGAATAGCAAGTCCAATTTTTTTTGATTTTGCTCTGATGATCGATTAGAATTTCAACTTGCATTTTCCGATATAACAACTTGGCATCTTTGTTTGAACCCACACATTTTTGTGATCAGAAATATTGAAACATGTGACTGACAGGTATTTCTTGTTGTCCAAATGTGCCTTTTTAGATAGATTGTTTGAAAAAAATCTCTGAAAGTCTACTATTGGTTTGAGACATGTGATGGTTTTGACTGTGAAGACTGCTTGTTTGTTGTTCAAACGGATAAACCAACATGAAGAATAGAGAGCTGTCTATGGGAGAAAAGCAAGCCATCCTATCACAGACATTGTACAAGCACTGGGCATAGCCAGTGAAACAAACTGTAATGTCCTGAAGAAGGAAAGAGAAGGAAAGAAAGGAGTCACTGGCATATTAACAAACAGACATCAAACTGGTTGGCCAAGGAAAACAACAGCAGCTGATCATAGAAACTCTGGGAGAGCTTTGAAGGAAATCCACGGTTTGAAAAAGACTTGTATACCATATACCATATAGTATATATATTGTAGGCCATATACCACTCATGGCCAAAGTATGGAAAAAAGAAAGGATCTTTTCATGACCCAAAACAAAAGAAGCTCATCAATCAAGCATGGTGGAGGTAGTGCCATGGCTTGAGCTTTCATGGCTGCTTCTGGAACAGGCTCACTAATCTTTCACATACTCATGATGCTAGCAGCAGAATGAATTCAAAAACCTATAGAAACATTCTGTTTCCTAATTTACAGAGAACAGAATTGGGAGGAACATCATACAGCAAGTCAATGACCCAAAACACCACAAAGGACTTCATCAGCAAAAAAAATTGGAAGGTTTTACATTGGCCCAGTCAATCACCAGACCTTAACCCAACTTAGGAGCATTTCACCCTGTGAAGAGAAGAATGAATAAAAGCTGAGATCTATAGTCTCATATTCATATTTTGATCTCAAACCCAAAAACCAAAAGAACTGGCCTTTATAATACTTTGGGAGAGGACTGTATGTGAATTATATATTAAATTAGATAAAATGCATTGAAGGCATATGTTCATTCACAGTGATGCTGTAGATAAAAAGGGGAGATTGTTAATAGTTTGTCTAGAATATCATGTTCCGTAAGTCACAAAGAGCACAGTAGTGAACAGCAGAAAAGTGTGGAAAAGTAAAGCCCAAGCAGTCATCATTTGTCTATAGTACCCTGAGAACAACTATTCCCCTGAGTTGGATTAAATCGTAACACACTCTTCTGTATAGCTCAAATGATGATGATTAGTGTGTGTGTGTGTGTGTGTGTGTGTGTGTGTATGTGTCTGTCTGTCTGTCTGACTGTCTGTCTGTCTGTCTGTGTGTATGTGTGTGTGTTCAGTTACTGGGCAGTATCATCACTGTTCCTGGAAAATCACAGTGAAACGTAAATGCAGGTATGTTGAGACGTGCCATGCAGAGGTTGGGAATAACAACTTGCCAGATTAGGATAGGAGCAGCTTCCATGACTACCCTCCCTGTTTGGATAGCAGAAAAAGTTGGCTGCTAAATACTCAACATTTCAGAAATACTGCACTGCTCTTTCTGTTTAGAATCACTCAACATCACAGACCTAAAATGAAATCTGTTTCATTTCAGTTCTTTAAGCCAACCTGACCTAATTTCTGTTTGCATATTATTGTAGCTAAGTTTGTGGTAAAAAGTTAAATAAATGTAATTAAATGTACAAAAAAATGTCAGAATGTCAAATGACATTGTTGCTCATGCTACAAAACCCAGAAAGTTGCATAAGCAGAGAATTAGTCAATTCAGTCAGTTTTTGAGGTGAAATTTTTGTAAAAGCCACCGTAAAATTATACAGCAAAATGACACTGAAGTTATTTGTAGCTGTTATTTTAATCTTGCAATTTAAATCTTGAAACAAAGTCTCGATTGTGGAAACTGCTTTGGCTGCTTAAACTGTTTAAGATTTGCCTTAAATGATAGGAGATCCAGACTTAATATATTTTCCAAAATTTGAAAAACAAAGTGATTGAGAGAATAAGCAACATTCACTGTGATAAGCATGGACAGTTGGGTAACAAGTGTCAGGACCATACGTTTTGCCATATCTGTACTTTAAACTGCAGTGTGTTGTTGAATGTTGCCATGTAGGTAGCTAATTGTGGAAATTATTTGGCTGTCAGCACCTGAGTCTAGCATATGTTAATTTGGACATTAACTTTCACATTAACTTTGAACACTTCAGAATACAAACTCTGTACCTTTACAGCTCAGAATTTTAAACACTTACGTTACATTTTTATAGATGCACTGAGTTATTTTTCCTTTTAGTAATTACTAATGTTACTGTTAAAAATAGTGAATTTTTATAACTTCACTGGTTTGAAGTACTTTATCTCTGCTGTTTTATTTCAACTGTACTGTTTATCTTTGGTGTCCATTCCATAATGACTTTCAAGTGTCCTTCTTTTGGATGAGCAGTACAGAGGCAAAAGTATGACTAAGTATAAACACTGCTAATAAACAACGGTATTTCCGGTAAGATGAGTTCTTTATGATTTATTAGAATCCTATTCACGTTCTTCTGCGCAACCTTATGCATATTACTGGCCTCAACATGATCTGCGTCTTCCTTCTGACAAGTGACAGCTTTTTTATCCTGACCCGGGGCTTGGTATCTAGATAAATACGATGAGTCAGTTAGCATACATAACATTTTATGTTGCCTCCTTGGCTCCATGTGTTGCCAAGAGTAGCAGTTTTCAAGCCTCGACAAAAGGCTGTGTTCCTATGAATTTTATCAGAAATGTAAATAGGTTTAACACGTTAACAACTTGTCAGCAATGAAAAAACGACAGGTTTATGTCTTGCTTTATATTGATTTATTATATTGAAAAGCAAAAGCACTAAAGGGAAAAAAAATCACCAATCAGATTCAAATTCACTCAGTAATTTAGAGTCACCAGTACACCAACAGGCTGCTGTGTTAACATGCCACATAAAACTACCACTTAACGGTTCATTTCCTACAACTTGGTCCATTTAAACTGTTATTTATTTAGATAAAAAGGGTAGTGTTGATAAGGCGAGACACCTATGTAAACCTTTTGTAACAACTGACATAAATATTTGTAAATGTTTTATTTAAAAAATTTTAGCTGTCAAAAACACGTTTCTGTCTTTTTTTTTTTCAAATTGACATTATATTATGAGACAAGTACCATATTTCTATTCACATAAAGTTATGTTATGACAGTACCAGACAAGTACCAGATTTTAACTGGATGTGTTTGCTTAGTAAACCTCTGATATTCCAGTAACATACTAGTGACAGTATGAAATAGCTTGCCAAATGAGATTAACTAGAAAAACTATTTTTTAACAAAAATCATCAACAACAGTGTTCTGTATCTTCATTGTTGTTGTGTAATTTTTGATTGGCATTTTCTGAAAAAAATCAATTATTACTCTGACATAATGAATATACACTTACAGCATGGACAAAGTAACCCAACCCTGTTTGTTAAAATGTTATACATTTTATCCTTATGTTATAATATTCTTTTTTTGTAACACAAAAAATTATATTTTGAAACTAAATGGTCATATTAATCCTATTTCTGCTCTCAGATATGTCCCAAGTACTTCTCCAATAGTATCCAAAATTTGACAGAGTTATCTTCAACCAGTAAAATTATGGGTGTTTCCGTGACAGTTTTATATAATAAAAGTTGAATGTTCATTTTCAGACAAATGCTCGCATTGTATATCTTTTTCAGTTGACAGAAACAGTTTCACAATGTATTTATCTCCAGGATACTGGATGAGTCTGAATATGCCTTTGGAAGGATGAGATATTACTTCAGTTTTTACATCAAGTTGTGCCCAGATGTAGGCCCTATTATTAGTTACTAATTCTTGTCAATCTATATGGTTATCATAGGATCTGAATGTCCTCATGATTAGAGTCATATCGTAATAATAAGTTGTTGTGTAAGAGAAATCCAGTGGATAACGGGGTAATGTGCAAGGGAACATACTGACTAATGCCTTTGTGTTTCATAAAATCTCATATGGCATTTCCATTTATGGTCAGTGGTAGGAGAGGATCATACCAACTCACCCAATAAGATTGTAATCCTGTGTTACACTGAACTGGAGCTTGTCCAGTAATGACAGATGTGAGTCTTTCACTGCAGATAGGCTTCAGTATTACTTAGCAAAATCCATGTATGAAATGAACCTACAACATTTTTGTAGGTTTTCGTCAGTTCAGTAATCCTGTATATTATAATTCGATTCAATTCAATTCACTTTATTTGTATAGCACCTTTTACAATGGACATTGTCTCAAAGCAGCTTTACAAAAGTAGAGAAACAGAGAAAGGAGAAAAAAAGAATTATTAAACTAAATGATTAAACTATTTTATACCTATTTTATCCCTAATCAGCAAGCCTGCGGCAGCGGTGGCAGGGAAAAACTCCCTGTGATGATATGTAGAAGAAACCTTGAGAGGAACCAGGCTCAGAAGGAAACCCATCCTCATTTGGGTGACACTGGACAGTAAATAATGTAAATGTAAATAATGTCCTATCTACAACAGCAACCAAGGGCCCATTAGGGCAATGATAATATTCTTTAAAAATGTTCCAAAAAATCTTTGGTTAGTTTTACAGTTTTTCTTTGTGCCTGTTTTGTTTACAACTAAAAGAACAAACACAAAACCTGTACAAACCTGTAAAAACATAAAATTTTGAATTAACTTAAAACTGTAAAGAGCCTGTTTTTTAACAAGTGCAATGCAACCAAAATACAACCATTATTGCTAAGTATTTGATTTGAAAGATAAACAGCGTGTTACATTGGCTTATATCTTTTCTTTTGATTGTGTTGATACCTTTCAAGCAGTTTTTCTGAGCCTGTAAGTCTTACATCTGTTATTATTACATGGTGGTCTATAATGTGTTCATGAAGCTTTCTTAAGGGTTAGAGCTGGGGTAAATGATAAACTAAGGTTCTAGGTCAAAGGCTAATGGAGTTATAGCAACCTTTTTGTTTCAGCAATGCTCCACTTGTGGGAGTTTTTGAACCACCCACTACTACATATCAATCAAATGATGTGCCAGAATGATGTGTAAAAATAAAATAAAATAATTAATTTAGCCTACAACAGTATAGTCCTCAATGTCCCATTTCAGAGTTCCTCTTTATTCTTGTAGTAAATGTAAGAGTGTGATTGTTAGTGATTTAAGGTTGTTGTTTTTTTTAGCATTGTGTAGAAAAAGGGTTAGGAAAGCAATGTTCCTCTAGGATGCTATTTACATTTTAAGTATCAGGACCATAAATTATGATAAATACTTTAATAATTATTGTGATTTATTCAGTGTTTCTTCATAAATTGAGCAATAAACTTGTGCAATTCTAGTTAATTTTTTATTCTGACCTGAAAATGACTGCCTTTAGAAGCAATTCAAGTAAACTTCAGGGGACCTCAAAATTTACCATTTGGTTACCGTTATTTACCATTGGGTCATTTTAACATACAGTATTTAAAAAGTACATTTAAAAAACTACATGTGATTATAAATGATTCTAATCAGTATGTCTGTCTTTTGCTTAAATTAAATTCCAAATTTAGAATTCAGAATAATTTTCAATTTCATGAACATATATTTTTAAAATTGTAACAATGTAACAATTGTAAAAACAATTGCTTTTTTTGTTTGTTTTTGTTTTGTTTTGTTGTTGTTCTTATTTATTGCTGCCATGGTTTGCCCCTTATAGGACAGGGTCATGCTACATCAATACAAAGTTCATCTGATTGATCATCTTTAGGGGGCACGGTGGCTTAGTGGTTAGCATGTTTGCCTCACACCTCCAGGGTTGGGGGTTTGATTCCCACCTCCGCTGTGTGTGTGTGTGGAGTTTGCATGTTCTCCCCGTGCCACGGGGATTTCCTCCAGGTACTCTGGTTTCCTCCACCAGTCCAAAGACATGCATTGTAGTTTGATTGGCATCTATAAATTGTCCATAGTGTGTGAATGAGAGTGTGGGTGTGTGCCCTGCGATGGGTTGGCACTCCATCCAGGGTGTATCCTGCCTTGATGCCCAATGATGCCTGAGATAGGCACAGGCTCCCTGTGACCTGAGAATAGATCAGATAAGTGGTAGAAAATGAATGATCACCTTTATCCTATTATAAGACACTTTTATCCTGGCGTATGTGATTTACATCAGGATGACAATGTCCTCAGCCACAGTACATGAGGGCTTCAAGTAATGTTTGAAAGTATAAAACTCTAACCCTAACCCTAACACCTACAAGAACAGCACAGTAATTGTGCTTGAATTGCTGGAATTCTGTTGCTGCACTAAACTCTAGTAAACAAACTGGTTTTAAACAAAGCTTAAATTCTATAATATGCAGCATAATCAGCATCTTCATTTCTTGTACACACCATTATTTATATTGTAAATTCCTAGTTTAACAAATGTATACTAGCAAGTAGTCAGTATATAATCTGATATATCTGATAACACTTTAGATAACAACACTGTGTTATGTCCACACCTGAATCTGCACTTCACTTCCCACAATGCACCTCTACCTACAAACATGTACCTGTACTACATCAACCTTGGACTTCAACACCCTCACACCACGTTCAATGTCATGTTCACAGTCATCTGATTACTAATTGCACACACCTCAACTCAATCACCTGCACAAACATATAGGTTCCCTCATGGCACTGTCACCTCACAAAGTATTTGATCAGAACTATATATTCACCTGACATACCAAGCCTTTTACTCATGTTCTGTTTCTGGGTTTGACCCAAATGTCTTTTGTTTCTGGATTCTTTCCATAACCATTAATACCCGGTTTGCACATCACCTAAGCCACTGCTTGCTCTTTGTTTTTGTTATTTGACTAGTGATTTGGATTTGTTTGCTATTTCTAGTTTTTGGAATTGTCTATAATAGTTTTGAAAATTTGTCAGGTTCACATCCCTGCACCATTAAGCTGCTACTTTTGGCCCTTTAAGCAAGGCCCTAAATCTTCATCGGCTGTATTTTATTCTATCCACATTATAAATTGCTTTGGAGAAAAGCATCAGCCAAGTAAGAATACCTGTAGAATATTTAATCATATTTAGTTGAAAATTTCAGGGACACCCAAATAAATTCTCCCACTGATCTGGAGTTTGTAGGACCGCATTTGCAGTCATTCCAAGTACAGTACTATTTCAGAGGAAGTGTGTAACGTGTTTCAACAATGAAGAATGTGACTCACCTTACTACTGATCTGAAATACCTGAAGAGATACCTGGAGATCATGCAATTAAACTTACACACAGTAATTATCATACTTTCATCACATTTACACACAGTAATTATAACTTAACTAACTATATACGCTGGTTTTCTGTGAGATCAAACTGAAAATCTCTGACATAACTCTACCACCTCACACAAAGAAACCTGTTTTTTTAAATCATGGCTTTACTGAAGCCAGACATTATGAATATATATATATATATATATATATATATATATATATATATATATATATATATATATATATATATATATATATAAGGTTTCTGGCTGCTGAAATAGCATTAACAAACAAGCTAGTTACATAACTAGATAGATAGCAAGATAGACTAGCTAGATAACAGTGGAAATTAAATTTGCTTATCACATCCTTTCTAATCAGGGGTTGGATCAGAAACTATGGAGTAAAACTGTGGCAATGTTAACTTTGTTAACTTATTTTTCAATGGACTTTTAAAGGACATTCTAATGTTTTGGCTACATCAGGTGTGGTTTGCAATGCCATTTTCATTATATGTGAGCCAAACATGGAAGAGATAATATAATTAAATACCCAGTCCTCTGCCCTTGCCCAACTCATAAGCTAAAAAGTTATGGCAAAAGTGATTCCTGCTCCAGGGGCATCTTTTGGCATTCGTTATAAATGCCATTTCTGACCACTAGGTGCAACAATAACTCTACCAAGCTAAATGGGCCACTGATCACACTGCCTCATGATTGTGCAATCTCTACAAAGGCAACCAGATAAATAGATCTGCTTATACCTGTCATATGGTGTTGTTTTTGAAATTGTTAGGTATTCAAAGAGGTCATTAGTATTTCAGCAGAATTTAAAATGTATGGGATTGTAAATGAGGACTGTTGAATGGCTAATTGTACTGCATATGGCAAAAAGTGTTTAAAATACCTGTCTCTTTTCCTCCTGACCTTCAGAATAGTGCAAATTTGAATGATTATTCAACTCATATAAACAAAACATCTATAAACTACTGTTGAAAATAATTTTTTTTCTAAAGCCCCCCCAAATCCCGAAGCACTGGCTTGGCCACTTAATTATAGTTAGATCAAACCTGTTTTAATCTAATTTTATTACTTTAAAATTGGATAGTTAAATAGTTATCAGTATGGGCAGTGAGGCTCCAGAGACCTCTAAAATGGGGCTTGAAAAGAAATGATGGCTTCTGTTAATGTTGTTCTCCATCTTGAAAATCTATTAAAATCGGTCTTTCTGTTTTTCCTTAATGCTCCTTGAGCCATGGGGGGTGTTGAGAGAATGCCAAGACCTCAGAGCAAGTAAAGCTGAACCTTGAGCAAATAGCTTGTGCAAATGGAAATAGTTGGAGACAGAATAAATATACTGAACTGTCACAAGCCCTAAGTGAAAACAAAGTCATCTTACACTCACACACAAAATAGTCTCCTTGTCAATTTTGGCAGATGATTATTTTTTTGTGGCAAACTCAAGTTTCCGACCCTGATTATTTTTTTCCAACATTCACTAAGAATGTTCTATTAGTGGTATACTAAATATAGGCATATTTATGACATTTTGAAAATTTGTATTGTTATGAAACACACAGAGATATGTACACAATTTGAAATGAAAAATAGTGCACAAAAAGAAATATGTTACACACATCTTGAGAGTGATGGGTTGAGCAAATGTCTTTCTGAAAAAAAGATAGACTGTAAAACCGAAAATATTATTTGAAGTCAAAATTAATTTGAGTTAGGCAAAAAGAGCACATCACTCATCATCCAAATATTGGATAATATAATTCTGAAACTATTATAAATAATTTCATTTGTATTAATAATGGCAGCATATGTAGCAGACATTTAACAAACAAAATGAGCTTTGGTGACTTTAGTAAAAATAAAGTCTAGTTAAGTTGCTAGCTGTGTTTATTTGTCACACAGTCTTTACTCACTGGAAGCATTTGAGTGCTGTCTTAGTTAAAAAAAAAAAACAGCACATCAATTTTTAATGAAGGCATTAAAAGGTTTCAGGAAAAAACTAAAAATCTGGCCTTGCTTAAAAAATGCAAAACTACAATATACACTTTATTGCCAAATGTTTGTGGACACCTGACCATCAAACTCATATGTAGGTCTTCCCCAACCGTTACAAATTTGGAAGCACAGAGATCTATAGGACATTTTTATATGTTACAATTTCTATTCACTGGAACTGAGGCCCAAAGATGTTACAGTTCCCTGACCTCAACCCTACTGAACACCTTACCGACTATGTGCCGGACTTCTTCACACAAAATCAATGTGTGACCTCACTAATGCCTGTGTTGCTCAATGAGCAAATCCCCACAGTCATGTTAAAAAATCTAGTGGAGAGTCTTCCCAAAAGAATGGAGGTTATTATAACAGCAAAAAGGCACTAAAGCTGGAATGGGATATTCTACAAGTACATATAGATGTGATGGTCAGGTGTCCAGAAAGTTTGGCTATATAAGTTTTTTTTTTTTTTTTAGAGTTATCAAACTGCATTCATTTGTCACTCCTAATTAAAAGCAACACAACATGTCAGTTATATTTATTCAGTCTTCGGATATACATTTAAAACTCTCCTAACACTACTACAGAATCTTAAACATTTGGCTACTACTGACCTGGGCTTTATCATTTTAAATGTGTCCAAAACTGTTAGTAATTGATCATTGATAAATAATAATTGATAATAATGTTGAGATGAGCATATGATGAACAGCATTTGAGAGAAATATGTCTCTAATGTGCTGATAAGGTCCATTTTACAAGTTCCAAGTCAAGTCAAGTGGCTTTATTGTCAGCCACATACAGCTGGTACAGCAACACTGAAACTAAACAACATTTCTCCAGGAACATAGTGCTAGATAAAAAATAAAATAAAAAAACCCACAGTACTATTCTGCACATAACTCTGATTAAAGCATCATTTAAAGGACTGATATAAAACATTTGCCTAATGTAAAATCTGTTTTGATGAAATTAATACAAACCATATTTGTTGTAAGTAAACTTTCAGGTACTTGAATTCAGTACTTATGGTACAATATATTTAGAGTCAGTTTATCATTAAATTAAAACAGAAACAAGGCAAATGTGCATTAGTGGAAAAACCCAAGATAATTAGATTTTTTAAAGGCAACAGAGGAAACAGATAACACAGGAAACATCTGTCAGCTACTCAGGCGCTTAACCAGACTCTTTACTGGAAGATGGAAAAACTTGTGGAATGCTTTGTATTTTTGGCTCACTTTCATCTTTTCCTTCAAAAAAAAGCATGCTATCCGG